>CM044445.1:3828586-3842145 GCA_024363595.1 Xenopus borealis
TGCTGGGATTAGACAGGAGCACCCCATGCTGGGATTAGACAGGAGCACCCCATGCTGGGACTGGGAAGGAGCACGCCAGGCTGTGATTGGACAAAAGCACACCACCCTCTGATTGAAAAGAAGCAAGCCATGTTGTGATTGGATAGTAGCATACTTGCATCACAGAAAACCACTCAAAATTCCAGACAAAGAATAGACCATGCTTGTTATTGTTTATACAAATACAGTTATCAATTCAAGCTACACCCTATCATAACATGTCCATGATGTATTTCAAATCCCACCCACTTGCCTACAGACACGTTTAGGTTCCTTCATTCAAGACTGTCCAGTTTGATCATAGACCAATCATCATAAATCTTTTTCAGGCTTAAATATCTATGTTGGGTAGTGAGCGACACTTCAATCAGAGGGATACGGAAGAGCCTATAAATGACACCAAGATCTGCAAACTTGCTGGTAGTATCAGAAATTCAGAGCTGGATTACAAATGAGGTCTATACAAAGGAGCCTGGGATAAGAAGAATGAGCCCTTTATGTGAATGCACCACATTTACACATGTATTCAGCTCACAGCCCTGCACAGCAATAACTGATACTCCCTAGATTAAACATATATTTCTCTTCATAGGAAAAGACAAGCCAGACTCAGGAAGCTATGCTGGATCCTTAAGGCACAATGTGTCACTGACCCACAGAGCTTACTATCAACACAATTAATGTGTTTTCGTTTCATCTCCAGCCTTTGCTGATCTAAAACTCCCAACATACCCCAGCCATCAATAGTTACTTGCTTACTCATTCTGCTCATTCAATCTACATTCACATTTCCTTGTGTCCTCTACTCAGTGTTGATTACTCACTCCTCCCCAAATATATTCACTCATTCACACCCAGTGAATCAACAAGATGTATTTACTTGCACCCTTCAGTCATTACTAACCAATGAATCTACTCATTGGATCATCTCCCTGCATCTGATACTCATTGTTGGTTACTCACCCCAACCCAGTGAGTCTTCAGTAGATGTATTCACTTGTCTCCCTATATCCTTTGATCATCCCTACCAAATTACTCTACTCATTCAATCAACTCACTCCTCTCATTCAACAATAACTACGTTACTCATCTCTACCAAATGAATTTACTAACTAGATCTAATTACTCAATGAATCTACTCATTAGATGCATTGACTCAATTTCCTGCATCCTTCAGTCACCACTGCCCAATTAATCTACTCACTCATTACCTCGCACACTCTTTATACTCATTAGATTAGCCACTGATTTTCTTTTTAAAGTCATTGTTGGTTACTCATCCCTACCCATTGAATCTACTCATTAGATGCAATCATTCATCACCCGGCAATCACTGTTGGCTACTCATCCCAACAAAATCAAACATTTCTTTTGATATTCTTACAAATCCCCAGTCACTGTTGGTTACTTAAACCTATTAGTGATGTGCTGGCCAACAAATTGTTGACCCAAGCCGTCCTAATACAATATCATACAACCCAGACCAAGCCAGGCTCAATGTGTTGGTATTACTTATATATATTCACATATGGCCCACCCACCTCTGACATCACTGGAGGGGGCAGGGTTGAGCCAAGAAGGTGAGTTTGTGGTGATGAGAGTCATTGGCCTACAACCTGCCCCAAAAGTAAATTGTTGCCCACACACAACTGATCACTTCCTATTGAATCTACTCCATCTTTTCTACCTACTGAATCTACTGATCTATTTACTTATCTCCCTGCATTTTCCACTTGCTGTAGGTTTCTTATTCCTACATCTAATCCTTCAACTCTGCAGATTCTCCACTTGGTAGTTACTCATCCCTACCCAACCAATCTACTCCATCAAGTCTCTAGATCCTCACTCACAGTTTTTTGCTCACTCATCTCCTTGCACCCTCAAGTCATTTTGTTTACTCATCCCTACCCAGTGGTAGCACTTATCCTTTCACAGGTCTAGCCAACATCCACTGAAGACAAGACTGCAGTCAGTCATTACATTCTCTAGAACCCTCTGCTCTTCAAATGACATCTGTTTGTATATCTATGTAAAATAAAGCAGACCTCTTCTAGTTGAGATATGAGCCCCTCCTCCCGCTAACAGACAGTTATTGGTTGGTTATTGATTATTTCACAACACTGTCACTAGGGAGCCGTTACTCAAAAGGATTGTCTCTTCAGCCAAAGTTGCAATAAAAGGAATATTTGTGCAGAAAGGTAAAATACATGGATTTCTGGGATTTCAGCTCAGTCAGCAACAATTCTTAGAAGGTCAATTGGATTTTAGTTTGGCCTTAAGGGAAAGTGCCATGAATACATTCCGTAACGCAAGTTTACAAAACAGAAAATGGAACATTTCCATCAAAAATAGATAATAATTGAACAAATGCCTGTAAGATAGCCTACATAAATGTAGCACAGAGTGTGAGCCCCAGTACAATCATAACCAATGTATAACTCCCCAGTCAACCAGAGTAAATATTACCCAACACTCCAACAATGGATTCAATAAATGAATATAAAGGACTATATATAGTCAAATATATTCTGCATTTGACTGGGTTTGAACCAGCAACCTAACCTCTTAGACCATAGGTTCAAACCCAGACAGAGCAAGTATACAAAATAATTTGAATATTCACAAGGAAATCAAGGTTGCGGTCCTGCTGACACCATTTTAAACTGATTCCTGTAGAGAAGGCAAAAAACGCAAGAATATATGGGGGAAAACAGAGAATCTTCTTTTAAAAAAGGATAATATGAATAAAGAATAGAATAAATATAACTTTCATTCTTCCTCTTAGAGAAGGCAGAAATTCCTCATTTGGTTGTTAATTAAATGTGGGGCATTGTCACCTCTCAAATCATATACGTTCCACATGACTTCTTTCATCCAAAATATAATGCCCATTAGTTCCCCACTGACAAATGATGTTACATGGTATAACACAGCATAAAATCAGCCTGCCATCCTAACAAGGCACATAAATGGGATTTTGAGCAACAGGCCTGGGGTCTGCAATATCTGAGGAAATCCCACCTCTAGTTGGAACAATATAGTTCCATTTTTTCCCATAAAAAAAGAGAAGTAAGAAGACAGAAGGGCCCAAACCAATATAATCAGATGCAGATAGATATCGTGCGACTGTATCTCTCCTCACTCACATTAATATCCGCTGCTCACAATCCTCTTTCATTTGATTCTATCATACTATAAATAAATATTATCAGTGTCAGATCTGTGAATTTTATTATTCAATAAATTTTATTATTTTTTTTTTAATATTCTGGTTGCAGTGACGCATGGGGGCCCAGGAAAAAGAAATGACACTACTCTCTCCGTCTCCAAATTTAGTTATGTACAGAAGCTCTGCTACTTATGGTTGTTAGTGATGGGCGAATCTCCCGAGTTTCGCTTCGCCGAAAAATTCGCGAATTTCCAGAGAAATTAGCGAAGTGGCAAAAAATTAGCGAAACGAGTCACGGCACGCTTTCGTCGCGTCAAAAACTACGCGCGACTCGTTTTTGCGGCGAATTTAATCGCCAGCGGCGAATCGCGGGAATTTGCCCATCATTAATGGTTGTCCAAGACTAATTTGTGTGTACATGGATTGGGTAGTATATCTGTAGGTCCCCCTAGTGGTTTTAGGGTCTTCTGATAGGTACAGCAGTTGCTCCACTGGATCTAAGTCTAAGTAGGTTTTTGTGCAGGTTGTAGAAAATCATTGGCCACCCATGTTCTGGTCCATATTTTGCTGTACTGGTCAAAAGGCACCTGGGTCAAATACTGGATTGGTGGATCTATGAAGATACATTGGATGAGGTCAACATCAACAAGCCTATGCTGCCCTAATCCAATAATTTAACCTTCCAGATATTTGACCAGATATTGGTCAGCCACCTCTACAACACATCTCCCAGATGTCTTCCTCACCCCATAATTGTCCTGATTTATGGGGGACAGTCCCAAATTATAAAGCCCAAAATGTAGGTGGAATTTTGGAAGATTTTCTTTGTAGATGGGAAAATAGGTGCATGAAATGGGAATAAAGTGTGTTCTAGTTTTTCCATGGAGCACCAGGTTTGTGGATTGGGGCAAGGCAGCTGGCACTGCTCTTTGAGCAAATATAATGTTTCAGTCTTGTGGCTCCATCTGCTGGTTATAAAGCTTATGGCTGTTTCTTCCCAAATTTTGAGCATTTCATCAAGATATTATTACTAATACCATGAAGGATTGCAATAAACCAGCAATTTTTTTCACTGACCAGCCTTTGAATGTCTTTGGGTACTGTAGGTCAACACCAGCTGAGGGCCCACAGTTTGGGTAACACGTATACTGCCACCATCTTTCTCCATAGTACCATACTAATGACACTAATGTTTAGCTATCTACAGCTCATAGCTGCTCTACACAACACAATTCCGTTAGGACCCTCCAAAGTCAGTTCTGCCACACCCACATATAAAATGAAATATATATATATATTAATGATGTAGGTTACCACTCTTACAAGGAAGACTCTCTGACTCCAGATGACAACTCACAACACGTTTTATGATATAGGAATTTCACAGTTCTGCCTCCTCGACCACGTGTTTTCCCATAAACAAGGGTAGAGTTTCTATTAACTGGGAAATCAAAGTCTTGAGCTGCGTGCAATGTTATTTACCCCAGAGAACTTAGGAACATTGCTAAACCATCGCCGGGTCAGTGAAATACGGGAAGAAGTAACTCGGTTACTCAGTGTGTGTGTGTGTGAAATAAATCAGACCGTTCCTTCTTAGTGGAAAACGTTCCATAAAATTCCTTATGCAGGATTTATGCCAAGTCTCTTACAGACAATACGGTGTCAGCAAACCCATCTGGCAGTGGCACAATGGAAACTATTTTTTAATATATCCAAACACTTCAATGTTCCCCCCGTCCTGGGCAGCAGAACATTGGCCGACCCTCAATTGCATGAGAGAAACCACTTACAGTATAAACTTTAACTGCAAGGTTTCTTTAAAGGGGAAATTAAGGTTAAAGTGAAATTTTCATATTGTGAGACAATTTGCAGTTGGTCTTTGTTATAGTTATCTTTATCATGCTGTCTGGTTGCTACTTAAACCTCTCATTTAAACCGATATCTGGTGTAACAAGGTGGTCTCATTAGGTAGCATTAAATTTTTTCGGGTTTATATGCTTTTTCAACTGTTAAGTGGTCATGCCTCTGTTTCAATCTGTTTTCTCTCTAGTTTTGTTACCACCATGCTTTTCATACAGTCTCAGGGCTACTCTAAAAATAAAACCACAAAAACATGTGTTAGGCAGCTCCAAATACGCCTTTATACTTTACAAATATTATGCTTTGGGCAAGCTGGGCCGGGGGCCAGAAATGCTTGTATTAAAGTTACAGTCTGGGATGGGTAGTGGGTGTACTGAGAGTTTAAAGGGAAAGTTAACATTTTGTTTGCATTGGCCTCACCCTTTAACTAAAGCATATGTTATCATAATTCCCTTAGACAGTACAGTATGAGGGTACAGCTTATTGTGTGGCCATGTATTAAGATATGGGAAGGAGCTGCCATATTGCCTAGTAAAGTATAAAGGTACAGTTTATCTAGAGCAGTCACTAGAATAGGCGTCATTGTGTTGCCAGGTTTCATTCATCCTAATTGACATTATTCTGCGCTTTGGCCGAGTGGTTTCAGTGTGACCTTGATATTAACATGTGGCCTAATTGGACATTGTTCCTCTGGATCTCTTCTGACAGAGTGCTGGTCCCATTGTGACAGACCATAATAGTGCAGGGAGCGGGTACAAGAGCCGGTGTTGGAGGGAAAGAAATAAATGAGCTTGTCAGAAGGAGCCCATTGTTCAAAGGCGAGCAGCAGCGGGAGGCAGTTGGAAGCACTTGCTGTACCCAATAAACAATGAAATAAAACACGGGCACCTTTGAAGTATGACATGTATCAAGAGATGTAAGCTCCTCTGTCAGATTCAGCAACAGCACCTTCCTTTCCTTAATCACATTCAGTACTAAGGAACCTACTTATTCCACAAACCCTTTCATCCCCAATAAAATACCACTCAGACACCTACAGAGGGCAACAGCCAAGAACCATATACAGTGACAGCCAAGTATAAAGTCATAAGTATATACATGGGTGCAGAGGGCATCTTTACTTTTGGTGTGGCCAGGAGTAAAACTGACTAATGACTGCAGGTTGGATAACACTGATATAAAATGTGCCTGTTGTCATCTTGCTGTCGACAGTATCTTGCCCTACTGTCCCCATCTTACCCTTCTGTACTCATCCACTGCTACTGTCTCCAGCCTCTCCTTATGTCTCCTTCCTCTCCTACTGTCTCCTTCCTCTCCTACTGTCTCCTTCCTCTCCTACTGTCTCCTTCCTCTCCTACTGTCTCCATCCTCTCCTACTGTCTCCATCCTCTCCTACTGTCTCCATCCTCTCCTACTGTCTCCATCCTCTCCTACTGTCTCCATCTTGTTCTACTGTCCCCACCTTGCCCTTCTGTCCTCATCCTCTCCTACTGTCCTCATCCTCTCCTACTGTCCTCATCCTCTCCTACTGTCTCCTCGTACTGTCTCCATCCTCTCGTACTGTCTCCATCTTGTTCTATTGTCCCCATCTTGCCCTTCTGTCCTCATCCTCTCCTACTGTCTCCATCCTCTCCTACTGTCTCCATCTTGTTCTAATGTCCCCATCTTGCCCTTCTGTCCTCATCCTCTCCTACTGTCTCCATCTTGCTCTACTGTATTCATCTTGTCCTACTGTCCCCATCCTCTCCTACTGTCTCCATCTTACTCTTACTGTATTCATCTTGTTCTACTGTCCCTACTGTCTTCTTCCTCTCTTACTGTCTCCATTGTGTCCTACTGTTCCATCTTGTATTGAGTTATTACACTGGCCGCTATATCCTGTGTTGCCAAAAACTACCTTAATTTTTTTTATTTTTTAACTAAGCTTGTGGTTTTGTTGATTTCAGGGGAATAAAACTAAAATTCCCGACCAGGCACTGTGTGCCAATTCCACATGCCCAAATCTTGTTTGTTTGGTTTGGGGCAGAACTTTGAGAAACCAGTGGGTGTTAATGTGCTTTATTTGCACAAGACATTGTCAGCAATCTGGTCTTGTCATGATAATTTCTCTCAGGCACCGACTTCATTCTGAATAACAATTTCCTTTCATATGGAAGAAATAAGTGATACGGCACTATAGTGACAGGTACATGATGGAATCTTTCCCACATCTTAAAGAGGTAAATAGATAGGTATCTGGCAGAACTAAATCAAGTAAAGGACCCAGGGGATGCACTTTCTCATGGTTCTTTCATCTTAAATATCTTTTTTAATTACATGAAGCACAATTCACGAAACTGCAATTATTTTGAACAAATTTCAAAATAGACCAGACCAGTTCACATTATTCAAACACGCACACCCGCACACACAAAAGAATATGGGCTCTTTTATAAAAAAGATATGGAATATGTCAATAATATGTATTAATAACAATCAACCTCTCGGTACCTGTTCCAACTATGGGTCTTCTTTCTGTAACTGCCAAACTAAAAGCAGGGTTAACACGTCTGACTTGCATCCATTTGGCATTCCAACCAGGTAACCAATGGACTAATAATTGGGGCCCTGCTAACATAATATATAGGGCCCAATGATGGTGGTGGTCCTTGCCATACCCAATCCTAGATTGCTCTACTAGAAATCTTTTAGTATCAGCCTCCAATATGCCCCTTTCCAAAACTGGCACATTTAAGACCACACACACATTCCACACCATCCATGCCTACTCACATCCAGAAACCACCCTCGTATCCCAACTCCAGCCTTTCTCACTAGAGACCACCTTAGTGGCAGATGTAGACTGTTCCCCCACAAGGTGTCCTTGACTGGAAGTTTTTACCTAGCCAAAAGGTTTTTTTGGGGTTTGCATGCTAATATTTGTTGATAATTGCATTACATAGCGACATGCTATATTCTATCCATAAAGTGCTCAGCCAATATATAGGACTTACAAGTACAATGTTCTACTGGAAATATTGATTCTACACACACTTTAACTGATTGAGGTTTTATAGACATTCCAATACCACCTGGGATGTGGGTTTGGCCCAGAGAGATCAACGTTGGCATTTGTTAATGGGAAAAATCATTAGACGCAATTTTGGAACAACCAATATAGTTAATGTAATTTCCTTCAGGGATCTTAAGAGATAATTACTATCACATTACTACACTAGCCTGGCTTAGTTAAGCAGCAGCTAATCTTCCAGGGGTGATTAATGTACGACCTTACAATTATAAGATCACCTTGTAATCGTGAGAACATGTCAGGCAGATATAAATATTAAGATAACGGTCACGGGTCCACATCTGGAAACAGAAGCTCTTCAAGAATAGTGTGGCACTTTGAGACTTTTAGGAACCAGGAGGACACACACCAACCTAATATCTCAGGAACAAAAAGTAAAAAATGACTGTGGAATATTAAATAAACCCTTAAGACCAAGGATAAAAATGTCTAGGGATAAAGTAATAATTCCTGAACTCAAAGAGACCCCCAAAATAAGGTCACAACCTTGCAAAGCCAACAAACAAGGCAAGATCTCCACAAATAAAGCTGTGGATACTACTGTGCATGGTTTACCTAGCTTCTTTAGATACTACAATGATGCACATGATTGATCCTTAAAAGGACAAATACCAAGTGGATTAAAAATACTATGTAGGACACTTATGTCCAGCAATGAGGGTTCCATCACCTCCAGCAAAATTATTGGGAGGGGATGTCTCGTTGACATCAAAGTAAGTATTTCAGAGTCTACTTTAATGTGACCTTTACCTACCTTCTTAAGACACTATAATTGTATACATTGATACAAAAACTATGTAGGAGCCTTATGTCCAAGTTCTGTCTCCTCCAACCTAGATATTGGGTCGAGGGATGTCTTGACATCAAAGTGAGCAACCATAGTTTTATGTATACTCTAGTGAATATTTTTCCAACAAAAGACTATGTAGGACCCATATTCCCAAGCAATAAGACTCCTATCTCCTTCAAAATAAATATTCATATTTGATCACATCTAGCTGAGCAACCGTAATTTGATGTCTACCTACCTGCTTAAGACACTATAACAATACTAATGATGGGACCTTAAAGTACAAAACCCAAGAATATAAAAAACTATGTAGGACACATGTCCAAACAATAAGACTCTCATCCCCTTCCAATAAATGTAAATATTGGCACTGGGTCTTGTTTACAACAAGATGAACAACCATAGCTTGGAGTAAACTTTAGGGTGTTAGGTAAGTAGGTTGTACTTACCCTCTTAAGACACCGTATTGATACAAATGAACAAACCTTAAAGTATAAAAACCAAGAGAATAAATAGATAAAAGCTTATGTACAAGCAACCAGACTACAGTTGATGATCATTGATATCAATGATAGATCAATAGATAGATGATAGAAGGATGGATGTTAGATAGATCCATGGATAGATATATGTTGGCTAGATGAATGGCTAGATAAATACATAGATGGATAGATCAAAGATAAATGATAGAAGGATGAATGGATAGACAGTGCACCCTTGTGGTTACAAGCACGACCACAAGCATTGTGGGAATTCAACAAACACACACACACACACACATATATATATATATATATATATATATATATAGAGAGAGATAAATGCACACTTGGGGGAGGGAGCATCGAGATCTAAAGCAGAATAACGTTTTAACCTTTTCCTGTTTTAAACATAACTATTTCTGAAAAAAGAGGAAAAAAACAATTCTCAACTAATCCCCAGGTGATGATGCTAATCATAAAGTAAAGACATTGGTTGCAAATATATCCCGCTCCCCATACTCACAGGCAATAACAGGGTCTCTGAAATAATCAGAATATCAGCATTCATCCTGAGTCTCACTGCTCATATCTGCCTGCTGATTGGCTACACCATTTCTGCAACAGATTAAAGTTAATTGGTCCTGTCTGTTCCCTATACAGTTATGTCACACAGCTGGGACACAACAACATAAACAAACAATAGACAATAGTCAAACCACCAAGCAGTGTTATTCTATCATTCAAATCCCGATCCACAGAATGTTCTGGGCACACAATAAGCTATACCCTCATACTGTACTGTCTAAGGGAATCAATATGGCACCTCCCTCCACCCATATGTATAAATACAAATATACAGAGAAGGAATGTTCTGGGCACACAATAAGCTATACCCTCATACTGTACTGTCTAAGGGAATCAATATGGCACCTCCTCCCATATGTATAAATACAAATATACAGAGAAGGAATGTTCTGGGCACACAATAAGCAGGAAATATTTTCCCCTTTCCATAGATATGAGACCCACCTCAGCTTTCCATGTACGGTGGATAGTATTTGCTGTTCATAGTAAACAAGGATAAAATATAAAAGTATGCAACCGCAGAGCAAACAATCTAATCAGTGCATTTCTCCAGTCTGCCCCACCCCAAGGTTATTCACACTCCGGGTATATGATGTGTATTTTCCATTCTATAGAGCCTGTGGACAGAGTTATGTTCATGTATAGAGAATGATCAGACACTGAGAATAAGGTGCCCCTTGGGGTGACTTTATCTATTTGGGTGTAAACCAGTGGGTGATGCAGTAAATGGGACCAGGAGGAAACTCAAGGTCCCGCAGTCTAACCATTGCCACTTAGTACCTGCCTCCAGTCTGTGACTCACAGCATGAGTGAGTTGTTTGAAGCAGGAAACAAATAAAGAGAAGTCAGTCAGATGTATCTTATAAAGTACCTTAAATAACCAGGCACTTCTTGTATCCAACCAACCAACTGCATCCAATCCTAAATGTTTACTGTACTGGGAATAAACACGTCTCCTAATTACACAATCCTAAAATGTACGATATTCTGACTCAGGCTTCCAGAGCTTACAAAACAAGTCCATCTGCTCTCCATCAGGAACGTTAAAGGGGAAATACACACCGCCATTATCCGCCAGACCTACAGCGCCCCAGAGGAGGGCAAAGACCAGTGAACACATTGAGTGAAGAAAGTGACGCCAAATATGGGCAGCACTGTTGGGTGTCTCGGATACCCCCTAACTTGTGCAAATGTGTAAGCTACATACCTATCCAATTGATAAGGGTCAAACACCCATATGTGCCTACAGCTCTGCACTCTGACCTTTGTATCCAGGCTATTTCCCATGGACGCTAAGGTTTAGTGCTGCCTGGGTTGGATCTAGGGTTAAGCATCAGAGGAAGCTAAGCTGCCCAGGGTGCAACTATTTGGAGAAAGGAGAGGGGGCATTTTACTAGCACATTCCCTACAGCAATAGCTCATCCGTATGAGGGTTAAAGGGATGCTGTGGGGGGGGGCAACATCTTTCCACCCTTGTCTTGGGTATCAAAGCTCCTTGTTCCCCCGAGCTCAGCCTCTGAGTGTGCGAGACACTAGTGGGACACCTTCTGATATCTCCAAGCACTTTCTTTAATCAATTGTCCTCTGAAGGGTCCTTTCATGTATGGCACCTATACATTATTCATCAGGTATGGGTGCTTTGAGCTGGTGCCTCAGCCCCAGGAAAAGAAGAAAAAAAAATACATTAATTACCAGCCAATAGCTGCTCTATATTCAGCCCAGCGTCCCACCAGAAGCAGGCGGGATTATTAGACGAATAGCCGGACACTTTTATATTGATATTTAAAGGGGGGGCCCCATCAGTGCACAGATTGACCGGCCATGTCCTGATTGTGTTAGAGAGTACTCCCATACCCCAGCTATGAAGTGCAAGCTCCTGTGACACTGGATCTGCATCTCCATGCTGGATTTTGTAGTGCCAGGCACAATGCAGCGACTTGGGACATTTGTACCACCCCAGAGGTTGGCACAGACCTCCTGCTGTTAATAACAATCCAGCTCAGATTTGTACTGCCTGTAATTATAGGTATTAAAGTGCAATTGTTTCTATAATATACCAGGCATGATTCTGGATTGAGTGCATGTCAGTCTGGGATACTTTCAGCCTGTGTGGGTGTTTGATTTCTATTTTGTTTCCCAACAATGATCCCTGTGCTTCCGATATAAACCTCTTTCACGAGCTGTCACAGCCTCCCTTCCCTTATAAATGATTTACTCGGGGGCCCTGGCAAGGGCAAGTAACCCCTTTGCTGCACAACCTGACTGAAGACTGTATCTGAGAGAAGCGCGAGTGCTTCCCAGCTGTAGAATGCTGCAGTGTGTTTGAAGCGATTCAGGAGAGGGATTGAGGCAACCCCCAGTGGGACATTACCCTGGACTGTATGGGGTGAAGAACATATAATAATGTATATATATCCCTGCAGCTGCTGGGAGTTGCCTGGATATCTACTAACCCCATGTCATTAGGGTGATAACGATCCTGGATTGTTTTTAAACTCAATAATAAGGTCTCAGAGATGGATCATAATCCCCTTAATGATATGGGGTTAGTGGATGTCTAATTAACAAAGTGACCAGCCATGGCAAAAACCAGTGCAGCCTGCAGCAGGGAAATGCCAAGAAGGACACGACTGGGTTTAAAAAGGGGTTAACCCCTTGTTCTTCCTGATAAACTGACCTGATTGCCCATTTTAGCCCAGGGCATGAAACACATTAGAAAGGAGTCACTGGTGTAGCATATGGCTGGCATACACTGGGATTTGGCACAAGCCTCCTGTTTTATACCCGCAGGGCACCTACAGCTAAAGGGATTTCCTGGTCAGTTTAAAATAATGCAGGCATCAATGTGGCATGGGTTAAACCCCCATATCCAGCTTCACAGGTTAATCCCAATATTGGCCCCATGGGGGGTTACCCAGCAATGAAGGGGCACCCAGGGCACCATGCAGTAACTCACCTTTGGATCTCAAAGCTGCAGCCTTTCCGGAGTAGAGCTGCCCTCTTCCGCATGATACTGCTGCTGGATTTGTCTTTGCCCATGTAGGAATTCACTTGGCAGTCCATGGTGAATGAAGGGGAAGCCCCCTTGGTGCGAGGAGACCCTCAGGGAGAAGATGTGTGGGGGGGTAGGTCCTGGTACTGGGAGTTGCTGTTTAGCTGCAACAACAGACTGACAATAACATCTGATGTGAGGTCCCTGAGCAGCGTGGATCACTTGTGCCTGTACTAAAGAGGGAGGTGCTGCTGCTTCTGGATCTGAGCTGCCTCCTAGTCACTCTCCCTCCTGCACCAGCAGAGGGGCTGCTCCACACCTCAGCCTGGGCTGCTACCTCTCACGGGGTTAACTGTATTAACCCTTCCATCTGTGAACTTCCCCTTTAAACACGGTCACATTTTGGAGGGTTACAGAGCAGATGAGGTTGTAAAATGACACAGATCCATCAAGCATAATCCCTTATTAAAATAATGATGTCTGCAATTTGACTCGGACAGGGCAATAAACCCCAAAAATAGTGACATAGTAGAATATAAGGATATTAGAAGTCACTGAGGGGTTGTTCTGTG
>CM044445.1:3843890-3856980 GCA_024363595.1 Xenopus borealis
TAGAATATTAATGGGGTAAAATAAAGGGGATTTGCCTGGATCCTATGCGTTACAGTAAATAAAGTGAATACGCCTGGGAGTGTAACCCGATTCACCTCTCACCCTGAGCCCTGGTGTTTGCAGCTCACTGCACTTCAGCCTCCCAACGTGCAAATTGGATCAATTTCTCATTTCCAGCGAGGTATTATGGGCATAAAGCAATGAAGAGAAACAATCCGAGGGATCAAAGCCTTGTGGTTCCCAGGAACCTCTGGAATCAATCTGGGAGCCTGACATCCATGCCCAGGAAAGGGACAGACCTGCTTCTAATTGCAGCTTCTCTTAAAAGTTATTCTTCCTGCTTTTAGATGCTGAAACCAGTAATATAGGCCATTGAATAATGGAGAAATGTGATGGGTTACTTGAAGGGGTGGCAGCCCTTAAACCATGACCCCACAATGTCAGTGTTGACTGGGTACTTGGGGTCCAACCTACTGAACTACCTGCTCCAACCCTAATCCACCTTCCCTAGGCACCTCCCTGCGCACTAACACCCACGTTCTTCCTTCTGTACTTCTTAACTAGATTCCTAGAGGATCTCCACAGAGAGGTGCACTAACACCCACGTTCTTCCTTCTGTACTTCTTAACTAGATTCCTAGAGGATCTCCACAGAGAGGTGCACTAACACCCACATTCTTCCTTCTGTACTTCTTAACTAGATTCCTAGAGGATCTCCACAGAGAGGTGCAGTCACCCCTGACCCCATGAAAATGATAACCACCCCTTGATTGTCCAAGGGGTCATTTTAACTTCATTTTACAAAAGTCTGCTCAGTAAATGAAGTTAATGGCGGGGAAGAGTTTTCGGAGGCTTATCTGGTCGGTTCTAGGCAGAGCAAGCAAGTCTAAGCAAGACTCTTCTCCACTAACTTCATTTTTCTTCTGACTGTAGCCAGCTGACTGGAAAGGACAAGCGAGCAGCACTGTTGCCGGGTAAAACCCTCTATTATTAGGAAAACGATTATTTAATGTAAATCAGCGCTACGCAACAAGTTGGCGCTATAGAAATACATGTTAATAATAATCCCAGAAGCACCCTGAAAAGCTTCACTGTGCCGTTGCACATTCACTTGCTTTGAGGTTTTTACATGTCCTTTACAGAAACCGATGAACGTGTGAACTCAGTCATACGAATTCATTTCAATGGGGTGTTAGTGCTCAGGGCAGCTCAGTAGCAGTGCGGAGCACTAACGTGTATCTGAATTATAAAAGATTGTCAATCACTGATAATCACTGATGACTTCTTCCCCCCCCCTTCTTTACTGTCTCGCCTTGCTCAAGCGCCATTGTCTCTCAGACACATCTCCGTATCCTATATGGAAGCTGAAATAACATAATAGAGGCTTCTGAGATGTGTCTGGAGGCCAAGCCTGACAGATCCCATTCCCAGCAGAATTGCCCTGCAACTATAATCTCTTTTAAGGGTAAATATATATATATTTTTCCATAAATGTATAGTTGATGAAAATATTGACATTGATTTTCTGTTCCTGCCGGAGGAACCTTATTATCTGCATATGCTGCGCAGAGCGTTTTGACAAGGAGACATCCACCCGGGGCCTCTAATGAAACAAGTCATGTTGGGCAGCGTTTATCAGAATAAGCCTCACTCTCTATAATGAGCAATAGCATCTGAAAGGAACGTCTCCCAGATACAGGAATGCCTTTGTCCCACTCGCTAACGCGAAGGAATGGAACGGCTGCATTCTGATCTTCATAACTGCCCCTTTATTTATAATATATAATGTATACCTTCTATAGGCTTCTGGGGGATAACTGCCTGCACAGCTGAATGTCACGAGAGGGTGTCTAAGTGTCACTACTGCCTGCCAGCTGTACCCTCTAAATGCAGTGCAAGGCCATTTTTTTGCAATTTACCCCCTGAGTCTTGAGGATGGCACTGATGTATTTATTTACTTTGCCTCTCTATTCCTTTAGGATCTTTCCTATTTATCTGCCAGCCCCTGCCTGACTGGACATCAGGAAGAAACTCCGTGGGCCCCACCAGCCCAGATCTGCTTCTGTGTCCTACTACAGAAAAAGGTACATGTGGCTACGGGGTGGTGGAGGGGAGGCAGGCCCCAATTTGGCAGCCCTGGTGGGCCCCTTGCTGGGAATGCATGGCACTGCCTTGAATGACTGACCACAGGTGAGACACAACTGGTGTTGCCCAACATCATAACCCTCCCGAGAGAGAGAGACCTTCTTCTATTTAAAACCCACCATTAGTGACCTGTTAGCAATTAACTCAATGAAGTGTTTGTGTTTCCTCCCGCTGATCATCTGTGCTAAAATAATTGAAGTAATTGAAGTAAAAGATAGAATGACTGGCTTCTTTTTTGACAATAATAATAAGGTTTCCAGGAGCCCAATCTTATACTGACATAACCGGCAGATCCAACATTGAAATGTAGCCTCCATGTCATAGATGTACACAACATGAGTAGAGGCCAAACTACCCCTAGATATATATATATATATATATATATACACACACACAACACACAAGAAAAAGTTGTGCTCACCACTGATTTTTAAAAACATTAGGTGGGGGTGCAATGAGGCTGTGACCACAAAATACATATAGACAAATGCAAGAGGTCCTCTGCACTCAACCCATTATCAATATATTTAAGACATTGAGACATTCTGTGCATACAGCTACTAAGAAATGCCTTACCCTTTAAACAACAGGGATTGTTTGTCCATATATTGCAATATATTTAAGCTGGCCAACTACGTCAAAGTCATCCCATATCTGGCCAGTTCTATATATATATAGCCTTCAGAATGGTTTATCATGCATTCATCCAGAGTTCCTCTAGGAAAGATTCCCCCAAATCTCTTCCTAATTGACTTTCAAGCTGGGTTTTCAGGTGTTACTAGGAGAAAAATTAGGCTTTCACCAACAATCTCACCTCAACTATCCTTCAGACTGAGACACTGCTGGCTCCAACAGAGGGGTCCACCCAAGCTCCTATTTTTCTTCACATTAGAGAAGTTAATTTACAGAGAACAGTAGAAAAAAAAAATGTTAATTTATGGTGAAACTGTCCCTTAAACGTCTATTGCATTCTGCAAATAATGCCCATCACTGCTTGGAAACATCCCAATGACAAGAATTCCCTTGCTGTGATTTACCAGAATATGAATTCCTGGTTCTATATTTGCCAGACACGCACTATGTACAGTTCTCAGGAGCTATTTGTTTTTTCACAAGAAACCGATGAATGATGTCCGTCCCTCCCGCACAATAGGCAGGTCACAATACATAAATATCAACGACTCTCGTGCTGGGTGCCCCAATCACTGTGTACTCTGTTTGTTTGCCTTGCTTGTTTGGTTTATTACTTAAACATTCGTCCTTGAGCTCTATATGTTTCTATCAAAGACAAGTGCGAGCAGAGCATGGGAAATATATCAAAACATGGAATGTAATGGGAAACGAGTTAGCTGCCATTCACTGGCTTGATGTTTTCAACATATTGCAATGTTCATAGTAATTATTTTTTCTATATACAGATCTACCCAATCTTGTTACTCTTGCCTCTCTACTTGCTGCAACCTCACATATTGGCCTCACCTCTTGTCTAACCCTGACATTAGTTCTTAATCACACTCCTCATCTATCACTTATCGATCCCACTTCTTCAACCTCATCCAGTTGATTTGACCTTCCCACCCCACCTGTTCACGAGAGCCCACCTTTGTTGGTGGTGTGGCGCTGACATTGCTGTTGTGGTGGTCAAATTGCCTGGTGTGCAATAAGCCTTATGCTGGTACCACACAGATGGTTGTTGAGTTGACCAAATTGGCCAACCATCAATTTAAGTGCAAAGTTCTTAGCTGGATCAGCTGAAATTGCCCTCCCCAGCCACTTTCTGACTTCACACTCAAGCGACCAGTGGTGGGGCATGCTGGTGTTCTTGATGTGCAGCCCAGGCCCCTCTGTTGAATTGCTGGTAACAGCCCACTACCACTGACTGGATAATAGCACCCAACATCTCATTATCCAACTCGTCACTGATACCAGTTGGTCACCAAAGTTTGAAAATTAATGGAATGACCCCAGCAATGGCTATTAAGAAGTTATGGGTCATCCCTCCCCTTAACTAGGTCATTAGTACTCATTAGTTTCTTTTAGTTTAAGCCATTGTTCTGTCCCTTTAGTTTATGAAATAGTTACAGAGATAAACAATATTGGGTTTCAGCCATTCATAGTTCCAAGAATATCTAGGGCAGCAAAAACATATTCACCCCTAATCTCATCCTAACAGGCACTCAATCAGGTGTATCTCGGAGGGCAGATGACCATTCTCCCAATTCTCACCCTAACTGGCTACCCCTGCCACTCAACTAAGTCCCCCCCAAGTGGAGCCCATCCCATAGTTTGGTAACCACCGACACATGCCATTTAATGTTTCAGCTGGAGGATACCTTCTAGACCAGTGTTTTGTACCAGGGGACTTTAGGACCATAAAAGTGGTTTGAATGATTATGTTAGACTAAGATCAGTTGGTGCCTCTAGAGAGATCTCCTGACATACAAACATGATCTTGCTTTCATAGTATAATTTGCCTTCTATATGGATTTATTGCCATGTGTGTCCTTTGAGATATAAAATTCCCCATTTCACACTACAACATACGAATAACATTTCCTTTGGCATAGGTTTACAGTTTGAGGTAGAAAGACGCGAATCTGCTGTCCCAGAGAGACATGTCTAGTAGATAATCTCCTTGCTTGTTTAACCAAAGTAATATAAAGCACTTATCTCCATATAATTTCCGCAAATATGTGAGTCAACAGCACGTAGGTGTCTGGACAAGACGGATAATGCACAGAGCCGAGATAAAATACACTACGACCTGGCACAGGTTATAAACACATCAAAGGTGTTCTTAAAGCCTGGTAAAATATTAGCCAAGAAGTCAAGGCAAGAAGGAATTTGGGTAGGATGATGTATCTGGTTCCATCAATGCTTTGACATTGACTTGTAACATATATAACCCTCAGTATATCAAGCAAGATACTTGGAAAACACTAGATTTCCAAATTAAAAGGTAACTTAGGTGATTTATGCTCCTGTGGCTAAATGAAAGCAAAACAATGTTCCAACATATAATGGAAACCTTCCCAGAAGAGTAGGGCTGTTATAGCAGCAAAGGAAGAGGAAACTTTAGATTAATCCCCTTGAGTTGGGTGTGAGAAGTTGTACAGGGAGGTGTCTCCATATATTTGGCTTTAGATTCTCTGGTCTGTAAAGGGTTGATGATCCTCAAGCTGTAGAGGAGCTTGGTGTTGCTATGCACAGATTTACATTTTAGTAGAATGTATGACTCTGTAGTTGTACTATATAACAATAATATTTTGACTAGAGACCTGGGAGTTAAATCTATTATTCCCTTCTGGTGGAGAGCATCTTGTTGCTTTGTAGGACGCCAATTCCAATTTGCGCTGGCGGACATAATCATGCGAAAATTTATCTAAAATAGAATAGCTCATTACAACCAAGTGCTGCAGAATTTGTGGGTCTGAAAGGCGCTTTACAGATGACGGGTAATTATGGAAATTGCGGCTCTGGACGTTGTTAAAAGCTATCATTGGGGTGGAATTGTGAGACTTTTAGCCATTTCATTTGGTGCTCAGTAAACAGTGCTTTCCAAATCCATGCTGAAGGTATTACAGAGCACCCCCCTCACTTGCAAATTGCAAAGATGATGAAGATGCTATTTTTAGACGTGTATTTCCTTCTAAAAACACCACCCTCTCTGTCCTATAGCAAAGCCTTAACACCTGATCTTGCAGTGTATTACTTGTTTGAAATTTAGTTACCGCATCAGTGACAATCAGTGGGATATCAGTAACAGCATCACTCCCTGTCAGTGGCCAATCAACAATGGCATCTCTTCCAGCCACTGGGTTATTGGTAACAACAACAACTCACTCGAAAAGTGGTATCGTCAGTAACAGCATGTCCTCCAGACAATAAACTATCGGTAACGGCCTTTGTTTCAGCCAGTGTGGACAGTTAGATATCAGTCATCGCCTCTCTTTCAATTGATGGGCTAGTGGTAACAACACAAAAAAGTGTTACATCAGTAACAACATCTCTATCAGTAACAGCATTTGTTCCAGTCGGCAGATCATCAGTAACAGCATTTCTTGCAGTCAGGGGGCTGTCGGTCACAGCAATTCTTACTGTTAGTATGTTATAAGTAAATAGAACCTCTTCCAATCAATGGGCTGTCAGTAACAACATTGATCCCAATAAATGGGCTAACAGCAAATATAGGTAATAGGTAAGTAACAACATCTCTTCCAATCAGTGGGCTGTCAGTAACGGAAATTGTTCCAAAAGGTGCATTATCAGTTACCTTGTGTCTTCCAAAAGTGGGTTATTGGTAACAAAATCATCTTGAAAAGTGCACAATGAATAGCATATGATCCAGTCTATGAGCTGTTAGTAATAGTATCTCATCCAGTCAGTAGTCCACTCTAAGATGTTCTTTTATTTGAGGGACAGCGAGTGAAAATATTGGGTTCTGCACTTCAAACAAAACATATATAGCCTTCTTATATTTTGAGTAGATGTTTGCTCTCATCTTTTCAGAATCTAAAGGGAATTTGTTTTAATCAACAAAGAGACAAATCGGGATTGCTACCTAAATGTTCTACTTTTATCATTGATTGGGGCAATCCAAAGTGCACCCGGGAGAATACTGAGCAGAACAAGGGTTTTCAGATGAATATTTGATGAGCAGCTCATTCAACACTCTGAGGAAGGATTACATATTTTGTGTTCTGAATAAAATATAAATGAGGCAGGTTAAAGAAGAAAACACAGCATATGGAGCTGCGTTACTTTCTGAAAGGAGGCCTTTCCATTGGAGGGGACACCAGCCAACAATTCCTTTACTGAAACTCACTTTGCTTGCTCTACAGGCTGAATAATTTACAATGCACCAAATCCTGCTTGGCAGTAAATATGTTTCTGAAGTTATTAAAGTGCAAAGCTAAATCAGTCCAGCAAAGAACTTTCCCTTTGTATTTTAGGATACAGAAGACTATCACCAAAGCTTTGGGAAATGACCCTTTATCTGAAGGGGGATAACATAATAACAGGAGCAGATTTTGCTCAACAAGCCATTAAAAACTAATTGGTTGCTGTTGGTTACTGGACATAGAGCCAACTTTATACCTGTTACTCCATTACCCCCATAGTATTCATCCATTTGGATGAAGTACGTTTGAGTTCTGGAGTCAATCAGGCGACGAATTGCAAACTCAACCCACCGCTATTATTTACTGACTTTTTAATGAAAGGCTCATCTATTCAAAAATAAAATTTTTGTCAGGCTTGATTTCACTGGTGACAAGTGTTCTCCTGTGTTTTAATTGCCGTTTCATTCACTAATGTCCTCGCATCTTCTGTCCTCCTGTTGGAAAATTAAGTCGACATCAAGATTGTCCTTGACAACGTGACGAGAGAGCTTGCTAGTGAAAACCCTATTTCACTTGCTGATTAAACTCACGAATGGACACTGTTTTATCAACCTACCCTGAAAAAACACAAATAATGGAGATTTGTCATTTACAGAGCAGCAGCAAATTTCTAGGAGAGGACCTTACTGTCCTCTACTATTGCTATTCTTCTTGAATGAACAGTTGGATTTACAAAACAGCTTTGATGTCCTTTATTGTTTCCAGATCAGGTTCTTTGTAATATAGGGGTTCATCCTAGGAAGAATTAGATGTAGCTGCCCCAAGCCCAACATGCAACAAGCATACTTTGTTGTGTATGGGGTAGACCCAATAAATGGTTTAAAAAATGGATACTGGAATACCAATCTGGTCCAAAACCATCTCATAAACTTCCTAACCCACCTCTGTTTGACAGAAGTTAAACATGACATTCAAAATCCTTCTGATGTCATGAGGTTCTGCCCAGTGACCTCACAAATGAACTAGTTCAGCCTAAACCACAAGCAGGTTAATACCACACTGTGCACGATTCTCATTATTGGGCAACTTGGGTCTCCTGTGAAAGTAAGCATGTGATCGGTGGCTATGGTTTAGTAGACCTGGTGCAACACTAAATTTCTCCAGGTCATGTCAACAAAATTGTCTCTTCTCTGTATATTTAGATTCAAACCACAAATGGAGCCATGTAGGAACGGTCTTGAAATAAGGCCGGAAATAAAACAATATGTTAAATCTATTAGCAGAGAATTTCACTTCCAACTTCTCATCAGAATGGGTTCCAGTTCAATTGTCGCAGTCGATAATGTTGCCTTGCAGCCGCTCGGATTTATCAGATGGTGTTTTTATAAGTTATTCTTGCTTAATGTCTCCTTTGTAGTTTGGGTTTTGCATCTGTGTTTCATTAGCAGTCTGCCCAAGAAGCGGAATTAATGAGGCTAGATGCTTCAGGAGAACGTTGTTTTTGAAGATTGTCTTGAAAGGCAAAACAAAATGGCTGCCAACTGCACATGTGGATGAGTGTGGGCCGCTTGGATTCTTGATTGGGTCAACCTTTACAGTAACCACAGTGGTTTGGCTGCAATACGTTTACTCCCTGAAAGTATTAGTTCCAGTAAACTGGGCCCCTATAAAAACAATACTTTTAATCCCACTGGAAGTTAAAACCTGTGTGAAAATGAAAATTTGCAAAGAAATATTGGAGGAAAAGTGTTATATTGGTGGAACTGGCTTTTCCTATTATTTAGAACTGAACCCTTTGTTTTCTGATTAATCTTTTTTTCCTTTTATTTATAATGTCCATGCCAATCCGGTGCTCAGCGATGATGTTCTTGAGCTGGCATGGCTCTGTGAAATCACCACTGAAATACCAAGGGAGTACCCACTAAACACCTGCTAGCACTTTCTTGTGGACCAAGACTTGTACCTTTAAAGCCCTCTGACACCAGTGGCTGTTGCCAGTTGGCTGTTGATCCCTTTCCCCACTGGTAGATCTCCTTGCTGATGTATTTCTGTATCAACCTTTGCCTACCTGACCTTGCATGAACTCTTCCAGTCATGACTTGTTGCTGCCTGAAGATTGGACTTGAGCTCTTGATGTGTGGACTTTTGCCCTTGTTGAACACTGTGGCCACGTTAGAACTGGCCACTGGTTGTGACACCATGTTTTAACCCCCATTTCTGGTTTTAATTTCCAAATGTGTAATGATTAAGAAAAAAGCCCCAGTGGCATCTAGGGTTGCTCAGAATAGGGCACATAGCTAGAGCCATAAATGTTGAACAGTTGGCCATGGACAGAAAGGACAGATAATGCACTAATGGTCATGACCACCTTCCTATTGATCCATTCATATAGGCTGTCAGTATAAACCGCTGGAAATGCAAAAAGAGAAGGTCCTCCTCATCTGCTGAAGCACCAACCACTTGCCAACATGATGATTCAGAAGATGCAATATTCATATATGTCCTATCATCTGTGATCCAACAGAATTGCAGTACAGTTGTTCAAAACAATGTCCCCCACATGTCCTGTTATACTTGTCCAGATGTTTGGGCAGTATGGTCTACACTGTCCCACCTAATCTTGGCATGTGCAGTCAGGAAAGATTTACACTAAATGAGTTTGGGATACTCCAACCCCAGCAGAACTTGAGTCATTGCTGTGTAGGTCCCAACACAATAGTCCAAAACCTGAATTTCTAATTGCGTGTGACTGAGATGAGCATCTCCCCCCTTATAGAAGATAAACTAATCTCCTTCATCTCAGGATGCTACATTGATTTGCTGTCAATCTCTGGACAAAAAGTGCCAGATTAATGTCAATGCCTATCAATCAAAGGCCAGTTACTTCTACTGCAAAACCAGAGCCCACTGAGGTTATGGTAGGAAAGGTCATGTTGTTCAGAAAGTCCAGTCAACTCTGTACTCTGGGTGACTTGATATAATGCTGCATTTACAATATATGGCAAGCCAGGGGCACCAATTTCCAGTTTCCTATTGGCCGGTTTTACCCACATGTTCCACATCAGATACCTTTGTCTTTATTGTAGCATTGCATCTCATCCACTGAAGTTCTGCCAGGCAGGGCCCTCCATCATCCCATAAGGCTATTCCCTCTTTGATAGAGAACAGCTGGGGGAAAAGTCTATAAGAAATATATGAAATGCCCCATTTGTGAAGGTTTTTTCTGGAGAACAGGTGCACGCAAAGCAGTATATAGTAATTCCTTCAAGATACGTTAAAGGTCATTACAGTTATTTCTCCAGGGATCACCTGACTGACAGTAATGTACAAAGAGGGAAAGTCTTTGCACCTTTACAAGGGCCATAGATTTTTCTTCTTCACTGTGAAATGAATTCATCCTAATTAAGGAATTCTCTACCAGGCGAGAGTGTGATCAGCCCTCCTGCTTGGCTTTTTAACAAGGTTAGAGATATTTGAAATATAAGGTAACATCAGTCGCATGGCTATAGTTCCAGTAAAACCATAGCAACTGGTCCTTGGTCCATTGGTCCTTGGCTGCTGTCACCCAGCAAATAGACTTGGCATTCCTGACCTTTATGCCTTTTTCTGGCAATCTACTGTTTATGGGAGGCATGTCTTTTTTTAAAACTTTAAATCATGTGGGGGTATGGTAAGGTACCCCCCCAATAATCAAGTACCTTATCCGTCTACCCGATTCTACACAAGGGCAGTGCACCTCTTCTTTTAAAAAAAAAAATGACCAAAAATATTTTGGCTAGGAAGAATGCTGATTTCTTGATTATCATGGAAGTCCTTGCATGGGCTTGAGCTGCGATCCCACGAAAGTTGGTGGCTCTGGTTTCCCTGGCCAAGAACAGGCCGATGCAGTAAAGAATTATCTTGCCATCTTGGGGGCAAGCCCATTTGCATCTTTGATCCTTTGGGGATGCCCAAGTGATTTAAGATGTAATGTTCCTATAAAAAATAGGTAGAAAGCAATATATAAGGAAATAGCTTACTGCAAAAAGAGCCTCTTATCAGGGGGCTGCAATCATGGGCTCAGAAGGGGCCCCCAAGATAGAAGGCTAAGAAAAGGATAGAGGGTGCTGGGGATGGGGGAGATGTGTTTGATGGGTGTGACCATACATTCAAGGGGCCTGTTTGTGGGGGCCCCATTTTTATGTATAGTGTAAATGACTTCTTTAAGAGTTAAATTAATTTGCATTCTACTATGAGCACTTCCCTTTCCTGTAGTACTTTCATGTCATTAGGCATTACAAATGAGGGGGGAGTTCATTGTTGAACTGGGAGGTAGAGTAAGAGTAAATAATCAGTTTTCTCCCAGAACCTTGGGAGTGGGCATTTGTTTAAATGGGGATTATCGAGTCTGGGTTGGGTATTTTCTCACTGTTCTACTGGCCCAGTCTGACCCCTACAAGCCTCCCTCTGTTTGCCTCTTGTGAATACAGTGCTGCTGAATACAGGCAGTGCTATATTCATGCAGTAAGCATAGTTACTGCAAAAAAACATGGTGGATTGCACCAATTTTTAACTTTGCTCAACTTCCTTGAATTTTGTAAATGCCCCTATATTAGGGCCAGTCCCTTTTGCACTTTAACAATTTGAATGGGAGTGGGTGACGTCAGGGGACCAAGAAGATGCAGATGGAGCAGACGGGGGCAGGGCTATGACTTGGCGGCCTGTGATTGGTCAAATTCTGTATCACTCAAACCCTGTTTGGGTTTTGGGGTTCTGAAATCCAGGCAGGCAGTTGAACCAAAACAGTGTTCAAAGCGTCAGAATCACAGAACAGAACTGAGCGTGTGCCCAGAGCATTCCCTATTATCTATACCCAGAAGTTGGGGCTGTAATACAGCATGGTCAGGGCTGTTAACAGAGTTAACACTAATAATGGCACAGGAATGAGAGCAAGTGGATAATCTGATGCACATCAAAGAAATTTGACACTTTCAATAAGATAATAGATTGGAACAGACAGACGGCATGGGCGAGGGGTTGCGCAGTGTAAAAGTCCCACTTAAATCCAGCCTCCTTTATCTGCACTAATAGGATGACAGGCTCCCTGTAATGGCTCTGAGACAAGAATAAAATTAGGTTTTCTTAGTGTTCAAAAAATAGCGGATCCTTTGGGGTATTTTTTTGGGTCTAAAGAACGAGCAATTTCCCCCCCCCCCAGGAATTCAGATTTCTCTTGCCTTTCATCTATAACAAAATCTTCTCTTGGTTTAAGGGTCCCTTTCTTCACTTTTATTTTCTTGTTCTTATTCTCGTGTGCAAAGATCAAAGGAACGAGGCTATATATAAATATATATATAGAGTAGCATCTGTATACAATTTAAGATTAAAAAGTCAGATATTCATAAAAGTGGCCGGATAGAGTTTGTTATAATACCCACAAAGGAGATCTGTGCTCCCCATACTGTAGCCTGCTGCTACCTGTCAGATCTGGGAGACATATGGACAAGCAATGGGAAACCACGGCTTAGTTCTTATAGGACATAAGAATAGAGAAACAGAGCAAGATCATAGACACTGTCGAAACATCTGACTGACTCAAAGGATTTGATGGATTTTGCGCACATAATTGATTTTGAGCACAGGATTGATTTTGTGACACCAGCAAGACAATAACGATCCAATTAAAGGGTCACACATTTTAAATTGCTAATTATGTTACATGAAAGGACACACAGTACGGTATAAATATATATATATATATATATATATATATATATATATATAAATTTGTTAGAAGGAATCAAAATTGATTTGAAGTATGGTTTGTATCAGGTTATAGAAACTGTTTGAAGCTTGAAGGCAGGATGACTGCACTGAGATACACAGGGCAAGAATGAGACAACACAACATCAACAGCTCAATATGGAGAGAGTAAGGCATGATACTGGAGAAAGAACATGACAGTAGGGCATAATATGGGGATGTAGGACAAGATTATGATAATAGTATGAGATGGAGAGAGTAGGAAATGACAGTGATCATAGTACAATATAGAGAGAACTGATAAGATAGAGACAGCAGGACAAGGTAGAGACAGTATGGGCAAAATGGTAACACTAGGACAAG
>CM044445.1:4006640-4016875 GCA_024363595.1 Xenopus borealis
GTGGCGCCTGACAGAAATGAGATGCCGGGGCCGGCTAATGTGTAGCTACATCGTTTCCATGGCAACATGGCTTTTTTTCTTGGGCTCAAATCATAAATCTTAAGTGGAGCCAACTTATTCCAGTTGTTTCTGTCCCTATCTGACTTCCATAGAATAATGATTTCTCCGGAGTGGTGATGGACCAACGTGACACTTATATATATAATATAAATGGATAAAGTGTGAGTCCTTCCCTGGTACTGCAGCCAATAAGGATAGGAATATCGCTGAGCTGGTATTTAATATGCACTTCTATTAAATTAAATATAGCCTAGTAACATCCTTTACTTCATCTAAATTCAAGGATTTTCCCACTACCTTTAGCCTTAGCTACACATATGGCAACATATTAAAGGGAAAGTATACCCTGCTCTTATATATCTGTGATCTACAGCTCCCCCTTGTGGCCGGCGTTTCGGCTTGATCTTCTCTATTGTCCTTTGTGGGGTTGAACCAATTTTCAGCGGGTGAATGAGAGTCGCCAGATAGAGATGCATCAATGACACTCGGGGAAGCGCAAGACAAATGTTCTACTTCACAACGGCCGCCCTTTAACCCCCTGACAAATGAAATATTTAATAGGTTGTTAATGGCCAATAATGCCTGTGCTGGAGGATATTAACCTGTAGAGACCAAATCAGAATGAGGGGATATATATGAAATCCCTGCTCAGCTCAGGGGACTAATAAAATCAATGGCATCTTTCTTCTGCTAATGACATGGTTTCTAATGCTTTGTATGCTGACATTGGTATCAAGGGCAAGGAAAGCACAACAGGTCTGGGTTAGTTACTTCCTACTGCTCCCACCATTGCTTTTACTGTCCCTTTAATCAGCACAGGCTTCACCCATTTATACCCCAGTACCCCAATTCTCTGGTAAATGGGAATAAAAATCAATGCCAAGATTTATTACAGCTGGTACCTGACTCATGTTCATGTTGACAGACAAACATAAAGAAAGAGATCCGCTTTTGGCGATGTTGCCAAACAAGCAGATCTCTCCCTGATATGGGGGCTGATCCAATCGTGGGCCCTAGATCTGATCACAATGGAGGAGATACTGGCCCTCGGATTGCAGGACCACATCAGACATCTACCCGACTTTCGGCCAGATATCGATCAAGGAAGCCTGTCAAGGGGCCAATAAGCTGCCGACTCAGTCTGCCTGCAGCTTTTATCGGCCTTTACTCGGAACATTCACTAAATAGTTGGAACCAAATCCAAAGTAAACAAGCAAAATGCATTTATAATGCTGATATAAAGCGTTGCACAAAAGAATTGACCATTTATGTTGATTTTAGTGGTTTTTTTTGCCCGAATCATAATCTTGCCAAAAAAAGGCTGATTCAGGATTCAGTGCATCCCTAGTTCCCCCATATGCCCTTGTGCTCTATCTGGAAATAGGACCATTTCATGGAAGTCAGGTGACATGGAAAGGCACGGACAGAATGGAGGAGTTTAACCTTTGGCTATTCTAATCCAACTGCACTGGATGCCCACTGCTTGAGTTACAGATGCCTTGACCCTTCTCCTGTAAGCTGCCATTAGAGTAGTTTAGTCCCACCCACTTATTAAGTTAAAAAATCTATGTCCCTCCCCCTGTAAACTGCCATCAATATGCATTAGTCCCACCCACTGCTTGAGTTACAGACTTCTTGGCCCTCCCCTTGTAAGTTGTCAGACTACTTTAGTCCCACGGCTTGAGTTACAGACATCTTGCCCCCCCATAAGCTGCCAGAGTTGTCCAGAGCCACCCACTGCTTGAGTTACAGATTCCCTGCCCCTCCCACTGTAAAACTTCCATCAGAGTGCTTTAGTCCCACCCACTGCTTGAGTTACAGATTCCCTGCCCCTCCCACTGCAAGCTTCCATCAGAGTGATTGAGTTACAGACTCCCCCCGTAAGTTGACATCAGAGTATTTTAGTCCCACCCACTGCTCAAGTTACAGAATTCTTGCCCCTCGTAAGCTGCCGGAGTTTTCATGTCCCACCCACTGCTTGAGTTACAGACTCCTTGCCCCTCCCCCTGTAAGCTTTCATCAGAGTGTTATATGCCAACCCACTGCTTGTACTCTTACGCCAGTGCCAAAATTGCCTTTAAACAAACAAATACATCCTTTTGCTTCATTAGACCCTGGGAAAGAGTTTCCTTTAACATTTTTGATCAAGACTCTAAATCCTGTTTTAATAGTGTGATTGTTCTTTTGGTGATTTTCTCTCTGAAGCAATAAGAACTGTGCCAATTTGAATTTATTTCAGCCTGAATGCCCTCTCTTTAATTGAAATGTAATTGTTGGAGGAACAATTTAAGACAGAAAGGAAAATGACTATCATTTAGGTCTCAGGCTGTATGAATAAGGGCCTCCAAGATTTCTTCCCTTCTCCCCAGAATTATGTCGGACGGGAATGGTAACATTATCTCAAATGCAACACAAACAGAATGCCATTATCATTAAATTGTCAACTGAGACAGAATTTAGATAACAAGTTTTAGTTTAACCAAGAAAATGGCAGTCAGATTCTTCATACTGAGTTTGCATGTTTTGCGTGTTTTATTTGATGGGGCGTTTTATTGGGGTAGTTAGTGTAAGTGAGAAGAGGAGATATGAGCAAGTCTTCATGTTGATTCAAAATGTAGAAAATAGAGAATTATATATGGAGACTATAGAATATAGATAGTTTATTTAGAGACTTGTGGGGTGGTGGAGTGGTGACCAGGGTGTGTGGGCCCCTTATGTGGCAACCCCAGTCTGACTCTGAGTTCAAGGGTTAAAGTCAACAAAAAAAAAACCCAAACACTTTAATATGGCTGCACTCTGCTACTCTCACCAGATACAAAACCATGGGGAAAGGAGTATCCCACAAGGTGGCCTTGTTGTTACCTTTTGGGCAGGGAGTATAGGGCTCCATTTCAGCCTGTGCCTGCTGATGCATCCTAACTTTTATATCTGATATCACATCATGAAGCTGATTCTGCAACACATTTAAGGACCAGATCATTATATTGTAAGTTATAATATATTTATTCATTGTTTGAGATTCAGATAAACACACACACACTTTAATGAAGCCTTACTTTCTTTTCTTGACTTACTGCTTTTAATCGCTTCTTTATGAGTTTTTGTTTTATAGATTTATTAAGTCCACTTTGGATCCTGTAGCAATATCATGTTAGCCTTTCTGGCAGCTGCCTGACACTGAGCACTGCTTTCAACATTAACTTCCTTCTCTTATACTTAAATCTTCTCTGACATTTGTTCTTTGATTGAATATATTTAATCTAGAACCAGTTGACTTTCAACTGTACCCATGGGTCAGTTAGGTTCAGGCCGACTTCAGTTTGTGGGTCCCGGATGGTTTCTGGTTGAGTTCTTCTTCCATTCTCCCAGATCTTCCTATGCCAGCTTCTTCCTCCGACAGCATATATTTATGGCACAAGTCTGCCTCATCAGACATGGGTGGGCTCGGCTCAGGTTAGGGTCGGGTGTGGATCGAATTTTGTTGACCTACACATCACTATTATAGATCCATATACTTTGAACTTGGTGGTTTTTAGGTCTAATGCAGTTTCGTGCCCAAATCATTTTCATCACCACACATTTATCCTTCAGATACCGTTACTTTATACTTTGACCCAATCAGAATATTTCCATTATTAAGTACATTTTTGTCCATTTTTTCAGTCCCATTTACATGAGGCCACAGAGCCCCAAAGAGCTGCAAGGAGGAAGGTGGCATCATAATGCCTTAAAATATTAAGGGCTATAGCATAATGTATTTATGCATGCACAAAATTTGAAAGCCCGGCAAATTTTCTACATTTTCCGAAGAATAAAATAATGGCTGTTTTGCAATGCCAAACTCAGTTGGTCGCCTTCCTAATTGACCCATTAACATTGCATTTAGAATTGCAGGAATCTTTAATCAATTCACATAGCCTCGGGCTCTTAAGAAGGGTGCACATTAATGCAACCTTTCCCTCTGATGAACTGGACAATTAAGGTCCAATTACACCCACGTTTTTTTTTGCAATCGAGTTCATTTAGGTTCTTTTAATTTAACATTGTCTTCAATTAATAAAATGGCCTGAAACAAGGCAGGATATTTCATTTATTCTTTATATATTTATGTATATAGCCACCAGACCTGTTATCCAGACTGCTTGTTAACTGGGGTTTACTGAATAAGAGATAAACCCCATGGCAATTTTTGACTTTTCAGCTTATAGATGCTTGATCTTCATCTCAGTAATATTGATTGGGTAAAGGCGAGAGGTTCTTGGAGGAACCTGTCTTATTTAAACCTCAAAACTGGTTTCTCTTTGTTGTTGAAGTGTGTCATATCACCAAAACTAGAATGAAACAGCTCTCAGAGACCTTTATAAAGAAGGTCATATATATATATATATATATATATATATGTTATATATATATATATATATATATATGTGTGTGTGTGTGTGCATTCATCCATATATGTGCATGTGTGTATGAGTTTGGGGGTTAAAAGAGGATCATAAAACAACTGGACATAAACCATCCCACTTGTAGAGGGTCTTGAAGAACTTCTACAAGTGGAGAAGATATCAAACTACCAATGTGCCCAGTGCAAGAACATCATTGCAAGTTTGCCCATTAACACCAAAGAGTAGGTCCTCTAGAATAATGTGCTTTGAACAGACACAGCAAAGGCAGCATTTCATCAAAAGAACTTAGTATTGATCATGACGTATGGTGGTGGACTCTACAACCAGAAGGGAAAAACAAGACAGAAATAGGGTATAAAGCAGTGGATGGTTAAAGGCCAGAAGTTGGTGGGAAAGAATTCAATTATCTAAAAATGTTTATCCGCAACATGAGAACCCAAAATAATGGTGTTGGTCTAGTAGCCAAAGCTCGGGTCCAATATTATTAGGAAAGGTCAGAACAATAAAGCAGGCATAGAAAACACAATGATACTGCAGTAGGTCTAACCTATGCATTCTCTTGAACAGGACACAATTAATCTAAGACTGCTTGAGTTAGAGTGCCCTTAACAATTAATTTTCGGTAACACGGGCACTATGGGATTACGCGCATAGCTGTACCCAAGCTGGTTTCTCTGCTAGAGACCTTGGGTTATGCACGGAATACAGAATTCTTGCATAATATATAAAGCCTGCTGATTAGACCCAAAAGAGCTAACGCTCTGTTACACATTCAGAAAGGGAAAGGTCTCTGAGATTTTCACTTGTTTGCTAATTAGGAGATGTACTCATTGCATTGCCTAAAGTCGGAGATTTACAGCGATAGACCAAGAACATTAACTACATCAGCGAGATGCCCCGGTCCATGCTAATTAGACTGTCGAAGCTTGTCTCTCACTGATGTAAGAAAGCATGTTTTTGAATACTAGACAGTGCATTAGACAAGGGACTTGGGGAAATTCATTTCATATACAGAGATATGTAGTCAACATAATAATAACAATAATTACTTTTATGGTGTTTTGTCTCTCGGTGGACGATGAGGCGCTTGCCAATTAGAGGAGAAAAGGAATGTACATCTGGCTAGGAAGCCAAACACCATGCATCATTATAGGTCAAATTGTGCAGACAAGGTAAATACTTGTCATGAAAGATGGTCTGTTGGTTGAGCCAGACAACAAATGAAATGTCCTCGTTAGACAAGGTAGGTCATGTCATTGATGGCAAGCACAGGGCTTGAATATCTCAGGCCATCTATGCTCTTCCAGATGAAATAACTAGAATTTATGCAGATATTCTCTGTATTTAACATGAAAAAAAAAATTATGGTGCTGATTTTGACTTTGGTCTTGACCAGCCGGCTGTGTTTCAAGAAGCAAAAGCCATGGAAGGTGGGAGTCCACCATAATGTTATGTAAATCATAATCAAAAGCATTGCATCATTGATGGAACTAGAGTTCTCTAGGCACAGTCCTCCCATTGGACTCCACTTTAATAATTAGACAAAACATAGCTGGCCTCTTGGACATCTGGAAAGATGCAAAACCTCCTGAGAAAACCTATATCATCCTAACTGTGCAGGCAAGGTAAATCTTGTCATGACAGATGGACAGTCGGTTGAGCCAGTCAACAAGTGAAAAGTCTAGCTGGGATGTATGTCTTCTGCAGAAGAGGCAAGTCATGTTATTGGCAAGCAACAAGTTCTCATCATCTCGGGTCCTCTGGGGCCTTCCTGAAGTGTTAACACGGATATCCTCTTTATTTAAAATGTATTCATCTATGTCCACAAAAACATATCTAGAAAAGACTAGGGTGAAAAGTCCACCATGATATTCTGTAAAGCATAATCAAAACCATGGTCAGTGATGGAACTATAGTCCTATAGACCCAGTGTTTGTCGAACAAACACCCAATCATATTCCTCACTTCTACTCAAAGAGGAACTCTAATAATAATTAGGGTTGAATCCAGGATTTGGTTTGTTATTCAGACTTCAGAAGGATTCGGATTCACCATAATCCTTGTACCTGGCTGAGCCGAAAACGGTGACTTTTTGATACAAAACAAGGAAGTAAAAAAGTGTTTAGCCACGGGCAGCTCTTTTTTTCCTTCCCCTTGGCTGATACATATGCAAAATAGTGTTTGAATCTGGTTCGGTATTCACCTGAATCTTTTGTGAATGTTTTGGGGCTTGGATTGGCTGAATCCAAAATAGCGGATTCAATGTATAATAATAGTGTAATAATAATATGCCTAAGCCAACCGAAAGAGGTTTAGGGAAATGTGCAAAAAGGTGCATCTTTTAGAGCATTTATATTGTTTAGTTTGACAATATCCACAAATAACGTTCGATACTTCGGCAACATGAAGTAGATGCTTTCATGACTAGCCAAAACATAATTGGCCTCTGGTGGTCTCCTAATTACTTTTGGACACCTAAAAAGGAGCAAAAAGCTCTTGAGAAAGCTTCCGTTGACTTCCTTCTTCTTTCTCCCCTCCACATTTTCTGAAGAGGCAGATAAAAGTGCAGGTTATCTCTCCAGAGTAGAAACACTTTTCCATTTACTTGCGATCTCCTGTGCTCTGGAGATCTCGGCAAAGCATTTTATATCATTTCCCTTTTATCCTGCTTTTGACCACCAATTGCACACGCTGGAATAGTTACTAAAAATATGTTCTGTATCTCTTCTGATTTTAATGCTTCTCTGTTCTTGGGAACGGGATACTGCTACACCTCTGTATTGATTATGGAGCATATCTGAATTATATATATATATATATATATATATATATATATAGCTACTTTCAGTACTATTACTGTTTAGTGCCTTTCCAGGATCTGGTCAGCTTCTCTTACAGTGTTGCCATTAATTATCTGTTAAGCATTTTGGCTCAGGTAGTTCTTACCATCCAGCCGCCTGCCTTGTATCTGCCCGTCTTCCAATTTCCCGCAACTTGCTCGCAATGAAAATGCATTTGTGATTGATGAAATACTTGGGCTGGTGTTGGCATGCAATCAAGGCCAGACATTATATGCCTTCGGATGATTCTGGTGCATAGAAACTTGGAGTCAACCCTTAATGGAAGATCCATTTGCTACATGAGCCAAACCACTCACAGACAACTCATTGTTTATGCAATGCACAGACATTTATATTTCTTAATGCAAAGGATTACTGGGTTGTGTAATGGGGGCAGAATGCCTATAATTCACTCCATTGCTGCATGGGAAGTGTTGAAAGGCCCTATATCCAGCATTATATTGATACATGATGAGTTGGACTGGTCCGACAGGAAACCCAGAGAAAAACCAGTAGGCTCCAGTACTGTTGAGCTCCAGCCAGGTCCAGCTGACAATTAGTTCAGAGCATCCCAAGAGGTCCGAATGAAACAAGTGATATTTGGCATCGAAAACCATCAGCACTAGAGGGAAGGTGGCTTCAGGTGGTGTACTTATCTTGTGTTCTGGTGGCCCGGCAACCCCCAGTTCGACGTCTTATTCTAAGGTTATAAGATTTTCAGTCAAATAAGGGGGTACATATAAAGTCAAGTGTAGGAAACACACAATGCATTTTTATTTAGACCATGCCTGCTCTGTGACCACTCCAAATACACCCACTTAAAGTCACAGCCATAAAGCGTAAAATTGATAAATAAATTAGTATTAGTCTAATTGGTTAATAATTAAGATTTGCTTGGGGGGAGGGCACTCCTAGCTTAGTAGTTTGGGATGCTATGATTCCTGATGACAGTCACATGGATCTCTTACACCGAATAGCTGCAGAAGGGGACACTTTTCCCTGCAGACCAAGGTCCTGAGTGAGCCTGTCCCCCTTAAATAGTGATGGATGGGAACCCTAACTTACTCCAGCCTTTTTAGCCACCTCCTCTAGTATCCAATTGGTGCCTGCACACAAATTGCACGCAATGGCAGTGGACGGGGGGGGGGGGGGGGGATTATTTTCCTTATAGTTGCCTAAATATTAATTAAGGTCCCATGTTCATCTCCAAAACCTACACGAACGTGATTTGTTTTTGCATATGAATATTTCATTAACCTCTCAGTCATGCCCAACCTCCCAGCATCTTCTTACACACCTGCCAATGATTCTAGATTAGCCATGGTCAGACTGTTCTTCTAGACTGTTCTTCTAGAAGTTCTCCCAGTGGTCCCCAGCCAAGGGCAATCATCATCAGATCCTTTATTGAAAATCATAATCTCTAGGACTCTCTACATCTAATGGTTGGGAGACTAAAGCTCAAGAAGACACAGCAGAAATGTTATTTATCGCTTGGCTTCATTGGTGGAGACTTGAATGTTCCCCTGAGTTACGAGTTGAAATATGTACATTTATATTCACAAACGCAGCTTCGAATTAACTATATCATAAATGAATGAGCTCTCCTCTCACCCGATATGATACCGTCCCTTAATAAACCCCATGGTAATGGGAGCTGTTCATCTCTATAAAGATGCAACTCAGAAAGGAGACACCTAGATTGCATGCATATATATATATATATATATATATATATATATATTCTCATTTCATGGCTTCCCTAAGAATTCATCCACTCGGGTACAGTTCATGAAATTGCCACCGCAGCTTTCCTCCTGGGCAGATTGAATTTACAGCAGGTACCAAGAGGCCAAGTCATTATGGAGCTGTAGAAAAATATTCAAAAGTGTCAGATTTATATGGAACCCAATAAGTGCCATCCATCTGGGGGGGGGGGGGATATCTTTTTTAATCTAGAACTCACTCCCGTCTCTTTCTCTCAGGCTGCGATTAAACAAATCATAGTGCAGAATGGGATCTCTGGCTCTCGGTTGTCATATAAAAATAATAGGACCATATAAGAACATCACTGGGATCTGGATTTATTGGGAATTCAATTGTCTAGCGCTTTCCTTGCCTGAGCTTATTCTTTGTTGATTCAGCATTCCCATTCCAACCTTGTTTCTGGGTTAAAAAAACGTATTTTTCTTTGTTTTCCCCAGTTCAAGACCCCTGCGCCTCCCATCACCCTCCCATATTACTGAATACATTTAGCAGGGGCAATAATGTGGGGCAATAACGCATGGCCCCAGGGATCCTTGGGGATGCGCATCACCTTTTTCATAAAAAACATTAAAATGAAAGTTCTGGGGTAAAAACACAGATTTGACTAATAAGAGTGAGACATGAGGATATAAAAAAATGGGTTGGAGCAGAATATAATGAATAAAGTGGTTAATATAAAGTAAATATAAATATATATATATATATATATATATATATATATATATATAAAACCTTGGGAAGCACAACCACACTTTTCCTCCCAGACAGCAGAAGCCCCTAGGGGTATTAAGCCTATGAGAATATTCACCGAAGCTCCTTGGCTTTGTGCCCAAGGTTTGTTTCTGCCATTTTCTCCTGGAATTCACATAATATCTAAAGCAGCAACAAAATTGTCCAAATGAAACGTATTCTGCAGCTAAATACATAATGCCTAATTGTAATTGCAAGTGCTGAGTCAATTACCCCTGTTTCCCTTCCATTATACTTCTCCTATTGTGCCAGGAATGGCATTTTCTATATAAATCTGTTCCTTTATTAGATTCTCTCCTATTATGCTATTATATCAGACTATTTCATCTCTAAATCCCTTTCTTTCTTCGACTTTTTGTAGATTGAATTTCATTTAAATGATAGCTCATATGTGTGTGTGCTGTTCAGCACTACC
>CM044445.1:4083351-4103494 GCA_024363595.1 Xenopus borealis
CACTTATAAATATGGGGTTCCCAGGTTGATGGCCACTAGGGGTGCTGTTTCATTGAATTCTGTTAAGAAGGGATAACGATAAGCTATGGCCCAAATATAATTTGTAGTTTATGGCTGATAATACTAGTTTGCTTTATCTGAATATTCTGATGTTTATTGAGGGGGGAGTGTAAATAAGTGGAGTTTGTTACGATACCAAACTAACGACTGAGCCTCTTTTATATTATGTTTATGTTAGATTTAGCTTTTGTGTAAAGAGAGAGAGACAGGTGCTCTGGGGATTAGGGTAGAGAAGCTGCTTGCACCCAGGGGACTGTGCTAGGAGAGAACAGATACAGATAAACAGGGGCCACTCAGCCCTAGAAGGGCGGGAAGCAGATGCATTTATAGGCACCTGCTCATCCAGTTTTGTTTGGGAGGAGGCCTGTGGAACATTCCCTCTGAGGTAAGTGCAAAGTCCAATTTGGAGATGCAGGTTGTCTGCTAATTGTACAAGCCACTCCCACAACAACATGACTTGTCTTTGTCTCTGAGCCGCTAGTGTGCCGGGAAATAACCAGCAGCCTAGGGAGGCAGTTTAGTGCAGAGCAGACATCGCAAGACATTGGTCTTAGTCGGAAGATACCCTAAAGATTAAACTTTTGCCTTGTAGTAGTTCAGGAACTCCTGCTCCAACATCCTGTCATGTTGCAGGTTGGACATTACTTTGCAGTGTGTTCCTCCATGTTCTGCAGGCTCTCATTCATTGTATGGTGGGGTTTCATTGTGGGGTCTTAGAATGGACTAAAGGTGGGAAAACTTCCATTTCAATTGTATACTTTGTGGAAAATGCTTGTTACAAATTATACTAGGTTTATGAAGTGGTTTTGCAGCCCTTTTGGAATGGCCTCCCTGGATCATGGTGAGAAGTGGTACTGTAAGTGACTGAGGGATCTATAACCTCTTGCACTATACAAAATGAGGCTTCCCATTTCAGTTGACTGGAGAAGCTCTAGAGCAGGCTGGTGTTGGTAAAATGCCCTTCAACACCAAGTCAAAAGCTTATTGGCCTAATCAGGTTAAGAGCTAATCGTTTGATGACCTCATGGTGTGGTTTTTGGTACCACTTGACTATCAAGGATCCTGGAATTAAGCAATGTTTGACTGCCCCAAAATTGTTTTTTGGGGACAAGGAACTCATTGCTTTTCTATGTACCCATTGATGTCTAAAAGGTTTGGCCTGTTGGTTCTGCTTTGCATTGACAGTGACATAAGCAAATTGGAAAGCAAGTCATTTTTTTATTGTAATTTCTTTTTTGTAAGAAATACTTACCCCCCCCCCCTTTTTATACAAAAGGCAGATTAGGCAAGTTGTATTACTTGCTCTTCTCACCATGAGGGCCTGTTGTAGCTCGTTATCAGCTCCCCACCCCCATCCCTTGCTTCCTCAATCCCTGTAATTATTTCAAGTCCTACAGATAAATGTAAGGGGGAGAGGAAGTGATGCACATGGGTGCTGGGTGATGCCTCTCTTCCTGGGCATTGTTTAGAGCCCCGGCTAACTGCATGTTTGGAACCGCAGTTAAATCTAGGTTACTACAATAAACAATGTTTTTCCAGACCCTGTTGGGCCTGGAAGCCTGTAATACAACTGCATAGGAAGCTAAGTGCTACAATAGTTATCAGCCACATTGTATCAAGGCAAAGGAACAGTCAGTAAGAGATAAATGTAAGCTGCACTTATGTAAAAGTGACCAGTAAAGTTTCATCATGTGACACAGTTATACAGTATGGGCACATGCCGACAGCTTTAAATGGGAACTCCACCTAAAAAAACTGTATTGTTTTTTACCTATTGAAAGAAAATTTAATTCTAAGTGGTTTCCCAAATCACCTGCTTACTAACTGAGCATAAACCTAGTAAACATCCCAGCAACTTTGTCCAAATACCCATTGTATAATAATTCATGAAGCAGTTCATGTCATGGTTTTTACTTTGCCTTTAAGCAAGTCATTTTCTGGCAGGGTGTCAGATCTGCTCTTGGCTGAGTGCTATCTATGAGATCTTTCCCATTGGCAGGATACCTTTGTTTTAACAAAGTACAGATTCTAAAAGTAGCCAAGAGCCAGGGACTGTCTGTATTAGTGAGAACAGCTTTAGAGCCCCCCCCCCCATTATTTATATAAAGCAGGAATGTTTGACCTATGGCCCTTCGGGTGGTGTTAAAGTACAACACCCAGTACCATATGGCATGCTTTGGATTTGAAAAGGTGCTGGGATTTGTACTTAACCAAAAGCAGAGAAGGTTCTGGTTCGAAACCTGTTGTATAGGTTCTTGCCCCACTGTCTCCACCATCACCAATCTTTCCTACCGTGACCTACAGTTCCCATCTTGCCCACACTGCCTCAACCTTGTTCTTCCTTCACCAACTTTTCCTACCTTGACCTACAGTTCCCATCTTGACCCACTGCCTCCACCATCAACCATTCCTACATTGACCTACAGTTCACATCTTGACCCACTGCCTCCACCACCAACCATTCCTACCTTGACCTACAGTTACAATGTTGACCCACTGCTTCCACCTTGTTCTTTCAACACCAAGTTTTCCTATCTTGCCTCACTGTCTCCAACATGTCCTTCTCTACATTGGCCTGTTGAATTACAGTCTCCGTTTGTCCTGTTTCTATATTGACCCTCTGTTTCCTCCTTGCTATGCCATCACAAAGGATTCCTAATCAAACTACAGTATCCACCTTGACCCATTATCTCCGCCTTGCCCTTCTGATGCCATGTTGACCTACTGTCTCAATATTGTTCTACCTTGTCAATATTGTCCTACTGTCTTAATATTGTCCTACTGTCTCCAGCTTGTGCTGCCAACCTTCCTTATCTTGCCCAAAGATATCTACTGTGCTCCAATCTTCATTCCTACTCCCAACACAATAGGCAGGGTCATGGCAGTAGTTGCTACTAACTGAGCCTGTAAAGACAATTCTGCTAAGACAGAATGGGATAAGAATAGACATAACGACATATGTTTTGTGGGAATCAAAGTAAGGATCTATGTAACAGACAGATAAATAGCAATAGATGTGTGCACTGATATTACAGAAAGCTGTGCAGTGCATTGTGGGGGAAGGATCAGGCTGTTGATGCTGGTATGTACAGCTGCACAATACACAAGGCAGCTCATTACCATATATAACTAGGGGAGACAATCCCTTGAGACCCTATTGCAGGTGGATGAGTTTAGGTGTATTGATTCCCAGCATTTTCGCTGTCATAGCAGCCAACCAAAGGTAGTGGTTGTTATCTACAGATATCAGTGGAGGATATGGAATGTTTGGTGTTTAACCCTTTATGAGTCCAACTGGACTGAATCTCAACCCTTAAACCCACAACATTGTACCATCTGCTATTTCATTCTGTCCGTATAGACATCATAACCCCAGTGCCAGGCCTTTACCCTATTTATAGGGCAGCTGCACTTAGTAGCTGGGTTTATTGGGCTCACTTAATGGGGCCCTTTGGGTTCACAGCATGTAATAAACCCCTAATGTAGAGTTTTATTGCTTATGTTTCAGTAAAATACATTGTACTGCATTAAATATTAATTTGTTCAGTGTAATTGAAATGTGAATGTAAGGTATGTGTGTAGAAGAATGTATCACCTATATATTACCTTGTACAAAGCGATTTCTTAAGCTAGACATACACAATCAGATGCTGCCAAAGGAGCAGAATTCTGTATAATTTGGGAACGAGGCTTGCTCCATAGCCCTAATTGTCCCTGACCAGGTCCCGGGGAGCAGCCGAAGTGAAATGTTAGCATCTCCCTGTGTTTGATCAACACCCAGTGCATTTTCCCTTTAGATCACTGAACTCTTATGCCTGGCTTTATGAATGTTTAAAAATTGCTTTGTGGTCCCTAAAGGAACCTGACAAGTCTGACAGCTATTAATTCAAGCCCTGGAATTATATGTGACTTGCTGATTTAAAGGTTTCAACAACAAAAAATAGTCTCTTTTTATTAAACTTTTCCATATTTTAATAGGATATAGGAATAGGATATCAATATATATGTGTACTGCAATATATTTTCCTTGAGTAAAATACCCCATTCTCCAGTGGTATTGCTTTTCACCACCACTAGTAAAGTGCCTCCTGAATGCCTGGAGGGAAAACTGCACTAAAGATGGCAACAACAATACAGCAAAGAGACAGTAGAGCAAGATGGATGCAGAAGAACCAGATAGATACAGCAGGGTAAATTCAAACAGTAGGGTAAAATAGAGACAGTAAGCTAAGATGGAAGCAGATGAACCAAATGGGGACATAGTAGGCCAAGATGAAGACAGCAAGATAAGATGGAGACAGTAGGGCTAGATGGAAGCAGGTGGAGACAGTAGGCCAAGATGAAGACATTTGGGCAAGATGGGAGCAGATGAACCAAATGGGAACAGTAGGGAGAGATGGGGACAGAGGGTAAGATGGAAGCGGTAGAACCAGATAGAGAAAGTTTTGCAATAAGGAGATAGTGGGGTAAAATGGGGAACAGTAGGGCAATATTCAAGCAGATGAACCAAAGGGAAGACAGTAAGGCAAAATCGAAGCAGAAGAACTAGATCTGGACAGTAGACCAAGATGGAGACAAGCAGGCAAGATGAACGCATTAAGACAGCAAGGAGACAGTAGGGCAAGAAGACATCAGTAAGGTTAGAGGGCAAGCTATAATAAAGCAAAATTATGAAAGTTTAGGTTCTATATCAATGTTGTCCAAATGGCAGCCTCTAAAGAACGAGGTGGAGACAACATGGCAAGATGGAAGCAGATGAACCAACTGGGGACAGTAGGGCAATAAGTAGAGAGTAGGACAATATGGAAGCAGCATAACAAGATGGGGACAGTAGGGCAAGATTGCTGAAGGCCCGTGAAACAGCTGAAGGCCCTTGGGTTTATTTAGGCATCCCTACTTGATATAAATACAACATCTATTTTTTCCCCTGCTCCACTAAAAATGGCCTTGCCGGGAAGTCTATATCTTTACATATTCCAAGACAGTACTAAGCTGGAAAAAGCTTCTCAGCTTCAAAGTGAATCAGTGAAATTCATATGCAGAAGGCACGGCTTGACAAGTGCTGCTATTTTTACTCTAGAAACGCAGAATCCGACAGAGGAACGTACTTGCGCCCACTCCGCTTGCCTTCATCAGAACCCTCTGATCCTGCTTGATCCTGTGCGCCTTTTCTCAACTTCCACTCGACATTCCAATAATTGTATAATGCATATGATATCAGCCGGAATAATCTTCAATGGGATGTCTCCAAGTGCCACGAACGCTTCCTGATGCACATGTCATGGAAATGATGGGATAGGGAGACTGATTGTGACTTTTCCTTTGTTCCTCATTGAGATTTTATTTCACTTTTAGTGAAGAAACATTGACATAGATACATTTCATGTGACACAGTCAGGATGGGATATATATCTTGTCTTGGTGCCTGGTGTTTTCTTCTTGTTATTGTGTCTAAACTGGTTTCCTTGAACCATCATTGTATGTGCTGTGCAACTATCTGAGCAAGCTTTAATGGAGGTTTCCAGCCTTAAGAGTTCTGCATCACTGACTTCATTCCAGTAGGACACTGATTAAGAACTCATGTTCTTGGTGCCTCTACTCAGGCCTAGCTTCCCACATTATTCAATGCAAAGAGCCTGGGTGAGCGTTCAGTGTGCCCAGTCTGGACATGATGTTGCAAAGAGGGCTGACACAGAGGTGCAAGTAGGTGGAGAAAGTAGGCACACATTTGCTCTTGGTGGCAAGCCCTGTTCATAGTTGATCTTCAGATGACTTGTCCAGGGTCACAAAGTGTTTCTGCTAGTGTCTGAAGCAGTTGGAGATACAATCCGTACACTGATGGAACATGAGGTATCTCCTGAATAGATGTTCAGTGGCAGTGTTTGGACATAACTCCCAGGCTTATTGGATCATTATAGACAATAATCACTTATTTCTTTAGTTTCTGGCCTCCATATCTTCATCTAAACCAAATAAGCATAGACAATAGCCACATGGGAGTTAAACGGCTCCAGACTGTGTCTTTTGTCTCTTTCTCCCCGGATTTGGCATTTGGTGCCACATATTGACAACTTTGCCGAGGCTTGTTGGATCATTATAGACAATCACTTATTGCTTTCTTTCCTGGCCTCTTCAGGTGCCTTGTCCAAGGTGTTGCCTTTACTGACTCAGCCAGCTGGACATCCAATCAGTAGCAGAACCAAAATGGAATGGTTAGGGAACAGGAGATATCTCCGGAATTGATGTTCAGTCCCAGGCTTATTGGACCATTATAGACAATCACTTAATGCTTTGATTCCTGGTCTCCATATCTTCATCTAAACCAAATAAGCTTAGACAATATCCACAGCTTAAACCCCACGAGAGTTAAATGGCTCCAGACTGTCTCTCTTGTCTTCCATCTCTTTCTCCTCTGAGACCTTTAGTGCATCCAAGCGACAGATAAATAATTATGTACTGAGGCGGCAACAACTCAGAAGACATTAGCCCCATGCAGTCAGGGCTCGGGAGTTGCCAGCTGTCTCTTCAAACCACCATATTGTAGATATTCTGACTCAGGTTCGTCTAGTATTTTCATTGGCGAGGTTAGTAAAACAACGTGAATATTTGTTGGCGTTACTTGTCCTTTAAGAGGAATAGGTGGTAACTGGATTCTGGGTGCTGGTATAAATGAGTGGCTACTGTCTTTCTTGGTTTGGTGCACACCCAATTCATTAAGCACAGCCTTGTTCTGGTGAGTAATGGGCTGTCTGTTCCAGGAACGCTCATACAAGATGGGAAAGCCTAATTTCTCCGCCAGTCCTTTAATGCTCCGAGTAGTCACTCATGCGACACTGACTTGACAAGCCGATGTGATGTTCAAGGACAAGGAGCGCTCTTATCTCTGGCGCGGTTGTCTCACAAATGCCTCAAGGTGCATTATCCATCTGTCACACACGCCACCCAATTGCACCCTTAATTAAGGATTTTAAGGTTGCAGATACAGCGGCGGAAGAAAGTAACGGTTAGGTATGGTGTGAGCAGGTTTATTGCATTCTACATAGTGTCATGGTAAATATGATATTGTATATTCCCACTAATGTAATGCTTCTGTACAACTTGTGGGCACAGTGTCCCCAGCATCACACCCTCCCTCCCTTACAAGGCTGTAAATTCAACCCTATACAATTGGCTACATCTTTTAAAATAGTAGTTATAATATCATTGTAGCCTTAAAAGTTTCTTGGCAGCTGGGGTCACTATAGTTTTTTTTATTATTTGTACTCTTCTTAAGACTTTTTTCAACTTTCAGATGGGGGTCACTGACCCAACTAAAAACACATGCTCTGTAAGGCTACAAATGTATTGTTATTTCTACGTTGTATTAATTATCTTTCTACCCAGGTCTCTCCTATTCGTATTCCAGTCTCTCTTTCAAATCAGTGCACGGTTTCTAGGGTAATATGGACCCCTGTCAACCAGATTGCTGAAAGTGCAGCGCTGCCGATTAAAATGCTAAGTAACTCAAAAACCACAAATAATAAAAAGTGAAAACCAATTGCAGATTGTCTCAGAATATCCCTCTCTACATCATACTAAAAGTTACTTTAAAGGTGAACAACCCCCCTTTCCCCTTTAACATCTATTATGTTCCATTGGGCCATCTTGCTCCCCTGGACTGAATCTCTGCTGCCGTTCAGAAAACTCAGCTTTATGATTGGCCCTTGCTACAGCAGTGCTCTCGTACTTCCCTGAATGTCTCTGCTTCTCCCCGGGTTTACATAAGAGCTGAAAATGTAATCTGAGTTCTTTGCAGCTTCTTTACTGAAAATGGGGATGGGTGCAAAGCCTGGCAGGCTAGATGCAATGAGCATTGACACCAATTAAAGGACAAATAAAACAACACAGGGGTGAACTTTTTAGGGCACCAATTACACCCCCCCCCCTCTTAGCTTATCCTAGTCTTCTGACAGGGGTTAGTTACCCTTTATCTATAAACTTTAGCCAATTTAGAAATAATTTCAGTTAGCCATTTGTGTGGCTGCCATAGGGTCCTCCAGATGTTAAATATCTGGCCCTAGGGGTATGGGGGGCAGACTGAGGCTTTCCTGTGACCCACGAGTCAGAGAAAATGGCATAATTTAGTCATTGCAACTGTCGTTGCTAGGGGGCACAGGCAGTTTGCTATCAGTGATCACCCCTTGGGCCAGGACCTTTGACCCAAAACTGTAATTTAGTTGCAGCTCAGTGCAGGTTCATAGCTACCAGATGTGCAACAATGTCTGCCCGCAATAAGCTACATCACCCTTACGCTGTACTGGGAAACTATATGGCACCATATGTATAACCCAATAATTAAAGTGAAAGAGCCTACGGGATAGTGAGTGAAATAGTGAGATCCTGTTTAATGTCATTTATGGCTGATGCGCTGGGCAATGAGAGTGGCAAGAATGAGCTGAACCGCAAGAAACAGAATGCAAATCTGTGGGTTAATTTGGATTTTTCTTGGTTCGATTCATTTTCTTATGTTCCTTAAAGTGTGTTTATAACTGTAATGAATGCAATATTGTACTGTATGAAGTATGAACTTATTGTACATTTTCTTATCAATAAATAAATTCCCACCGTATGTATAAATGCAATGCACTCAGTTACATTCTCTGTCTATTAATAAATAAATGGAGCCTTGAATAAGGGGGTTGGGGTGTTATACTGTACAAGTCAGTGTCAGGCAATTGGATATGCCCTGGAGGGGTTCAGGCGACTCAGTATAAAAGGAGTAATATTTTGGTCTGGCTATGCAGACACTGTATTAATCTAATCCAAGTGCATGATCTGAAATCCTTGAAACTGTGTGCCCCGACTCTAGCAGCAGCAGATTATACAGGAGACAGGAATGTGTGCGGCAGCCATAGAATAAATACATCAATATGGGGGGGGGGCTAAAGTGGACTGTTCCATATCGGGACAAAGAAGGCGGAGGCGGATGACTGGGTCTAAGGGCCACACCGTTCTGGAACCACAATGAGGAAGACTTAGTGGTGACGGGTACATGGAGCAGCCTTCCAGCAGGGGTAGAGGGTATTCATTATCTTTGCGTAGCGATCTCTTGCTCTGTCTGTCTGTATGGGAGTTGCCATGTTGCTCAGCAGCACTGTGTATATTCTCACTATACCCTCATTGAATATTTAGGGAAATCAAAGAAATATATTCTGTTATGGACATTTCCTTTAAATCTATACAAGTGCCCGCTGGAAACCAATGAATGTCCTGCTGGGTCTGACTCAATACAGAGCACAGACAAGAAGCCCCCCCCATGTATATGTACTGGAGTTCATTGGCTGCTCAGTTGGACAGGACAGCAGGGGGTGCTCCTATTACAAATGTATGATATTGGCTGTGTAACGCTGCTAATATCCTGAAAAGTTAAAGAATAGCAATAGTTAATTGCAGAAGTGCTCAGAAGAGCGTTAAGTGTTTGGATGGGAGTTAAGAAAGGGGTGCCCAAATGCTGTGGTATCAATGGATCAAGCCTATAAAGGTGTGAGATGAGGTTATTTATACAATAAACATTGTCTATAATTTGCCTAAAATAGTTCCAGGCGCGTGCTGCCTACCCCTGGTTCCAGCCCCGGCTGGTTATGTCTGTGTTAGGGCTTTTCCTCTATCCCAATAAGACAGAATGATTCATCTCCCCCCATGTCCTTCAGCCCCTCCTGGTTGCAGGATATTGTACAAGGGTGGGGGGGTCACTCTCACTTGACCCCCTGCAGGTGCTTCCTGTCAGCCTCATAACACAAAGACACACGGAGGCCCCGCTCAACCCACTCCCTGGAGCTGCCGTGACCCAGCCATTCAGTTTCTGTTGGCTTGCAGCTTTTCCTTTTCTCTCCCCCAAAGACTCCCAAGGCTTCTTCAAAGTCAAATATTCTCACAGCTGGATCAACAATTGCGCGCACAGAGCTGGAACTTCACAAGCTCAGCCGCCGCATAAACGGCTCAGAGCCTCCAGCGCTGGACTGCAAGTCCCGTTTGGAAAGGAAACGTCTTGCGTCGGACACAGTTATCTCTGCAGCAAGCATGGGGCTAAAAGCTGGCCATAGAAGTAACAATCACAATCTTTCTCGGAAAAGATCTTTTCAAGAAAGATCTTTAGTTTCAACACACACGTATAGAGCTGAATCGTCAGATATTCATGTAGAAACAATAGAATTCTGAACTAACAATGGCCGATGTTAAGGGTGGCTTCAAAGGCATTCGACCGAAATTTTCCGTCGAGCCCGATCAACCAGCCGGCCGATATCTTAATCTTCTGACAATATTGGTTGGCTCATTTCCCACCATACACACACACCGGCTATAGTATGAAAATTTGTTTCGTACAATATTATCTGTGCGTCTATGGCCACCTTGCATTCTTGATCTCACACGCTCCTCTCCTTTTAGATTGTAAGCTCTGTTGAGCAGGACCATACCTAGGCAGTACAGGGCTGCCATCAGTAATCACAGGACCCCATACTATTAAGTTAAGGCCCACTGGTTACCTGGGCCCCATAGGTGGTGGGCCCATCCAATGTATAAAATGGGGCCCTAATAGAACATGAAATGCTCTGCACATGCGCAGCCACAACCGATGATCCACCCCTGATCTGCTCAGCCCCCTGCATGCAGAAACCTGTCCAACTATCCCACAATAATATGAGCATGGCTGGAATGAGTGCCGCTCTACTTTCAACCAATAATATTCACAGTTGTAAATCGTGCAGAACCCAGTCAGACCCACTCTTTATATCCCTGCCATGACATAATGTTCCCTTCCCAACATGCTCCGATCCACAAAGCAAACAGAACATTCCAGGAGCCTGAGCAAGCCCCTGCTCCAATGCACCTCACCCCTTTGTACTTCATTTAAATGGGAAATGTAGAGGCAATTTAGAACCTATGCTCAGCTCTGTCTGGGGATATCAGCACATAGAGAATCATGGGAGCTTTCATTATGCCCCTTTGGTTTTAAGAACCGCTCAGCAGGCAAGTCTTTGGTCAGGGTATCCCACTGTCTAAGGCTATAGTATATGTATATATGTATATATAGATATAGTATAAGTGCAAACATTAATGGCATTTGGCAAAACCAGAGCATGCCTAAATCAAAGCAGATTTAAGGAGCATTAGGACTGTTCTAGAGGGAAACAATTTTTCCCAGGTCTGGGGGGCAGCAACTGTTGACGAGAAAACCCCATTTTTATTTCACCTCCGCCACCTCACTATAAATTCCAATGGGAAGAATCTACTAAGGTGAGGAAAAGACATATTGATCCTGTTTTGTTTTTTTTTGTTTACCCAGAGCATTAACCTGGAAACCAGCAGAAGGTAAAACTAGGCTTCCCTCGCCATGTGCGTCAACAGACAAAATCTACAGCGTGGGCAAGATGGTACTTATATACTCCATTCTGGAATTTTCAGAATGTCATCTTGGCCCATAATGTTGTGAACTACAGCTTCCAGCAGCAGAATGGCGTTAGTTTCAGATAGTCGCATAAGGGAAATTTTAGGAGGAGTCACAAGGGAGTCTGGGGACCAATCTGTAGCAGGATGTAGGAAGTTACATGGGTTAAACTAGCTGTTATCTTGCTGGAATCATTAACGCCCATGAGGCAGGCCGAACGGTAATTACAAACGTATGGTTCCAGGAGGTCGACTCTTCATTGGACCACCAGGGCCGGGAGAAGGAAACACAGGGGTTATCTGGACTGCAGAAAAGTGGGGGCTTTTCACTTTTTGCTGCACACAATGCTAAATAGTGTAAAGGGGAAGTGCTTCTTTTTCTACAGAGAAGCTTCAATTGGCTGCAAATCCCCAGAGTAGTCCCAGGCTTGGTGAAGCCTTTTGTTCATTCAGCCTGTATAACTGATGTGGTGTTGTGAGGCTGTAGCATGGGAACATTATATAAAAAATTGTATTTTGGCTGAACGTACCCTTTTTCTGTATCCATGTGTGGGGCACAAGCACAAACCTGGCCTTTAGTAAAACTGTCTTCTTTCTCTTGTTCAATATAGGCAGTTCTCCACTAGCTACTCATCAAAATGCAAGGCGTGTGCTACTGAATAGTGAATGGGCCCCTGGAATTTCTTTAATAGAAGTTGTTAGTGTTAAAGCGGGGATTCGGTTAATTAAAACATGTGCCAGATGTCCTTTGCAGCGACCCCCAACAGAACCCGCCTCATCTCTGCTGCCCGTCTTTGTCACAATAACCAAGGAAGCTTACAACTAGGCCGGAAATCTCTATTCCGATGAATGAGGGATGCACTGAATCCATGATGTTTTCAATTTGGCTAAATATCCAACTGCATCTGAGTTCTAATTTGCATATTTAGATTTGACAGATTTTAAAAAATGAATAAAATAATTTCACTTTTTGTTGTGCAGAGCTTTAAAAGGCGATGACTTTTGGCCCAGTGAAATTAGTTGTCCTAAACAGGTCTTGCTTGAGGAGACTTACACAGTCTGTTCCAGCTGCTGCACGGCATGTTGGGAGTTTGAAAATAGTTTACATTCTGCTCAGAATGTCATGTAAGTTCTGTGATTGGTTATTTGGTAGCCCCTATCTGGACTGGCAGCCTACAGGAGGCTGTGAGAGCCTCGCAGTCTTGTCGGGTGACGAGGGAACATCTGACATGGACATTAGACATGTTACACATCTCTGAAGACCATGAGCTTTGTGTGACCTTCTTACACTACAGACAGCTCAAGGCTTGGCAGGCAGGAACTTGTAACGACTTTAAGGCTGAAAGGATCTGGGGCAAGACTTTGAAGGAGAAAAGGGTAACTCTGTCCTACAGCTCCACCATTTGGGCCCTACTATAATTAAGTTTATGTCCTGTTAAGCGGATTATAATTTTGCTTCATTTATATAGTGCCAACAAATTACCCATTTCATTGCAGATATTATACATCATTCCCATCAGCCCCTGCCCCAGCAAAATTTACAATGCAAGGTTCCCATCAGAGTCACATGCACTAGGGACAGTTTTATCAGGAGCCAATTAACCAGACAGATACAGGGAGAACAGTGTAGATAGTGCTCTGGCTGGAATTGAACCTAGAACCCGGTAAAGCAATTCTTCCCATCAGTACTTATACTGGAAGTTGTATATCTGCTCTTAGGTCCAAGCGCAGTTCACGAGAAGTTATACCAAACCCATTCATGACAAAGGGTGAAGGAGTCACTTTTAAAGGCACAAATGACCCGCTGGGCGTGAGTAGAAATAGTGTTTTATGGCTTATGTAAGATTCTAGCGCACCAGAGCCATATCATGCACAAGGGAACAGGACAATAGGCTGCAGAGCCTGACCAGATCAGATGGTGCTACTGTATGTATCCTGACAACTACAGCTAGTTAAATTACACCGAGCCTCACCAGCCATTCCAGGAATTAGGAGTGACGAAGCAAGGTGTGAAAGGGGGCCATGGACCATATAATTTGCTTACTAACCAGCAAGCTGCAGCCAAACCCAACATACATTGATATCTATCACTGTAGGGCTTGGATCTTACTCATTTAATGCAGAGTTATTGTCCTTTATATAGAAAATATATACTGTGTTTATAAGAAAGCATTACTGCTGTGCTCTGAGTGCTGTTTTGGTGTCCCTATTGGGAAAAGACCATTTTTGAAGTGTTGCTTTGCCCAGTAACCAGCACAGCACCCCTGTCTGAATACTAAAATAATAATGCGATTATTACTCCTCCATCACTCTCCCCTGTGATAGAAGCCTCTGCAAAGGCTTGGTGTTCCGTAAATGATATTATAAATGCAGATTTCACTTTTCCACTTTAACTTTTAATGTCTCTGTGCTGGAAGCTGATATTTTTATTTGTGCAATGTCCCCTGGAGATTTGGGCAGCCATAATAAAGGTTAATGAGCCGTTGAGAGATTGAGCTAGAATAATACGAGGCAGAATATATGGCACTTTAGGGGCTTTTGCTTATATTTTCGGGCTGTGACATTCTTTCGTTCTCTTTTTTGGGGATGATTCATTGTCAGACTGGTTACATATCTTTATCTAATGCCACTCTACAGGAAAAACAACTTATTATAATATATATTACGTTTCAAAAGTGTGTGTGTGGGGGGGTTTGGAAAGATATGGGAATATTTTGAATGTTACAATTAATTTGGCTTTGATCCCCCAAAAAAAACCCACACTCCCTACAGATCCGACTGCTTTCAAAAGATATTCTCAGCATAGACTCACATAGCAGAAGACTTTATTATGCAAAAATTGGCAACTCTGTGCCCCTAACCCTACCATAAAGCACTCGTAGAGATTATTCTGTTGGATGAATGCACCATGGTTACAATCCTTGTTGCGCAGATAACTTTCAAAATCCTATACTGTTGCGATGTGTTCAAAGCAGAATCAATGCATTTCATTGACGGAGCTTCCCAACAAAGCCCAGAGATTCAGAGCAGGAACATACATTGCATTAATATCAGGCAAGTTCAGCCTTTGTAGAGGGCACCATTGTGCAAGCAGAGCGTTTATTAACTAAAGTGCTGACTTATATTCCCATAGATAGGTACATTCATAAATATATTAACAAATACCGGGTATGGATGGAAAATAATGATGCATAATATGTAGATTTAGATTCAGTTATAGTAAGGTACAAGTAGACAGAAATAGGAAATACCTAGACATGTCAATAGTTAGACTGGTCTTCTCTCCATTACGTGATGAATTCTGGGTAAGTTATCATGGCGACAAGGCCAAAATTCTGGGTAAGATATCATGGCGACAAGGCCAGAGTTCTGGGTAAGATAGACTGGACTTCTCTCCCTGATGTAATGAATCCTGGGTAGGACAAGACTGCTTTTGTCTCCATGATATGAGTTCTGGGTAGAATACACTCATGCTTATGATATAATGAATTCTGGGTAAAATAGTTTGGTCTGATCTCCATGGAATAATGCATTCTGGGTAAAGAGTTGTTCTTGTCTCCATGATATAAGCTGGTTGGTCTTATCTGCTTAAAAAATCCCGGAAGTCAGTGTTTGTGTTGCTTGTACAGATGGGTAGCTTGGGCCTGTTACCCTGAAATAATCACAATCAGGAAGATTATTTTAATTTGTTACAAATAAGACTAATAAATGTGGCCCATAATGATATTGCATTAAATAAATCTGCTTGAGGCAACATTAAGCCATCATTTTTGAGAATAAGGCATGGCGTTTGGAAGAGGAGCAGTATCTAAGTTGCACTCTTGGAGATCCGTCATAGTTGATAGTAGAGTTGACATAGTGGAGCCACTGGCAGCAGGATGTTTGCTCTCACTTTATTCTCCGGTCATGGTTCCATGATGAGGATCAAAAGAATGTAATAAACATTTCATAATCTCACCTCATTTATGACTGGGCTCATCTCCCATGTTAGTATTAACATGTTATTTTTAGTTATTTCATAAATTAGAGGAAAGAGGCTATAATTATCTCTCCTGAGGTGCTTGATGTGGTGAGGTGTTGCCGACTGGAAGCTTTGCAGTGGTTTGAAGCAAAAGATTACGAGGGAGGGAAGAAGCATGAGTTTGGTGCTGAGCTCCTTTTTTATATTTCCGCAGGTCCCATCTAATGCCGAGATTGAAAGAATCACGGTCTCACGAATCGTTACTGAGTCCCAGCAGTGCCGTTGACGCTCTTGATCTCAGCATGGAGGAGGAAGTTGTCATCAAACCTGTCCACAGCAGCATCCTTGGGCAAGACTTCTGTTTTGAGGTGAGATGGAGTTACATAGTTGACTTGGGTTGCAACAAAAGGCAACTGTCCCATGAAATCACCAGAAGGGTATTTTGTGGTGAGCACCCAATAGCCTTGCTTTGGGTGAAAATATAGTTCCTGGAGTATAAAATGATGGCCTTTTTAGGGTTACATCTCATTTAATGGGCTTCCAAAAGCTGGGCACATAGCTCCATTAGGCATGGACTATATCAATGCCATATCTAAACAAGATCTGATCAGATAGGCGACGTCTTACGAACCCTAACTGCTGATCACTATAGTAATAATTTGCACTATATCGTGTTAATTAGTAGGTTGCCTTGTAGCTTCTTCCTACCATGTTATCATGTCTGCTTGGCACAATAAACTGAAAACTGAAGATTCAAGTGTGTCATTCGATGCCTCTCTCTCCTGCCATGCAAACCTGGCATGCTGTGTATTGATGGCAGGCTTGCCTGCACAGAAAGTATGCCTGAGAGATTAGCATGGCGAGCTTCCAACACCAGCTACATCTGCAGGCTAGCGAGATTCAAACAGTGCCATGCATGGCTTCCCTAGATGAATTGGCCATGAAGATTTAGGGATAGTGTCAGGGAAATTAATACAGCACATGAATGATGCCAAGCTAAACCAGCAGGCGCCTCTCCTGCCTTGCTGAACTGTTCATTGAGTTCAACTCATTGTGTGCCATTTGCCTTTACATGGAGAAACGTCACTCCCTAAATATCATATATACATGTTGTTTGACTTCTGCATAGAGACTTCTCCTATGACCTTTAGGAGCACGTTGTGTCTTTGAAGTTAGATTTGCTAAGCTGAATGGCAAACACTGATCCTTTGTTGAGGTTAACTAGCAGGGACATGCCATCCACATGCCAAAAATATTAACTTTCCATGCTTAAAGGTTATTATCGTCTACAGAAAGAGTAACAGTAATTGGTAATAATTGGTGGAATTAGTAAGGGCTTCCAGAGTAAAGTCTTCTTGACATCAACAGCTGGTGTACATTCCTGAGACAGAACGGAATACTTGATGGTATGGTCTAGGTTTGGGGGTGTAATGGCCACATATAAATCAGCAGGTGCAATATGAGGTGTTATTGGCACTGTGGTACTAGTACCTGCGGTTGTTGGAAGATTCTGTCACTGACTGCCTTCTTGTTGCTTTCACAGGTAACTGCTTCATCGGGGAGCAAATGCTTTTCCTGTCGTTCTGCAGCAGAGCGTGATAAATGGATGGAGAACCTACGGCGTGCTGTGCACCCTAATAAGGTACAGGATGGCAGTGTCAACTCTAGAGAGTCCCCTCACCCTTATAGTTATGTAGAACTTATCTTTAATCCATCATGGCCCAAAATGGCATATGGTGGAAATAAGGGCTAATGAGAATTGTCCACAGCTTGGACCCACCAGGAGATCCTATGGTACCCTGACAGTCCAGTCCCACACCGAGTCATTTCATCTTATCTAATTAAATGTCTTGGAGTCATAATACTGGCTTTTTGTCATAATACTAATTATATAAGCTAGTGTGTCTATTGGTCATTATTTGTCCAGTTTATAATTTTTGGACAATTGTGAAAAATACTTTGTCTTTATGTCACCTTGTAGGACAACAGCAGGAGAGTAGAAAATATGCTTAAACTCTGGATTATTGAAGCAAAGGACCTTCCAGCCAAAAAGAAATACCTGTGTGAACTCTACCTAGATGATGTACTTTATGCACGAACTACTTGCAAACTAAAAACCGATAATGTGTTTTGGGGGGAGCACTTTGAATTCAATAACCTTCCCACGCTGAAAAGCATCACTGTCCACTTGTATAAAGAGACAGACAAGAAGAAAAAGAAAGACAAGAACAATTACATGGGACTGATCAATATCCCTATTGGGGCAGTGACTGGCCGGCAGTTTGTGGAGAAATGGTACCCTATTGTCACTCCCAACCCAAGCAAAGGCAAGGCCTCTGGCCCCATGATCCGCATTAAAACGCGCTACCAGAGTATCAGTATCCTTCCCATGGAGCTGTACAAAGAATTTGCGGAGTACATCACCAATAATTACATGGCCCTCTGCTCAACACTGGAAGGAATCCTTAGCGTCAAGAATAAGGAGGAGATGGCATCTGCTCTGGTCCATATACTTCAAAGCACTGGAAAAGCCAAGGTACGTCGACCAGTGTTTCATCATCTTCTTTGAAAGCAGGTCTGAGTGTCAGCCATTGTAGTAAGACTAAGAATTGTACATGATAATGTGACTACAGATGGCCTTTATAGTACTGCCATTAGAATCATCAATGTTAGTACAACTAGAGTTGACCTTGATAGTACTGCTAATACAGTCATCATTGGTGATACAACCAGAGTTGAATTTGTAAGGACTGCCAATAGAATCCTCATTGGTGGTACAACTTGAGTTGACCTTGATAGTACAAGTTTTAGAGTCATCATTGGTAGTACCACTCTAGATGACCATGGACATGTGGTCAACCTTGATAGTATGGCATGAACTTATGGTGGATGTTTTTAGAACTTTTTGCTGATGGTAGTTAGCATTGAAGACTCTTAAGTTGTAGCACACATGCAGATCTCTAGGTGTTCTAGTTGCTTAAATAATAAAATGTATGAGGCCCCAACCATGGTATAGAAATGTAAGAGCCAGTCAGTAGTGGGGGTTATGATGAGTAACTGTGTTGGGCCAAGCTGGTGCTAATGATGGAACATAAATACAAGCTGTATGCAAACAGCCATGCTTTAATTGCACGCTTCCCCAACTCCTACCAGTTTCTCCCACACCCCTGTTTTGACAGAGATTCTTGGCAAGGTTTGTACTGTAATCACTTGTGGATTCTATTGCTCACGTGTGCCGGGAGCTGCCAGGCCTCCTCATTTGCTTTGCTCAGCTGCCAAGTTTCATTCCGCTAGAAAAAGTAACATATTTAAGCCATGTAATTAATTTCTGTGAAAGTAGCCCCACGAGCTGCTGGTGCCGGGGTCTCTAACCTATGGGCCATAGGACAGTTAACGAGCTTCAGCCACTGCTATTCCTGCTGTGCATTGTAAGGGCACTGGCGCATTCGTGCAACACAAGACATTATGTAAAGAATTGCAGAAACGTTCAATAAAGCTTATTCTTCCATGGCATACTTTTGTTTGTATGGTATATTAGAAACCTCTTCTTTCCCGGTATAAACAAACTTACCAAGTTGTTCCTGCTGAATTGTGCTTAGTACCATGATTAAGAAAAGACTTGAGGATGACCTATATTTTATATGTATATATGTTTGGTCCCTTTGTGGTGTAACATGTGGGCCAGGTCCAACATTTGAGCTCCCATTGGCTCATAACAATGCTGCCTATAAACAGCAGTGCATACAATGTCTGTATAATGGACATTCCTTACACAAGTCCTTCAACAATCACGGATCCAGTTTAGGAATAGTACTACTCTCTGTACACCAATGAAGGGAATGAGTTCTTTCAGGGTTTCTTCCTCTTCTCCCACTATCAGCTTGGCCTTGACTCATCCTGAAGCCCATTTTGCTTTCTGACATTTTATAACTTGGAAGATGACAGCAAATCCTTTCTGCTGAACTTCAAGATGAAATGTCATGGCAGGGCTGGAGTTCCATGCAATTAGACTTTAAAGCCCGTTTTCATCTTCACAGAGTTGCATTTCCGAGGCTCGGAGGGTCTGTATATAAAAAAGCCTGTTTTGCTCTATTTTCAGCCAAACAGACCTGGAGTTAAAGGAAAAGCTTAGGTATAGTGATTTACATTTCTTCGGTGTTGGGTGGTACAGTAAATGGATGTAGGTCTGCTTAAACAGTATGGCAGCACGGACAACTATGTAAATAAATGGGAATGGCCCATCCATTTGCTTAAATGGCACTTGCATAGACCTAGGTATTGTTATCTTTTTCAGTCTCTGCTACAAGAAGGCAGGAGCCCTAACGGATAGCTGCTAATTAAATGCGCTGATAAACCCATGTTCCTCCTTCTCGCCGCGTATAATTCAAAGCGTTAATTAAACTCGGATCTAGCCAAGTGTCCGGCTGATTATCCTGTATCATGAACAGACGCGTTCCTGGCTAATTGTGCAGTTTGATTCGCCGTTCAGTAATGATTCATTGCAAATATAATACAATCCTCTATCTGTCCAGGGGGATTGCCTGGAGAAAGCATCAGCCTACTCTGCTCTTTTCCACTCCTCACTCTTCTTAACAATGAGGTGTCTTCTGTATTTTATGACAGTGTAATCTGTTGTGTTTCCAGAACATTCCGTCTCTGTATATTTGTATTTATACATATGGAAGGAGGTGCCATATT
>CM044445.1:4129405-4156052 GCA_024363595.1 Xenopus borealis
CAGACTGACATTTGTCTTCAGTCCTTCTTATTTCCATCATAGGTCCACTCATGACCCCTATTGCATGTAGGTCTAGCTCTATCTAAGGACCCTTGATATCAGGCTCTCTGGTGGGCCCTAGGAGGCCAAGTCCAGCACTATAAAGAGGGAATGCATGGTGGGGCAAGATTATGATAACGGAGAGCTAAGCAAAATTAAATGTAGTGCAGGTTAAGCTTGTCTGGCAACAAACAATGTCTCTCTATTCAAAGCATTTCCAGCTAGGCACATCCCCTGCACCTCATTAAATGTAATGAATATATTGGAAGATGGAAACTCTTCCCATAAAAACCACTATCCCCCAGCAATGCGGCTGTAGATTATGCGAGTCCACACAGGAGGAGGGCAAGCTGTCTTTCGAGATCAGCACCGCAGCCTCAGTGCCTGGAGCTCGGACAGATACAATGTGCATTACTCAATGACTTAGGAAGAGGTGCTGCCCCCTACCAAGTAAATTGTAAACAAACCAAAAGAAAAATAAATATAAATATAATGCTCTTTGCAGCCCTCCATACAAACAAGCTGACTGAAAATATAGCTGAGATTCCGATGCTCCAGTGGAAGGTTGGTTTTCCCTTCTGGCCCTATATCCCAAGTAGCTGTCAACTGTACTGCAGTTGGCATTTGGGAATTTGGCTACCGTAGGCAGCCTGTTTCCAATTTAAGCAAATTTTAGTCTTCATTTTCTGGATACCCAGGGATGTGTTGATATTTCCACCCAGTTTCTAATCCATCTGTGTTGGTGGGAAGATATCAGCATTGTTTTGGGGTGTCTCATTTGGTTACCTTTCTGTTGGTGCATTCAGATCTGTGGCCTACATTTATGAAATTCAGTGCTACTTGAATATAGAAGTTATGACTTGGGACAAAAAGAGCTACAATAATTTGGGGTCTGACTTTCTTGGGGACTCTTTTTCGAAGGTTCTTGCATATACAAGAAAGTCGTTTTTGTTTTTTGTTGCTGTATCACTTCTTGGTCAGTCCACCACTGTACCACTATCATTACAAGTCATCAGCAAATATTTCCCCTAGTGCTTCCATAGAACAAAGCCAGGTTTAATCAGTTGGGATAGAAATATCTCCCAAATATGGTAGAGCTTTTGTCTAGGAGCCCTATACAATATCTTCAGCGACCTAATATTGGTCCAGCAAGAGAAGGTATGAGGCACCACGGGTGCATCCAGATATAGAGCTTGCAGTAGGAATAGTGAAAAGAAGGGTAAATGGCTACTCAAATAATTGATGAGCGAGAGTCATAAAATTTTCATCTTCATGTGATACTTTTCCTTCCATTTATCAGGAAGGAATAGAGGAGCGAGCAGCTCGATAGACATAACAGATTTCCCTGGTCATTATTATTTAGTAGATGGAACATCTCGATTGATCACAATGCTGCTATAGATATGACTGAATATTTAATTGGAGCTATTTTAGGCAGAAATGTGTCCTTATTGTCTTGAATAAACAGCCCTGTTAATGGTTTATGCTGCTAATTAGACGGAACATTCTGAGGGCACTCATGGAACTTTGTTTCGTAGGACATTTTCTGCTTTGGTCCATAGAAAAGCAAAGACAGTGATGGCAGATCCAAGAAATAAAGATTCTCTCTGCATGGTGTTTAGATTGAGAACTTTTGGGCTTGGAACACTAGCAAGAGTGCCGTCTATTTGATCTTCTAGATATGCCCAGCTTCCCAAGTTCATTTAGTTCGACATTTCGGGTACATAAATATTTACTGTCCTAGACAGTCTTGGAGCTATGGCCCCATGAATAATACTCTGACATTTTCCCGTATCTGCAAAAAGGATGCACCAAATTCACTATTTTAATTCACTATTTTGAGATCCGGCCAAATCTTGAATCTTTCACAAAGAATTCAGAAGAACTGAATTTGATGAAAAGTCAAATGATTTTAAGGAATCACAGGCACATGGTTTTGACTGAATCTGAATCCTGTTGAAAAAGGCTGAATCCCAAACTGAATCTTGGATTTGGTGCATCCCTAATTTTAAATTAAGGAGGACCTTGACCAATGGTTGGATCTCCAAGAAGGATGTGAACTGAAAAAGCTCGACAACTAATGGCATACCCTAGATTACATTTAGCAGGGGGTTGTCATGAGCATATCTCTTACCTCCCTTCCTCAAATTCAAGCAGGGTTATTGCTGACTATGCACGGCTGTTTACGGGGGGGGGGGGGGGAGGAACTAGTGCCGGGGGTTGTATTCCCCTTTAAAGGGGTTGGTCAAATTCGAGTTAACTTTTAGCAGGATGTAGAGAGTGATATTCTGAAACAATTTGCAATGCATTGTCATTTTTTAGAGTTTTTTAGTTTTAAAAGTTTTAGCTTTTAATTAAGCAGCTCTACTGTTTGCAATTTCAGCAATGTGGTTGCTAGGGTCCCAATTACCCAAACAACCATTTACTGATTTGAATAAGAGACTGGAATATGAATAGGAGAGGCCTGAATAAAAATGAGTAATAAAAGGTAGCAATAACAATACATTTGTAGCCTTACATAACATTTGTTTTTAGGTGGGCTCTGTGACCCTCCCATTTAAAAGCTGGAAAGAGTCAGAAGAAGAAGGCAAATAATTCAAAAACTATAAAAAAAAAAATAATGAACACCTATTGCTTCTAAGTTGCTTAGATTTGGCCATTATATCACATACTAAAAGTTAACTTACAGGTGAACCACCTCTTTAAGTGGTTCTGGACTTGGTACTGTAGACTGTCTGGCAAGCTTGTAAAAATCATATCAGCCATTGTGTGTACATTGTTATTATTGTTATGATGGGGTTGTGAAGGCTGTATGGCCTAAAGGAGGCCTTCAAATGATCAGTCTTTCTGTGAGAAAGTGATTGGAGACATATGTTGAGCATGATCAAAAAATTTACTTCTGCTTAGAAAGGTGTATTGGTTAAAGTGGTGTGAACAAGAGGAAACTGTTCCAACGTAATGATAACATGCTTCTTCTGCAGACCAGGTTCTAGAGATGGTGTCTGTACAGAGGCTACATGGCTGCAGCAACTGCAGTAACTGCAGCACATTGGCTTGAGTATTGACAATTATTCTTTTTGAATGTTCTGCTTCTATGACTAACTGGAAATCTTCGCTTGACCCACAGTACCAACAGGAAATCATGATGTTGCAGGACAAGCTCCGGCTTTCAAACAAGAAGCTGGAAGAGTACGAGAATCGGTGCAAGAGCCAGGATGAACAAACCCAAAAAATCCTGCTGGAATACCAGGCCAGGCTTGAGGAAAGTGAGGACAGACTGAGACGGCAGCAGGAAGACAAGGAGATGCAGATGAAAGGAATAATCAGCAGGTACAGGACAGTGAACCGGAAACTAAACATTTAAGGGTGGAGAGGACAATGGCTACATTCTCAACTATCTACCCGATTGTGTAGTTACAGCCGGAAGGTTGCTATATTTTGTTTCTTGTGGGCTGAAGTGAAGCCATCTGTAGTGTGGTGTGTCTTAAGTGAACACCAAAATATCAATGGGAAGTTTAAATATTTTTTATGTATTTGAGTATGGTTTAGCTCAGTGAAGGGACCAGTCTTTAGACAGTAAGTTACCAGGCACAGCCCCAACCATGTCTAGTCCATTTACTCTAGTACAAGAGAAAGTACCCATTTATGAAAGCAGAACTGTATGACAGTATAGAAACGTTCTTCAATAGGCATGACCTTCCATTCTCACAGAGGGTTCCGATGTCTAAATGTCTACTTTAAGTGTTGGGCTACAATATGCTACCTACACCCAACAGCACCTATATGATGAATTTGTAAAGACTTTCTCTTTAAATGCCTGTAGGGCAAGGTTCTCTCGTAATTCTCCACGGTTTCAGCTTCCCTTTTAAATGAAGATGAAAGCAACCCAATAATTCATGCTCTATGGTCCGTAGATCTGAAAAACTACCTGAAAATTCCTGCAGCCTTAATTGTTAATAAATGAAGCACTCTCTCTCTCTCTCCGCAGTTCCTTCTACTGGAAGTAATTCCTGTGACAATAGAATTTTATTGCCAGGAACATTCCACCCCCCCCATACCGTGACCTGAGCGCAGCTTATTGGAGAGCCATCCATCATATTTTACCAACTGTGGCTTTATTCCACACAACATGCCAGTTTGTCAGTTTAGAGATACACTGAATGAATGTAGCTATACTGCTAGAATTCCCTATCGGTCCACATTAACTCCTTTGCTGATATTATAGCCAGCAAAATCCGCTTTATGTCAGCCCTCATATTCTTTTATAAGGCAGAGAATGAAGGGAGAAATAAATCACCGGCTACTCTAGTTGGGTAATGTAATAACTGGTGCAGAATTAACCCATAGCAACCAATCAGTAGGTAGTATGTTATGGATCTACTGCTAGGAGGCAATTATCAGATTGGTTTCTATAGCTTACTACCTTAAGAATAATGTATTATTATTAAGAGATGTGTGCTTGAGCAACACCCGTGTACAGAAGTTATCCCCATAGAATTTAATGCCATCCTTTCTCAGGCAGAGACATGGGATGATATAATTTCCTAACTACACACTTTTTAAACAGTATTTGTACAGGGAAGCTGGGAGCTCGTCCACATCAAGGGCCACCTGAAAAAGAATGATTTGCATTGGAATTTGGATCAATGTTGTGCTAAATCTATTCACCTCTGTTTTCAGGTTAATGTCGGTGGAAGAAGAATTGAAGAAAGATCACGCGGAAATGCAAGCAGCTGTCGATTCTAAGCAGAAGATCATTGATGCACAGGTTGGAAAGATTCTATAATTACTAGACTTGATTGTAGAGTATGCAGGAAGCAAATGGTTAGCCAATAAGTCAGGGAAAGTCTCAGACTGTCAGTCTGATGGTATAGAAGAAGGGCATTTTGCCCCAAGAGATGCTTCACATTCAACAGATAGGCAGTAAGCCAACGACTGGCCAAACCTGACCATATATGCTCAATTTTTATGACAGATAATACAGTAGCATTGTTATTTCAATATTGTTGAAGGTAAGATGGCTTGTTCGAAGTCTTTCCCACACACTAATAGGCTACACACCCCATTGAAACCCTCTTAGGGTGGGGATTACACAAAGGAGACAGACAAAGTGTTATTTCTAAGGCAAGAAAGAGGAAAACAAAGTGTCTTTCCCTAGAATAGTAGGAGTTTGGCAAAGCAAATGACCAGTGCTAAACTTGTTAAAGTCAGTAAGTGATATTATTCATCAGTAAGAGTCTGCCATGAACTTTAGACCATTGACTTTAGATTGTTTTCCGAGTGTCCGACGGCCTTATTTTTGAACATCATATCCGTTGCCAATGTATCCCGCATGTCTAATACGGATGAAATTATTAAACCCGCTATCATTGTTTCTTGTCCAAAGCTAATTAGAATTCATAATCAGGGAGCAAGTGCTGGGTTCCTTTCTCAGATGAGGCCTATCATCATGTCCTTATATAATTTCACGGATCTCGTTTCAATTTTAATTAGCGGCTTTGCAGTTCTTGGTGCCCCCCCCTGTAATTATGGTTACAATATGTTGATATTAGGATATGACATTTGTCGTTGCCCTTGTTCTTTAATTTCTAAGCTAACATTCTGTTAATGGTACAACAACAAATGCCTTTCATATGAACTTTTCCACCTCCAGGGATTATTCCCTCTATAGAGCATTGTCAAACAAAGAGGAAGTTCTAATGGGACGCTACATGGGATTTTCAATTTAAAATAAACTTTAAGCATGTTGTATTCTTTGGTCAAGGGCAAAAATATAGAGCAGTGTTTCTTATACTGTGGGGCACCCACCATGGGAAAGTTGGAGCAGTAACTGGGGACCTTAAACTAAGTTAGGGTGATGCTCACCAATCATAGGCTAATAGAACCAAAAAATGGCATTGTAAAGTTGCTGACTTAGCCTCTCTAAATCAAGTGGGCAGCTAGATATCTATCAGGCAGGTTTCAAAATTCCATAGATTAAGGACTGCGTTGTGTGGTCCACACTTGATGGGTCTCCGTAATCCCCTATTATGATCCAATTGTTAGCCTGGGAGTTAAATGTTCAAATCATACCAAATTGGCCCAGTATGTTGGTGGCCAAATAGGATAGTCAAATGAGCGAATCTTTTAAAAGATTTAAGATTTGTTTGCCCATATAGATACATCTGAAATATTTGGGGTAAAAAGTATTACTTGATGGAACAACTGATACAACAATGATTTTCTATATCTGTAAGCTTGTTATGGACAACAGGAAGAGCAGTAACCCCCAAGGTTGGACCTCCAAGTAGGACAAGTAGGACAACCATTGCACAGCCTCCTCAGGGAGTCCAAGGGGCACTGACTAATAGTCAATTTCAGTATATGTTTAAGAAAAATGTTTTACTCCTTAAGTTGGGAGACTCTACTTGTAGTTGAAGCACTGTCTCTAGTTAGGAATGATATCTCTGTAATGGCTAGTGTTTTGTTGGTATAAAAGGCAGGACCACTCAACCCTTTAAACCCCGTTTTTATGTTTCCTCTTTCAGGAGAAGCGCATCGCATCACTGGACGCTGCAAACGCACGGCTAATGAGCGCACTCACTCAGCTCAAAGAGAGGTACAGCATGCAGACACGTAACGGGATCTCACCCACAAACCCAACTAAATTACAGATCACAGAGAACGGAGAATTCCGAAACAGCAGTAATTGTTAACAAAACATTAAAAAAAAAGGGGGCAGAGATGCACACCTGTACAGTAACGAACTTGACCGTGAGCAGCACTTCAAAAATAAAAATAAACACATACATAAAACGGATGGTCCTCTTCCCCCTATCACCCTGAACATTTGACTGAAGCGTTCTGGGAGATATCGCCTTTAGAGTTTTTTAAGCCAGTGCTTTTGGGAAATGGAAAAAAAATGCAGATGTTGTACAAAATATGTGCCATATTAATACATATTTGTATATGAAATTGTCAATGCTGGTGAATTCTTTCAATGTTTAACATTTCCGAGCAATTCCCAAGCTTTTTTTCCCTTCTCAAACTGGCCAGTAACCTTTGCCAAATCAACAATTCTAAATTAGATGGCGCTATAAAAAGCAAAGTCTTAATCCACCTAGAAGAGTTTCCATAGCAAATTCTGATTAATTCCACCCACTGCACGGATCCTGGTGGGATTAGATCATACTCCCTGGAAAAAAACCAAATTGGGTTCTAGGGTTATAGAGGAATCAGTTCTGTTGCACTGACAACTCTGTAAATTTACCTGGAGGGGGATAGAGAGAGAGCGCGTAGGCCTGTGCTCCTTTAATAAAATATGAGGGTCTATTTTGGGCACAGGCGATGACCTGTTTTTTTTTCCAACACAGCAGGAACCTTTAGGCGTTTATAGCAATGTAGCACAAAGAGTTTGTTAGGAACCGAGTCGCCATTGCTGCCATTGAGATAATTATACCAGCAAAATGTAGAGTGCAGAACCCCAGCACTGAGTCTTGTTATTCAAGCAACACTCAAGTTCAAGCCGCCCCCCAGGAGCTCACTGTAGAGCTGACTGCATTCAGCTGACTGTAAGTTGTCCTGTGGCATCCGAGGGGGTCAAAATGCCTGTTACACGTTAAATCTGCTGGGCTGGACTAGATTGTAATAGCAGCAAAACCTTAAAGGGAATATTCACCTTTATATAAATATATACGTTATGTTTTATTTGCCTTTGCACTATGCATTGTACCAAAAGGAATCCTAACTACATAATGGCACAAATCTGAAACTTTCACATGTCATCCCAAAAACCAAATATTCTAGGGAGCCTGGGTGCCGTTGCCCCAAAAACAAAGCGTTTTGGAAAAATGGATATGTGGTCCTGGGATGACACTGCAGAAGTTTGACATTTGTCTAAGTATCACTTTAAGTGCCCCCCAGCAATCAGGAGAGGTTTATTAAGTTGTTTTTAATTCATTATCTTTTTATTCATCCTGATACTAAGAAATGCTTGGTAGCTAGGGCTGGTGACCCTAGAAACAGTATAACCTGTTAAAATTCAGAAACAAAAAAAAAAAAAAATAATGTTGTTAGGTGGGCCTAGCCCTATGGAATTACTACTACATGAGCACTGCAACATTTATTACAAATAGTTGGCTAAACAAGTCTTCCCCCCCCATAATTCCATACGTTTCATGAACAAAACGTTCAGCCCCTAAACAAAATGTGCATGGCAGAAGCGTTGGCCACATACAGTTAGATCCACTCTGACACAATTACTCTTTGGGTTGGTCAGTACAGGTCTAAGGGGATGACTATATGTACTTTAGGTCACTCAAGATTCCCAAAATCAGTTCTTTAAGCCGGTTGTACTTTTGTTGGGTATCTATTTTGAACAACTCAGCCAAGGTCTTTTTGGAAAAAGAAAAGTTCTCTAAGGCCTGAACCAACTGTTCTACAGCTCAGCCCCAAAAAGGAGCTAGTGCAAAGTCTATGAGTTAAGCTGAATTATTACTAGTGGACAAATTGACATTCCTTGAAGTTATTGAACCATGTAGGGGCCTCAACAACATATTTTTCAAGCAATATCTGATAAGAGTTTGGTGACATATGGATCAGGCTGGCTGGAATGTTCCACTGGGCTGTAATTGTGGGTTTATCCACCTCCCACTCGGATACAATCCTTAACCTAGGGCTGAAAATAATTTGTCCCAAATCTGGCTACAGTAAACTGGTTTGGCATCTTACAGTGTACGGCACAACTTTATTCAAAATGAATTGTCTCTCTGACACTATTAGGACTTCCCAGCTGACATCATCTCCATTTGAATGTAATTATCAAGCCATAGAAATATGAACAGATAAAAAGGTCCATTTCTGCCATTCCCATGGGGTGGTTGTGAGTCATAGCAAGGTACATGATCCTGGGTACATCTCATAACCTGCTTGACAATGGCAAACAAGGGGAAATCTCTCTGACCAGACCATGTATTGAGTAGGGGGGATTTGTCCCAGAATATAGACATAGGTATTTCCCAGATATGTTGTACCCCAAAGATAACTCTTAAAGAGGAGCTGTTATATCCTCAAACTCAGGCAAACTCAAATGTAGGTTTGGTAGCTTACTGACCAGAACTAGAGCTTTTAGTGGCCCTTTAGCTGTCCACTGTTTGTATGCAATCTGCATAGCCAGGACTACATGAAACTCAGCTATGCTGCTGTGGGAACCCTAACGGAGCACAACTCTCGCTCACCACTATTACTTCAAGAAGAACTATGATGTATATCTTGAATTCCTCAGTCTTTACTGTGCCAGCTTCTGTGATTCATAAATGTTCTTTCCTGTGTGTCCGCACACACCAGGGGCCAATATTATCCAGTATTGCTCCTTATAAGATGTCTGCTATTGACCATTTCACTTTTTTCCATTAAATTCAATATTTATTTAAAAAAAAGAATATGAGAAACAGCTTTTATATAAAAAAATAAATAAATAAAATGAGTATTTATTAAACATTTATGTTGTTTGAGGACGTTTTTGTTTTTAACATTTTCTGTTTTTTTTTCCTTTTATTTTGTTCATTTCGTTTTGGTAAAAGGTTTATGTTTATATTTTGATAAGGTTTATTTATTTTTTTTTAAAACTATCATCTTTACATGTGGAGGAGTCAGGGTTAGCCAATTGCATTGCACAAATGAGCTTGTTCTCACAATTTTAAGAGCTGAAATTCCTGTTCAAATCTCTAGCGGCAGCCTCCTATCTAATTATTCTTTCCCTATACTAATTCAGGAGTTATGTTCTACATGAACAGGTTGAACCTGTTTTAGGAGTAGTGAAAGACATTTCGAAATTAGTAAATTTAATGGGTAGTTGCCTGCCTTCAGTGAACATGCCTAAAAGTAATTTTAAGGGTAATGGTACATTGGGAGGTTATTGTTTTTTTCCCAGTGAATTCATTAGTAGTCCTTTTATGTCTAAATTCATCCACCATATTTCCAAGTGAGAATCACCAACAAGCAAGCCATTTAGAGCAACTGTCACCAAAAGCAATGGTGGGTATTTGGTGCACAACGTGTTTGGCCTACTAAACTATGCATTGGGCAAAACTTTTGAATACATTCCATGCATCATACCGCCTCAACATACAATGAAGCTCAACGGCATGTATAGAGTCAACCACTGGAATACCACCATGCACTTACTGATATAACTAGGTCACATGATCTCCAAAAAAACAAAGGTGAGCTCTGAAGATGATTGGGCTTGTCAGGAGCATTTCTTTACTGCTCTAGACGAGTCACTTCAGGTCAAGTTGAAAGACTCTCCATTCCCTCTAAAGTGCCACGATTAATATCTAACGGGAACAAAAACCTTCTGACAAAGCAGGTTGCACCGGAGATCTGTCACGTGTATTGGCAAATTGTTTTGACATTATAGTTCTGTATTTTGACACTCACAACTTCCTGTTAGGAGGCGAACTTGACAGTTTGAAGGTACGCAATAAAATTCTCCTAAGTGCACTGCAGCCAGAAGCTAATTAGGGAGCCTCTTCTCAGATGTAATCAATGTAGCCCTGTTTAGACTACAACTTTTGCCAAAACTATTCACGTCCTTTAGGTATTTAAATAGTTAATGTGCAAGCTAAGGATTCAATAGCCATTTCTCTATGCCTCAATATCTGGTTTTCTAAAATGAAACACTGTGTTTTCAATTAGTAGAAGACTAAGAGTAAATTGAAATGAGAAATGTTATATGTGATGCCGAAAATTCTACTCGCTAACCTATTTACCATGCTTCAGAATTGTATTTTTCTAATGGTTAATGGTTCTCTTGTCCATAATGCTATATGGTGTCAAAGCATTTTAGCTTCCTGCCACTCTCCCTGTACCATCAGAAAGTTTGAGATCAGTCCCCATTAGAGTTTTTATATTAGAGTGTTTAAATTCTAGCCCATTTTGAGTTACAGGCTCTTTGCCCCTATAAGATTCCACTAGAACATCCTTGTCCAGGACACCACTTTTTAAACCTACTGCTGTAAGTTTCCATCAGTTTGTTCTACCTGGATGAAAATGAGCTCAAACTATGGAATGCACAATTAGTGAGGCATGATCAACTAATCCTCAAACTCCCAACCTGAACTCTACCTGACTCTGCATGTCATGATCACTTATATACTCACACCCATGTGGCCAGAGTCAGGGCCACCAACCTGCAAGAGACACTAGAAGCAGCAAGAACACAAACACAATAATTCAATGCAGAACACAGTTGCCGTTTGCTTCTTTTGCAGATGCCGGTACAGATAAATTGCAGTTGTATCCTGGGATGGCCTTTATATTATGTTTATGAGTTCTACTATAGTATTGACATCATTAATATTTGGGTTTATACTGAATCTGCTTGTATGCGGTCTTGAGATTCTGTTTTTTCTTCAAATTATCAAAGATTCCTTTACAGATATGTGACCAAATGACTCATTTTAATAGACTCAAGTGTGTTCTTTGGGAATGATTATTATTTTGGGGGTTTATGTAGATAATATGTACATAGTGAAACCTATTTTGGGATTGATTCAGTTTCTTAGAAGGTTATGATACCTCTGATTGGACAAGAACACAATCGTCTGCCATTCATCTGATTAAAAAGGTATTAGAACTTTCAGAGTAACCTGAAGAATCCTTACTAGCATTGAAATTAAAAACAGATCTACTTGATAAAGGGTAATTATATCTTTTTTCTTTCACAGTATGCATTAGAAAAAAAACCATCCCCTATTCTGGAGTTCTATCCACTTAAAATTTGAGAAGCACCCTGCTTGGAAAATTAAAGGCTCCGAAGAATGTAAACTACTGGATCTGCCAAGCGTCTATTTCCCATTGTCAGGAAGCTGGGCAGGCCCCCAAAGCAGGGTGATAAGATTTCTGTGTTGGAGCACGCAGATTCAAACCATTGAAATGAGTTTTGCACTAGGTAACGTTGTCCGGCCACTTGGCACTCATCATTTCCCTCCCTAAATCTTAAGCAAGTCCACTTCCATTCTGGAACTACTCAGTGGAAGCCTCTTGACACATGGGACGCCATATTGTTTTTGTGACCCTGGTGGATGTGTTGCCTTTTTCTTAATGGCGGTGGTTTCTGGACATTGTTTGTAGTATATTTATTTAACTCTGAAACGATATGGAGGATGATAAAAACCAGTCTGTGCTGTTGGTTTACGCCAACTTCCAGCGATTCAAATCAGTGAGATTTGGTGTTTCAGGACAAAAAAAAACATTGGAAAACATGCTGCTTTTAGGGATTAAAAAAAACGATCTCTAACTTCAATTTCAAAATAACAGACATGTTTTGCAAATTTGTTACCTCTTAACGTAATAATAATGGAAGAAATGGTGGAATGTTCTGGGTAGACTTAGACAGTCCTAATTAATGGACACCTATTAAGGAATCAATTGTTCATTCTATATATTGTCTCCTAGGGAAATGTCATTGTTCTATACTTATTCACAGCAATTTATACGGAAAAGTTCTACCTATTTTATGTACTGAATGACTGGGTAGTTATATGTGCAAATCAGATGACCCCCATCATGCAAAAGGATATTATGTAGGGAAAGAAATTAAAAATATGATGATATTTTCCTATATAAAAAAGAAACTTACTTAAGGCACACGGCTTTTGCATTTGGCAATAAATTTGAGGAATTTTACTAAAAGCATGATAATCTTACTGCACTTGAACGAAAATTTGCTTAGAATTTGCATTATCGTTAAGTTACAGTGCCTCCAAGCCAGTGGCTATCAAAAACCTCTCATTCTCCAAACTGAACTATATATATATATATATATATGAATACACACATATACAGAAATATAAATATACACATATATTTTCTAGTAAAACTGGTGCTGTGTAAAGTTTACATTTCGTATTTCAATATTTAAAGGAATTCTGTCTGTGGAGGAACATCAGTCATTTTCACTGTAGCATAGATCTAGATAAAAAAATAAATAAATGAAAATACGACAACAATTTTGCTACAAAAATAAGTTTAAAAAAATGATGAAATGTTGTATTGTATGAACTGGATATTATTAAAACAAAACAAAAAAAAATTGGTTAAAGTTTACAACCTTGGATTCTAAGAATTATAATACATTTCTGCCAATGAGTTTTTCAGCGTATCTTGGATATCGGCAATAGATCTTTGCAGACAATCACTTTGTGAAGGAGGGTGCTTACAGCTAAACCTTTTTTTGGGGAGAGGGTATTTGTGTGTATAGAATCATTGGCCAATGTATATTTTAATTTCTTATAGACACTGCAAGATGGGCCTGTTGATATGCAGACAAGAAACGGTACCATGGTTGAGTGGCGTTGGGTGGTGAAGCGTTGACACTGTCTCATACCAAGTAGAAACACTATGTTGTGGCACTACCAGCTGTTGTCTGGCTTTTTATACTAATGGTGGTATTCCTTATGGTTATCAGACCTACAATAAAAAGAAGGAGCTTGGTGGAGGAATCCCTGGCAGGTGTTGACCAAGCATACTCAATCACTTGCTTCTACAGATCGTAAAGTAAATATTGGCAACACTGGTCAGAACTTAACATATGTTGTTCTGGGCATCAAGGAAATTTTTGATAGTTGTTATTATGATCACCTATGTTATCTATGTTCACTTCACCCGAAACGAAAACAATTATGAACAAGCCGAAAATAGCTTCTGTTAATCATAGTGGTTATTATTCCTTTAGAGCACATAATCTAGTTCTGCTCAGTGGGAGATGAAGTGACTTGACTAGGTCTACATAAAAAATATTAAATTCAATCCATGAAATATTCAATAAAAAAAAATTAATACAGAATGGGCTTCCTTGTCTTAACCCTTCCATTGTCTAATATAACGGACAATGTCATTACAATAATTACCACCAGTTCATTAGGACCTTTCTGTGGCACTGAGCAGTCTACAGAAGTTCCCCAACAATTCTTTCTATGTTGAGGTCTTTAGTCCCACAAAGCAAAAAACCCCATCCACGTGGTACCCAGGTCAATATTATACAGTTTTAAGTCTTCCCAGGGTATCTATCGCCTTGACTACAAGCTGTACAATCACAACCATAGACTACAATACAAGGAAATACCAAACGGCTTCTCTACTAGGCAAATGTACCAATGAGTTATGAGAAATACCGCAAAATAATCATTGATCATGTTTTGAGATTAATCACATTTTTTTTTTTTTTAAAAACTCAGTCGGGAATTATGATGAATTTGTGGCTGCAGCTCAAATATTTTGGTAAGAATATACCAATACAATGGTTCCTTAACAATTCTGGACCAAATTTACTAGAATTTGGTTCAGAGGCATTTAATCAAGTTTTATAATTTACCAGGCATGGGGGTATTTTTCATTATAAAGGGTTTTTTTTTTTTTTAAAAAATGTATACTCTGCACCTAAGACACACTTTTTTTTTGCATGAAAAACCCCAAGAAAAAATTGGTAAATTTGTCCATGTTCATCTTTGAAGGTTTCATGATCAAAATTTTGCCTTGAATTGCTGCAAAACAGCAACTCCTAAATTGATACATTTGCCCTTTAATGCTACATGATTTATAACATATAATCTAATCCATGCTTCCTTTATGGTTGCCCTCTGGCTAATGGAACTGCACGGCAAGTTCTTTTATATGTTTGTGTTTATTGCTACTGCGACTTTTCATACATCACAACAAGGGCTCTAATTTACAGGCATCGGTGGTTCTGGAAAGCCTGATGAATGTACGTTGAACCAAAAAGAAATTAGAACAACTTGCTTTCCATAAGCTCAAGAACGTCCAATGGGAACTCTATGTTCAAGATAAACCATGTTTAATTTCTCTAAGGAATACCTTTTTTTTTTGTATTGATGTGCATAATGGTACAAAAGGGTGGGTAATTAAAGGAATTCTCCCTTCGGTATGCATTAATTACAGTATATGTGTTTTATGCACAAAGAAGACTGTGGAACATTTACAGAAGTGTTGGTTTCATCAGAAAATGTCCAACCATGTCTGCCATAGCTAATTCTCCATAATCCACTGTCTTAGTCCATTGTCACTCTCTTGCCCCACTGTCACCATCTTGATCCATTATCCCCATCCTGCTCATATTTGGGATACGCACTGCCTCATTTTCATCCGCTGTGCAGAGGCCACACCCTAATTTGGCAGCTATGAACGGTCACCCTTATTTCTGCTCCCGGTTGTGAATCCATGGAAGGCAACATACTCCACTGCTGTGATGTAAATGTGACTATACTCTAATGTTTTACCTCAAAGCAAGCTCTGCTTTCGTTTGCCAAATACTCTCTGGGGTAGATATGTACATCTGAATTTCAATGCTGCTTGATTTGAGAATGGAGCTTGCTTCCAGTGTTTGTTTTTCTCCTCTGTAAATATGCATACCTTATAAATACTGGATAAGATATTCACATTATTTTGTACAAGAAGTACAGTCTACGTGGGCTGCAAAATATGAGTTGGTTTACGAACAGAAACAGTTACAAGTCTGTGGTTTATCTGTGGTCTTCTTGTGAGCTGGCTTAGTACACGGACATTGAAAGGTGACAAATATAGAATTTAAATGGATATATTTTTCTCTCCTGTATCGATTACAGGGTGTTTTGGAGCACAGGAACAAAAGGTGCTGTCCTATATAGTTTGATTTGGGCATGCTGTGCTGGCTTTATATATTATATATTAAATCATTGGTGGTGTGATTTCAGGATGCAAGGGGTATTGTATTATAAGGTGTTTCTGCTTGCTGTGTCTTTTAGTAACCATGCAAATACTAACTTGAAAAAGAGATAATCTTCCATGTACTTTACCTTAACTTGGCAGTACAGGATAATAACATACGGTATTGTGTTTAATAATGGTTGCTTTCCTTTGTATCCACATTAAAACATATGGTTGGTAGCTGCCATATTGTTTTCCAAGATTGTCCATGTGGTGGGCAAATTGTTCACCATTTTTGGGTTCCTTTCTAATATAACTACAAAGAGGTCTATGGAGATATTGGGGGGGCATAAAAAATTGTGGTGCACTAAAGAACCTGATTTGTAGGGCCCACTCTATGCACCATTAGCTATACAATGTGATTATATAATTTAAGTTAGGCAACATGCCTAATATTAACGCTAATTAAAATACGTTAGTTTCCCATACCCGACGGTAAGAGATTGAGTTTGTTATAGAGGTTCAACAGGCAATATTTTGGGAAAGGTTATTTTTGCTACCTACATTTACTAAAAAATGCAAAACTTCACTAACACAGAGCTGGAGCCGGGAGCTCTGACACAGGATATTTTACTTAACGGAGGTTCTGTGAATTAAGAAGGGAATACCCCTTTACCCTTGTGTGTGCCTTTCATACGTGTATTATATATGCTATGTATAATGGTCTTCTACTGGAAATCAAAACCTGTAACATAGGGACCCGCTCTTCCAGTCATTTTCACTTTTTATTAAAGCATAATTCTATACTGAAGTGAATGTTGTTCTTTGTGTTTACAGCGGAATTCTCAAATGGATTTAAATGGCCACTATTACTAATGGAAATGAAGGGGGTATTGGTTGCCTTCTTCTAGCTCCTACCAAGAGCTTAGTGGTTCTGCTTGTAAATGAAAGTCTATGACAAACACCAATGGCAGACACTGCCACCTTTTAGCAGGGCCATTGGGAGACATCACATTGGCATGATCAGCCTGACCTTAGCTTAGCTCTCATAGCCCTTTTATTCTGTTACAACCCCAACCACATAGTGTGCCTAGTGGCCCTGGAAGTATAGCCTGGTATCACCTTGAATTGTCCATTAAATTGGGCTATATATTGAATACTACATCATGACAAGAGTAACCCTATTGCCAATGCAAAGAGATACAATAAAATTCCAGTTGGCATAGGTTTTCTTATTATACCAAGCACAATTCAGCAGTAATAGCCCCCTAAATTTGCTCATAGCCTGTACAGAGTGAGAGAGACCATGAAACTATGTCACATAGGTATTCGCCTGTACTAAGCACAATTCAGCAGGAACAGCCCCCTCAGTTTGCTCATAGCCTTTACCTAAATCTATGCCAATGTAAGTATTTGTCTCTGTACAAAGCACAACCATGCAGGGAACTGGAATAGTAAAGTGGCTATTTAATGGACAGTGCCAATTTATTTGAGATTAGATAAGATTTAAAATTTAGCCAAAGGCGCATATATAAATGTAAGTTTGTCGAGTAAAAGAATCTATAAAAGATTGAATTTTCTGTAGCATGAAACATTTATCAAAATTACATATTTCTTTAAAAAAATATATAAACACTGTATGTGATACAAGGGCTTTGTATACAAATAAAAATGGCAGGCACTACAAAGGTTTGTGGTGACTTAGCATTCTAATTATCTGCAAATTTATAGAAGAAATTAAACATTATTTTTCCATAAAAAAAGTTTTTTTTTTTCCAGTTTCAAACTAAAGTGTTTACATTTATCATTCATTAATAGGCAGTGATGTTTATTTAGGTACAATTATTGTTAGAAAAAATGTACCAAATATTGGGAATTTTGCAGCATAGCACATAAATCAGTAACGATTTTAAACAAAAATTTTAAACATATATAAGAAACTCTTACAGAGCAAAATTGTTAAGTATAAATTAAAGATTAATCCTGATTTATGATATTAAACAATTTACACATTAGTAGATAGCATTTTTTGGTCTGGTAATACCCACATATTTTTTTTTTAATGAATTTCATTAGATTTTAGGATTTTTAAAAAACATATAATTTGTTTAAAAAAAAAAAGAATTTCAATACATTTTATGAAAGAAATTATAATTTTTTTTGCCATGCTGCTTAATATTTTGGAAGTTTTGTAATGTATTAAATAATTTCAGTCTCAGTGCTGTCATACCATGCTATTATGCTCTTGATATGTCATTTCCCTTCAATATCTTTATCTGAAAACGCTGAATGGCAAGCAGTGATTATGTATTTTTTATGCTTTGACAATTCTTTGTTCAAATGGAGAAATTGGAAATGAAATGAATAACTTTTCAGCTGAATGTTGAGATTTGTAATAACGTACAGAGAAAGGCGTTGGTGTTCCTAGAAGGACGTGGCTGTGAGACTAATGTACATTTTCAATTAGAAAATATTAAAGATTTATTTAGATATTTTACCCAGGTCTGCTGTAATTTTTTTAAAGGGAAGATGGAGTGGTGGATGGAGTGGTGTGTTCTCCCTGTAAGCAAGATTTATGGGCCGTCTTGGATGGGGCCGGCATCAGACATTCAGGCTAAAGTTAGACATGATTTCAAAGTCACTGTAAGGTCATTCTATAGTCTATGGCCAGATGGAGAAGTGTCTTTAGAAATGGTTTCTCGGTATGTGCCCAGGAAATACAGAAGAACATATGTACTATTAAGAAGAAACAACATAAATTCACCAAGTTTTGGACCCCCACAATCCCATCAATCAAGTGGCCATTTGAAAGTAGGTCTAAATTAAATTATAAAAAAATAAAGATGGCGTCTACCACGAAAAGGATATGAATCTAGGGGTGGCATGGTGGAGTGTATGATCTAACACTTTTCTAATTAGTTACACATGTTTTACATCTGTAGAACAATTATTGAATTCATTTTTTGGTAACTGCTGAATACCTCCAACTCTCCTTGGTTTCCAAATAACCCAAGCCAACCCGTCAGGGAGTTAGAGCTTTAACTTTTCTACTGAAGTTAAAATTCATTTGACTATGAGTTACTAGACCATGAGACATCTCTGGGAATTGACTTGGAAACTCAGAACCAGAGATCCGACGCATGTGTTTCTTCAGATGTACTAATCTTGTCGACAAGTGGCAAGTGCAAAGAAGAAATAAATGATACCAGAAACTTTTATAAAACTAACTATGAACATTATGGTTGCATTGCTCATGTGAGCACACTTCTGGACAACTTGGACCTCCATTCATATTAAACACACAATATAGCCGACGTGGACACCACCAACAGCAACATGGATCTATTCTTTTCCTCATTCTTAAACCTGCCCGTTCCTCCAAACCAAATACTATCCTTGGTACTACATGATATACTTGTAAATGGCAGACTGCCAAACACAAGCCAAAAAACTTACTATTTCATGTGATTTATTGGTAAGTGGACTGCCAGCTTTGGTCCCATTTAAGGCACAGCTTTGAATGAAACCGCTAATAATAATGAAAGTATTGTGGCCATTTAACAGCCATTAGTGTAGTTTTTCCCAAGTCCTTCAATCTGGAGGCCAGAGTCTTGATAACATCTTTCCAATAAACTTGCTTAATTCATCCAATTCAACTGGATTAAACAAAGAGGCACAGGGTGGAATGGAAACATCTTCTTTTCGTGCAACTTGGTAATTGTATACAAGGCTTGGCTAATGCACAACAGAGGGGGCGAGAAGCTGTAAAATATTAATGATATTACAAAATGCAGAATACCCTCCATTTAAATAATGGATAAATACAATACACTAGCACATAAAAGAGGGCCATAAATATTTTATTATATATAGACAATATCATTTTATAATCTGAAACAGTACTGTGAATTAACATCTTAACTGCTTTCTTCTCAAGTATAATTGTCCTTCCTTTGAATGTCACTGGGATGGAAGAAGCCAGAGAGACTGTTTGATTGGCTTCATGGCATCAAAAAAATCTATCACCCAGTAGAAATGAGAGTCGAACACTGCTTCTGAAGACATGAAATGTAATGGCATAGACACTGAACCAGCTACAAGGCCTCTTCTAAATAGCTTTCCTGATAAACCATCTAACAGCCCACTTCCACAAGTTTAACTTCTGGTCTCCTCTCCATTAGGGAGATTCTTTGCTACTTAAATCTTATGGTCTTTTCCTGGATGGGGTTCCTGGGGTTATAGGGCTGCAAAATAGCCATTCCTTCAACATACAACTATTTTGCCCTTAAAAAAATAAATGTGAATTTCCATGTCTGAGTGCTGCTAAATTCTTTGTCCAATATAGCCTTCCTAGTGGTGGACCAAATTGAGCTGAACAGATACTTTGGCCCTCAGCCAAACAATCAGATCACAAGGGGACCTATGGAGAACTGCCCGATGGACTGCTTGAATGACAGTATTTTTCCAAAATAAATATTTTAATGAGCCTTGATAAGATATTGATCAAGGAGGGTTTTAGGCTCATACAGGCTGCCGACTAAGTTAGTCTACTTCTCGTCTCAGTCTCTGGACAAAAATCCACTGAACTCCCAAGAGAGGGATCCTAGAGAAAGATATAGATCACAACTCTGCCTTATATGCACACACTTGAGGTCATGTGGTCCAGTCCATCACATAAAAGACAGGACACTTTCAGGGAGCACCACCCACTATTATCAAACACATATCCTGGCAAGTAGATTCCTCATTCCCCTTATTAGGATGCCCAGCAATTTAAAGGACAACAAAAGTCTGAAATCAATGGCCAACTGCCCTACACCATTTATGGAGCCCCTAACACAAACATACAACCCTATCTTAAAGGAAAACTATTCCCCTCAAACAATGTAGGTCTCTATAAAAAGTTATTGCATAAAACAGCTCATATGTTGCATAAAACCCTGCTTCATGTAAATAAACCATTTTCATAATAATACACTTTTTTAGTAGCATGTGCCATTGGGTAATCATAAAAAGAAAATAGCCATTTTTAAAAGTAAGGACAGCCTCCTGCGATCGTATGATTCACGGTGCACACAAACATACCAAACAAACTATAAAGTTAGGTCACATGAGCCAATTAACAGACAGGGTTGTGTCTTTTGCTTCCACACTTCTTCCTGTTACAGTTAGAGTTGAAATACTGGTCAGGTGATCTCTGAACCAAATGGAGGTTCAAGGCAAGAGATGTAAAATGGCAAGATTTACATAAATATATATACTAGTTGCTCAAGTATTAATTTTAGGGCTATAGTTTTTCTTTTAATTTTCAATTCCTGATGGTGGGGCCTCCATTTGGGGTGAAGCATGTGAACATAAGGAACTCAATACCATTCCCCCCAAGCTGTTGATGATCAAATCTCCTGCACACTGATGCCTCAATGTTCCGGAACAAAAGTAAATGCGGCCTAAAATTACACCACTCTAGGCCCAGACCTTTGTGGCCCTTCCACGGATCTAGGCCTGTAACATACACAAAATACAATATTATACAAATACACTATACATAAAATAGGCTGTGCTGAGCAACCCAATGCAATTCCTACATTCATTTGCAGCCAAACTTTCTACAGTTTTCCCTCTAATGCTGATAAAGCACAGATTCCCTTAACTCAATTAAGTAATGTTTGCAAAGATTATTATTGATGATTAAGTAGATAAATTAGCTCATTTACTGCCACTTACCTCTCCATGTGGTATTTTTTCCTAATTCTACACAGTTAAATCAAGAATTATGAAAAATGAAATTAATTTTTTCTCATATAATGTCATGTGTTTTTTTTTTTTTTTAAGTTAACTTTTAGTAAAAAGGTACAGGACCCCTGTATCTGAACTACAATTCTCAGCAGCCCCAAAAGCTTAAAACTTAAATTGGGTTGAAAAAAAGACCATCAAGTTCAACCCCTCCAAATTAAAACCCAGCAAACACACACCCCTCACTCTTTCACACAAACCATATATGCCCATAGCTATACTAACTGTAGAGTTTAGTATCACAATAGGCAGGTGTGAGTTGACCAAGGAAACATGTGTGGTGTTGAATTACTTACAAGTTACATTAAGGCCAACTACTCCTACTCTAGTATGATATGATTTCATGGGCAAGGGCCTGAATTGGTTTGATTTTAGCCAAAGGCTCCTCTGAAGTTGGTCATAAGGGCTTTTTAATGGGGGAAATAATAAGAGCAACCTCAACATTGCCCAGACCACCAGCAAGTCCAGGGGGATAACAACTCCATTTCTTCTGACATGAGTCAAAATAATAAGTAACAGTAAGTTTCTGTGGACCAAAGGGCATGAAAGTCCAATTACTTTCCTTGAGAGAGAGAGAGAGAGAGAGAGCCTCCCCAAACAAAAATTTCACCATCCTTCTCTTGTTGGTGGATCCGGCTTGGGTGTGGGTCTGTTCTACCCAACTCTTAAATCAGAAATTAGTCACCTTCTTCTTCTCTCAGACGTAACTAGTCAGAGCAGCAAGAACCTGCAGTGAGCGGAACCAGGACCACATCATTTGGATTGTTTTCTTTAATTCTCTCTTGTATGGATTATTATACACTATAGTGCTGGGCCCTGTATGTGCATTTACACTTTAATCGGAATAAGGGTTTGCAGTAAATAAGTAATTGGTGAAGCGCTAAATAGCTTGATATAAACAAGCATTTCCAAGAAAAAGGAAAGTAAAAATGTTTTGCTCAAGGACAAGCCCAGCACACTTGGGACCACTCTTTGGAACTATCCCATGAAAATATTACTATTTGGGAGTTAATCGCCCTTCCTCTCAGCCATAATAAATCAAGGATGGGTATAGTTATGACGTTCCTAATTCTTTGAGTTTTCTTATTCGGGTTATCTTTGCCTTTGTTGGGCCCTACGACTTGCTGCATTAGAGGGGCGCATGCGGTATAAAGGTTGTGTCCTAAATACCAAGTATCCGTTTGAGTTTCAGTTCATCCACTCCATTTGTCAGAAAAGTAAGTAACTGCACCTTGGAAACATTACAGATGCCTTGACACATACAGTAGATGAAGCATCGTCTGCTTAATGATTTGTCATACTTTCATTTGCTTTGCAATTAAGAAGGTAGAATCTAAAAAGGCCATTTAATTTCAGGGCAGTGGAGCAGATAATAACAGCTAATTTGTGCCGGAGGTTGATTGGCTCCTCTGTTTTATTCCTTTTATACTTTTTTTTCTCTGCAAATACAATGGCATGGCTTATAGAGTCACTGGGGTCATTTATCCAAGGAGCTGCTGGTAGCCCACCACACAGGCACATCAACTACTTTCAACGTCCGACCCATCTCTTGTGTGATCATTATCTGTCTTATTCTATTGCTTTTAGTCGCCCTCTGCCACAAGGACCCTTGTATTCTCCTGATGGATGAACTGGGGCTTTGTCGAGCTCCTGAAAAGGTTGCAACCCAGAAAAATCCTTAAAAAATGAAAATTGAGACTCTAAATTAATCTTTTTTTCTTGAAATTCATAGAAACTGGCCTTTATCCTGGACCAAACCTTCAACAGTTTTGGGTTCCCCTAGGATACAGTACCCAGTAACAAGTCCCCTCCACCCCTGGGCTCTTCAACTCAGCCACAACCCACATCCATGCGTCCTCAAAAAGGACCAGGGAAAGTTAAGGATGCAGCACCTAGGGAGCAGGTCTGGGTCACTGTAGCCCACCAGGTTTTTTCCCACCATCCCTCTGGCCCAGACCTACCCTTAGTTTTAAATTAAAAAATCCAATAACTACTTCTGTACGTGTTACAATTCCTTAAGGATTATGTTCATGTACCCCCATAAGAAATAATGTCCTGACTACATCTAGATTCATTTAAATGTGTTACTGTCTTTTATTACTAGCTCTTTCTTCTCACTAAGAAATGAAAATGATTCCAATATTTACCCCGAACCTACACAAGAAAATTGGGCTACGGGAACAACTGAAACGCAAGAGAAGGGGACCAGATGTGTTCCAAAACCATATCCTATGGGAAGATAAAATGGCTTCACTCTTGTCATGCCCCATGTCTCTTCCCATGGAATAAGCAGTCAGGCTGTTAATGAGACAGCATGGCTTGTGAGCAAGAGAAACCTCTTCATCGAGCCCATGAACCCAGGGTTCTGAATGGCCAATCTTCCGGCGGCAGGAAGCATCATTAAAAAATATTTCAGTGGGTAAATTTAATGAAGCTAGTTCATCAGCAAGTACCTCCAGAGTCTGAGCCAATGTTAACATACATCAGTGCCGCTTATGCCTTAATAGCCCCAGCTGTTATTCAGCTGTGAAATCTACTCCCAACCTTTAAAGAAAAGGACCGTTCCTGCAGAACTTCCCCCCGAATGTACAGAGCGTAACACCTTTCAGTACTATGGATGTAATTACCAGCAAGCTGGAACTCCAATTCAGGAGTGATTTCCTATTTATTTTGGGGGCTTGAGATGATAAGCAACAGATAATTCCGTTCATTAAATATTGAAAGTGATAACCGCGGGCATTATCATCGATAATTAACATAAAACGTACATTGAGAGCAAGGTATTGTCTCATTTACATCGCTAAGCAGGCCGTTAAGCTACCCAGAAAGAACCATTGAGGCAAATAAATCAAGGGTTGCTTAGGAAACGCGCATTAGCCCCAGCACTGACTATATTTAAAATGGTTGCAGTGCCCCCGTACCTGACTGGTAATTTGGAGATAATTATTCTGCAGGATAAGCTAGCTGCAATCCCCAAGGGTGATCTTTATTCACAGTGGTGGCGTGCAAATATACACCAACAGAGCACCAGAAGTGCCTGCCATCAAAAGTTATAGATCCCACTCTGTAGTCAATCACTGTTAATTGCAGCACAAACCTTATCAAATGCAACAGTCCCTGGCAGTAGCAGGGCATAGCTCTTACAACATGAAGGGCTTTGAAAAAAAAAAACAGAGAGAAAGAAAGGAAGAAGTGATGCCTTTTTATCAGATCTTTCCTCTCTGAGAGTGATAACTGCAACAGGAAAGCTGATAAATTGGATTCTTCTCCCCAGCTGTAATAAACAATGTGTGTCATAGTTAAGGAACAATAATGTGGATACCTGGGTGCTTGGCTTCAGAGATTTGCTGTTGAAAGCTCTCTGCTGCCTTTGTTGAACTATATGTTTAGGTCAGTTATATAGAGGACTGGGCAGGGAGGAATGGGGGGAAAATATAAGTAAAAAATGTTAGGGTTGAGTGAAAAGGAAAGAATATTGGAGTTGAGGGAACGGTAAGGTAAGCATGTTGGGTTTGAGTGAAAGGTAAGGTAAGCATGTTGGGTTCGAGTGAAAGGTAAGGTAAGCATGTTGGGTTCGAGTGAAAGGTAAGGTAAGCATGTTGGGTTCGAGTGAAAGGTAAGGTAAACATGTTGGGGTTGAGGGAAGGTAAATCAAGAACCTCGGGCATGGCTGAATGGCAAGAATGTTGGGCAGGGAGGGGTGGAAGAAAAGTAAGTTTAGGATGGAGTGGAAGACAAGGTGAACTAAGTGTGGGGTGGAAGATGTGGTGAGGCAGGGATGAGTGGACATAAGACAAGTTAAGAATGATACAGAAAGTGGGGCCAATAATTGTTTAATCACAAGGCAGTGCCAGTATCTAATCGGGAACCAATGGCAGGACCCAGATACTGAGCTGCACCTTATTCTCCCACCTCCAGCTTCTGTTATGGTGGAAATGGTGTACCAGTGAAGGCAAAGCAAACCTGGTTAAAGAATGGCACCTTTATAAAGTATATTAGTTGGTCCTACTAGAACACATGTATGTGATATTCTACAATACATGGGGTACACATAATTCCAGGAGAGATCCATTATGGACATGTCGGAGTAAGGCTACCAATCAGCGGGACAGGCACTGGCGCTAGGTGGCTCTAAGAAACGGACGACCTTCTATGCCTGCAAATTAATCTAGGGTAACTGGCCCAGTCAGTGTCATTGTGCTGAAACAACGTTGTCTAGGGTTTCCCCCTGGCCGTTATTTTACTGGCCTGGCCGGTATTTTTAGTGGTTGATCCCAATGTTGTTAATAGGAAAAAAAAGATAAATATGTAGGAATTCTGGTACAGGTTCAGCAAAGGTGGCCACCCTAACGTGGCCTCATCAAATGGGCTAATCAATATTTAGTAAGGGCTGTCGCTGAACATCAGCACAGGTTTGAGAAATGGGCTCATAAACAGAACTGGCAGAGAACCCAACAAATGACCACGGCCCTGGTGATTAATCCTTTCCATGTCCTGCAAAAGGATAATTAAAAATTGCACCATCAAGGCTACTTCCACGTAGCCGACAACTGCAAAATCCTGCCTGCTCAGCTTCGCGACACCTCAAATTTTCCCTCCCTGACATTTTCTATTTAAACAAAATCTGATCCTTTAATAAGTACTGCACCCCCCCAGTGAGTCGAGCAGCACTGTGGGATTCTGAGTGCTAAACAAAGTGTGGAAAAATAAAAAAGTGCCGACTGCTCAGCGATCGCCTTAAACGACATACTGGCACTTTGTAATGCACTGCAAGATGCTCCTCTGTACCTGCCAAGCACTTAAGCATTTGCAATATGGTTTCTATGGCAACCAGCTAAATTCAATGGTATTGTGTTACCAAGTAACAAGGTACTGAGAATTTTAAAAAAGGCTGAAAAATGCAACTCCGATAACAGCATCGCCTTCAAAGCACCGGGGAGAAAGTAGGTAAGTGATCTTGTGCAAAGAGTACTGTCAGTGTGGGTAGGATGTGCACTGCTATATTATAAGAGATAATGTACCCCCTACTGTCAAATATAAGGATATTAGAAGTCACTGAGGGGTTGTTCTATGACCATATAAAGGCACAAGACTGCAGGCTGAGTTATACAGGGGGGAACTCTGAGTATCA
>CM044445.1:4180443-4198397 GCA_024363595.1 Xenopus borealis
TCAATAAACAACATTAAACCAATTTCTGGCTGTTGATAATGTCAGTAGCACTAGCATTCACTGAATGATAGGGAATAAAGGCAAATCCTAAATGAGCAGGGGATATCTGTGCCTCTGTATACATCCCCAGTAACTGAACCCATGAAGACAAACATTCATATCAGTTACATTTAGTCCCTGGCTTCCCATTCTCAGAACAGAGCACAGAGACGGGCACTATGTGGGCAGCAGCTGGGCACATTTGGAATTCCGAGGAGGTTCTGTCGCTGGGAATTCACGGGATGGAGAGAGAGGTTGATTTGCTCTGCAGACTGTCAGATCAATCAGTTATATCTGCAGTTAAAGGCATCTCACAACAGGGGGCTCATTACACACTCCGCTTCAGTGGGGTGGATGATTCTGATGAATAGTTTGGGTATATAGCATGGCATCTGGGCTGGAAGGAGGGGTCTGTGAATTGGTATTCCCTGGCACATAGTGGCTGTTGTACAGTTTGTTAAGGTCATCGATATTGAAGGCAGTTGTTCACTGCCAGTTCTGACTACTGAAACAAATGTAGCAGTGGCCAGCAGATACACAGACTTGCAGAAGAATGGAATTCTGCACCAAGAGTTAAAACCACAGAACAGAAAGGGACTGACACTGCTTTAAACTTCTATGACCAAAAAAAAAATTCCTTTAAAGGGCAATTGTACCATCCGCAAGTTCTTAATTAGTTTATAATCCAATTACAAGTAGATGGATGGGGGGGTATGGCCTAAAAGGGGTTGTTCGCCTTTAAATGAACTGTTAGTATGAGGTAGAGACGGATATTCTGAGACAATTTGCTATTGGTTTTAATTTTTTATTATTTGAGGTTTTTGAGGTTAGCTTTTTATTCAACAGCTCTCCAGTTTGCAATGTCAGCCACCTGGTTGCTGGGATACATATTACCCGAGCAACCCTGCATTGCTTTGAATAAGAGACTGGAATATGAATAGGAGAGGCCCGAATAGAAGGATCAGTAATAAAAAGTAGCAATAACAATACTTTTGTAGCCTTACAGAGCATTTGTTTTTTTATATAGGAGTCAGTGATAGGAGCTGGAAAAAGCTATAATGCCACCCTGTAACCAATTGCAATTTCAGCAATTTGGTTGCCGGGGTCCAGATTACTCTAGCAACCACAGATTGATTTGAATAAGAGACTAGAATATGACTAGCAGAGTCCTGAATAGAAATAGGAGTAATAAAAAGTAGCAATAACAATACACTTGTAGCCTTACAGAGTCTTTTAGATGGGGTCAGTGACCCTCATTGGAAAGCTGGGAAGAGTCAGAAGAAGGCAAATAATTGAAAAACTATAAGTAAATAATGAAGACCAATTGCAAAGTTGTTTAGAACTGGCAATTCTTTAACATACTAAAAGTTAACAGTTATGGTGAACTACCCCTTGAAGGGCACATGCTATATAGTCACTGGGGGTGGGGTTCACACCCAAGGCTGCTATCAGGGGGTTACTGCAGTCAGGGCAAAAAGGGGAGGGGGCAAGATGAAAGTTGAGGGTTGTAGGTAGGGTTGCCACCTTTTCCTGAAAAAAATACCGGCCTTCCTATATATTTATCTTTTTTCCCTATTAATTACATTGGGATCTTCCATCAAAAATACAGGCCAGGTGGCAACCCTAGTTGTAGGTGTCTTAGGGGCAGATCAATGGGTGTGTGATGCATTTATTTTATTGGGGCCCCATTTTAATGGTTGGCAGGGCCCACCAACCAGGGGCTAATAATTGGGCCCTGCTAACTTAGTATTATGTGGCCAGTCTTCCAGTGGGCATGCTCAGAAATGACTACCAGACAGGGTTTAACTACACTGGGTTCAGGGCTTGTGGCTGCAGCAGGGTGACATATAGGTAAGAGGATTTTGGGTGGTTCAGTGAATGGGAGGGTGTTTATTGCCGATCCAGGAGCCCACATGCTTCTGATGTGGACCTTGGACTTTAAACCATCAATATTTTCTAATAAAAAGCTTAGAGTGATATGCTGGGGCATGTGCCACCCACCAATCCTCGCCCTACTGGCATCCTGCAGAGGGCAGCACTGTCCATTACCCAGAGTGCCATCCCAATACATTTAGCAGCAGCGCTGGCAGCAAGTACTTATTAGTAGGCTCAATAGACTGACATTAAGATGGGCAGAAGGGAGGTTTTCCCATTTTCTCTGGGTACTTTTGTCAATCGCTCTGCTCATCCGCATGATTGGCACAGGGAGAAACCGAGCAGAAACAAGAATTAGCTGACACTTTTATAAAGTGGTGCTTTCTGGAGGGAGAGAGCAGTGCCAGATGGGGGGGTGAATAGCTGGGAAAGGATTTATAAAGTGCCATTATATCTCTCAGCCCTGCATAATATGAGAATGGAACAGGAACCAGCAATAAAATATGTCCCAATAATTCACATGGTAGTTCCTACTAATATGTATGACCACAAACACAGGGAAATGGGAATTAGTTTATAGTGCACACACCAGCCACATCCCAACACTCTTAGTTACCCTTTATTTGCAGCACCATAGAGTCTGTCCCAGCAAATACACAGGGCAGGCAGGGTCACTGCCACTTCCCATTTAAAAAAACTAGACACAAGTGAAACCCAAACTCAGCTGAGCTGACTGGCATACCATCTGTATTCAAACTGTAGACTGCACTGCTTTTTGCACAGCCATGCACATGACAATATTCAATACACTATCCCTGCCTAGAAAGGTGTATTCAATGACACCTGTGCTGTGAGTGGGGACATGGCCTTTTGCGCACTCAATTATTTTCAATGGGGCTGTACTCACGCGAACGCATGTACGCGCCAAACGCAGGAAAAATGCAGCATGTTGCATCTGAACCTGCGTTCGGCGCTTACACGCGTCTCGTGGGTACAACCTCATTGAAAAGAATGAGGTGCGTCTAGACCTGCGCTCCCCTGCGGCTGAACGCAGCCAAACGCAACGCAGGGGAGCGCAGGTAAAAACACCCGTGTGTAAGGGCCCTAAAGATATTAAGAGCCAAATTAAGGAAAGGTCCCAAGCATTCTGGATAACAGGTCCCATACCTGTATATTTATGACAAGAAATAAACCCAATAGGCTGGTTTTGCTCCCAATAAGGATTAATTATATCTTAGTTGGGATCAAGCACAAGCTACTGTTTTATTGTTACATTTTTAAAAATTTTGATTATTGGGATAAAATGGAGTCTATGGGAGCTTTCTGGATAAATGGTTTCCAGATAATGCTGTGCTCTATCACGTGTATACTGTATGCACTGCCATGGATAGGTATGTCAGGGTTAAAAGGGTATCTTTTTTTTTTTTTTTAAACTATTTACTTCCAGTTCTTCTTTGCTTCAGTCTGACATTTTAAAGGGTTATCTGGTTACTGTGGAGGAAAAGGAGGTCTTCCTGTAAATTGCTTTCTTTCATTTACATCTATGGGTTTAACATTGGGCATACAATCATACAGGCAGATAGTGTCAGTCTATTTGCTACTGATACATTTAAGGATGACCATTTGGACAGACAAAGCCTCCTCATTTTTACATGTGATCAGCTAACCTTCATCGGCACCCGTTCACAAAGGAACTAGCACCCATAAGTGCACCTAATATCTTGCCTGAGTGTCAATGTGCCAGTCCTGCCTGTTCTGATCAAATACGACCAACTGGAATTACCACCAGTCTGTCCAACCTCCAGGTTGGCTTATTGAGTTGTGTCAATGGGTGCGCTCCCAATTCTGGGGGACATTCAGTGTGGGTAAAAACTAATAATTTGCAGAGGCAAAAATGTCAACCCACACCTGCCCTGCCAGTATTTATATACTGGAGAGTGAGGAGTATAAATATATATACATTGACAGAAGTGCAGCATCTGACTGGGGTGTCCAGGGTCCACTAAGTTTTCCTATTCAAGGGCCCTCGAACCCAGCCACAGAGGTCCCTGACACAAACGCGAATTGCCCTGCTCCACCCTCTCCTCCAAGCCACACCTCCTGCCCAAAAAGTACCACTAGTTGCAGCACTAACTTCTTTGCTTATCCCTTGGTCTCTGCATTCTGATCCGCCCGCAGGTCAAGCAACAGATCTGGGGTGGCGGGCGCCCACCAGGTTTTCTCCCGGTGGTCCAGTCCAACGCTGAGAAGGTGGGGCAAAACGGGGGTTGGCTGAGGGCCAAGTAGTAGTGATGAGTGAATTTTTTGCCAAGTTTCAACGCAAAAATTACTCCTATAGACTGCAATGGCTGAAATAAATTTGTTGTGCGTCAAAATAATTTGTCGCCCATAAACATTTCAGTGAATTGCCACAGTTTCGCAAATTTTTGGCAAAGTGAAACAGCTCAGATTCACCCATCACTAGTGGGCAAAGTTTGGCCTGCTCACGCAGTATCAGGCCATGGTGGCAGGTGCTCTGGGCAACTCCCTCCTCATGTGACCAGAATAACGGAATTTCTGCTGCACAAGGGCCCAAACTAGGGGTGGCAGAAGAGATACTGTGCCTGGCGCACCCATGTCTTTGCCCCTAGGCATGTGCCTCTCATCTGCCTACCCCTAGTTCCAGTCCTGTGCTCACCACCCCCAAGGATGCCTGACCCGCAGGCCATATCAATTTGCATCTGAAAATTGCACTGTGTACCATGCATCACTTTCATAAATGAGACTCACTTGTAATCTCATTGAGTTGAGGGTGGTCTGTCCAGTCTGAAAATCTGCCATTGCCTAAGCATCAGGTCTTCTGATGCATGGAAGGTGGCCATGCAAATGTATGATACGGCATCAGTCCATTTGACCTGTAGGCCGGTGGGTCAGTTGTAGTTGCCTCAGATATGGCAAACCACTCCACAGACCCCTCTATTTGAGCGGCAGCCTGGGCCGAGAAAAAGTTTCCCATAAAACATTAATGCAGAGGATTGTAAGCCATGAATAAACATTGCCCAGATTCAGTTGCACCTCATTCCGCATTTTAATAAATAGACGAACCTGCCGGAGCAAGTTCACAGATTGCGGGGGAATTACATTCGGTGGCAAAGCAAACAAATCACCGTATTCTGCTCTCTGTTCAGTCAACTACGAAAATAACAGCGGAATTCAAGGTCACATTCACATTAGCAATCACTCCTTTGAGATAAGAAACAAAAGCAACAGCGCCCCCTTCTGGAAATAATGAGGAAGCCAAGCCGTGTGCACAGAGAGACTGTGCTTGATGTCTGCACTGTCCATATGTACTCATGAAATGACGGAAGAGCAGCAGTCAAATTAAAATAAATATATAGGAATAATGGGACGAGCCTGCCCTACATTGGTCAATATAGCTTCTATAACATCCAGTCATGGGAATATGCATGTTTATAGACTTTCATTTGGGTCAGAAATACTCCATGGTAAACTTTAATTTCTATTACACGGTCACTAGCAGAGATTAGAGCTTGGGGCAGTGCAGCTAGAACATCTTCCTTCTCTCCTTAGTCAAGCTCAAGGACACTTCTCCTTTAAGAGTACAGGGGAGGCGGAGAAAGGCTCATGTGTTATAAATAACAATTTATCATTTATGGCAGGGTGGCTGTGGGGTAGAACACAGGGGGAACCTAGTCTTAGAAGACCTGCTGTTATCAAAAACCCATAATTCAGGTGCCCTATAAAAGGGTAGGCTGAAGGATGTCCTCACATGTTGCAATGGGTCCAAGAGTGCCAAGCTGTCTCATACATATTTCTCTCAGTGCTTTTCTTCAGCACAGCCCAACCAATGCCCCCTAACGGATTAGCAGATGGACATGGTGGGTAAGGAGTAAACTGCTTCCTCTGTTGTTGCTAATTATTGTATGAAGTATTCACTAAAATATGTCCATGCCATGTTTGTTCCTGGTAGTACATCAGCAGGCTGAACAGACTTTCATAATTGGATCTCCAACAGTCATCACTCACTCAAAGCCATTGAGGAGTCCTCTTATACACATGGTGGATACAACTGTGTCTGTTCGATGCTTAGGTAACTCAGGTAATGAAGATCAGCACTATAAGTCTCTGGCCCAAAGTCAGTGGAGATGCCATGGAACAACGATGATCAACACTATGATAAGTCTCTGGGCCAAAGTCAATGGATATGCCATGGAACAACGATACTCAACGCTATAAGTCACTGGGCCAAAGTCAATGGATATGCCATGGAACAACGATACTCAACGCTATAAGTCTCTGGGCCAAAGTCAATGGATATGCCATGGAACAACGATACTCAACGATATAAGTCACTGGGCCAAAGTCAATGGATATGCCATGAAAAAACCATGATCATCGCTCAACCAACTCTTAGTAATATGTCCCAAATCTAAATTAACTGTTCCATTAAGATGTATAGAATCATCAGTACAGTTCATCCAATCGATTCAAGCATTGGAGCAGAGAGTACAGCATGGTGGAATGGGGGCAGGATGGTACTTGGGTGGAACGGGTCCAGAGGAACCAAAGTGCACTATGGCATCCCTGTATTATGTATGGGTCTGGAAAAAAATGGCATAGATCAAGGGAACAAACATAAATGTGCATTGGTATGCTGGTCCTTTCACGCCACCACTTCTACGAGAAGTTCTAATATACAAGAAAAGTATGAATAACTACAAGGCCATACACTAGAAAATGACTGATTCTTCAAATATATATATATATAGTTACACAAGAAGAATATGAAACAGAAACAGGTAGCAGTTCGTTATAATTCAGTGAAATAAGCAAAAAATGTGTTTTTGTTATGAAACTGTAATGAGATAAAAATGACAGGAAGACAAAATAACACAAAAGTCGCCCAGTGGGGCTCGATACAAATTACACTACCGGGTTAACATCAAGCTGAATTAATGAACAACGTGGCGTTTATTCAAAATAGGCTGCACTAACCTAAAATGTATTATTGTTGTAAATGTGGCGGCACTGATTCTTCTCGCATATAATGCAAATAGGTTTGGGAGTTTAAGGTTAAGAAATAAAATGGCAGGTTTTTTTGTTGGTTGCCAGGGATAGCGAGCAATAAATCCTGCTGCCTCTCATTTTCAAGCAGCTGCGAGCAAGATTTATAAAAAGTGACAACACTTCTTCCCTTGTGGAACTATGATGAACACCCAGAAGGGGTCAGCTGACACTGAGAGGTATGCCACTGAGTATGGGCCCCCATAGGTGCTAGGCCAATCCTGGTTTCAAACACTTCTTTTGTTTCCATGGGCATGCTCCTTCGAAGACTAAACCAGATTCTTCAAGGTGAACAGCCAAGGTCTATAGTGTGGAAGAAGAAGGAAAATCACTCTCTCTTTGGGGTAGTTTAACTTTGCTTCATTGCTGTAAAGCAATGATCCCCTAACCAATGGCTCATGAGCAACATGTTGCTCACCAAAACCCCTTGGATGTTGCTTCCAGTGGCCTCAAATTAGGTGTTTATTTTTGAATTCCGGGCTTGGAGGAAAGTCTTGGTTGCATAAAAACCATGTCCACATAGGGGCTATCAAATGGCCAATTACATCACATGTTTGGTACCCCGCAGAAACTTTTTGTATGTTGTTCTCCAGCTTCTTTTACATTTGAATTGTTGGGGACCCCTGCTAAGGGGAAATCCCTGATACAAAGGTAGGAGGCTTGGGGGCCAAAGTGAGTACAATAAAGGGACTAGGGGTCAAATAGCTGGATATATTTGTGCTGGCTGAGCGGGGAATAGCAGATAGGCAAACTGGGGTGGGACAGATAGGGTGTAGAAGCCACAGAGGACTGAGTGGGCAAATAATTAGAAAGGGGCAGAGGGGAGTAGGTGTACAACAGACTGGAGCAGGATGGAGTGGGCATAAAAGCAGGACAAGACAGAGTGGGAATCGAAGCAGAGTCCATTGGAGCAGTCATAGCTACAGGGCACAACTGGTGTAGAAACGGGACAGAAGCAGAACAGACTGGAGTGGGATGAAACAGGCATCGAAAAAGGACAGACTGAATAGGGATGGAGAAGGCATAGAAACAAAATAGGGCAGAGCAGGCATAGAAGCATAACCAACTGAAGTGGAACTGGATGTGAGAGAGACTGGGTGCACCCAGCTCAAATTGACTAGCACAAAATAGTCAATACGGTTGTTTGAATATCGAAGACAAAATGAAAAAGGCAGATGAAAAATTCAAATTACCCCAAAACCTTCTTGCTGCCCATCTGGACCATTAGTAAGGGGAAATGCAGACATTAGCTGGAGATTCAACCCCACATGCTCAGGTTGATTTCATTAGGGATATTCAGGTTATCATCCATTTGCATTGCCTTTTCCATTACATCCCATGCACCTGTGGATAAGAAGACTGGAGACCCTTGAGCCCACTAGAGAACCTGCCCACTAGAGAAGCCACCCCTCTCTGCAGCAATAACACCCACCCCACCAAGGCAAACCCCTGCCATGCACACACCTGCTCGTGATGGACCCATGGGTCACAGCACATCAAAATTTCTCCCAGTATCCCAGTCTGATGCTGGAGAGGAACAGGTATTCAGCGCAGTCTTGCTATATTAAAATGCACAAGTGGTATTCTCTGCCTGCACTGAGAGGCTGTGCTTACATCTCTTATAAATAGGGCATAAAATGGCTAATTCAAGTCATAGCCCTAGATTCAAGAGCTAGGAAATGATATTGAAAATAACTATGATATCAAAGTCCATTGCTGCTATAAGTCTTACTCTGGCTATGGCATCAATCACAGGATGAAGAAAACTATAAGCTATTTTTCTGGGAACACGCTGCCAATCACGAGAAAAATTGTCTGATGCCACAGAACGTAAAGGTACCATTTTTCAACTTACAAATGTCTCCAGACATATTGCAATGGAAACCTGAAAATAACACAAGCCACCGGCTTCATCTGCTGTGACAGATGACAAAACGTGCCGACCACACACTTCATCTTCATGTGGCAATATTCCTTCAGAAGCTTCAAGTCTGGGATGGCGAGGAACACAATAATTTAAATGAGCCCTATGTGTTCAGAGGGAATGATCTCTGTCAGGTGTATTCAAATTGTTGTTATTTTTTTTATAGTACTATTTGCATAATGTTAAAAGAAACGATTTGTGCAGATCCGTCTCTCTGAATCTCTTAAGTGGCGAATGAAGCTGGAGAAGGGAACTGTATAGCAGCAGCCACATAGAATGTCAGGATTCCAACACTCTGATGGTCTACACGATAATACTCTGTCAATGAAATGTTAGATGGTGCAGTGCATTCACCAACATCCAGCAGTCACATAAACAGACATAAGGAGTGGTCATCCAAATAGTGGTCCTTCAAATGAATTAACAATTGTTAGAGGTGTAAAACTTTGCAACTGTTACTACAGTTGTCTTCTGCTACATCTCTCTCAATGTTTCCAACAGAAATCTGTCTAGAGAAGGTGTAGTACCACCCACTTGTCCCCTTCATAACTTAAAGATTTTCCTTTGTAAATGCACGCTGTCGGATGTGAGCATGAAGACCAATAAGTGGCCAAAAGTAGATTTCTTCACCTTCTAACAGCATGGGGACCCATTTTTGGATCCTGATCTACAGGTTAAGAATTCCTGCTTTAATAGGAGTTGTAGATATACTCTGAGCTGTGAGCATGGAGAGCAGTAAAAAGTGGGCAAAAGTAGACTTTGAGCTTGAAACAGCACCAGTGACAATTCAGTCCCTTAACTCGAATTTCTTTCCTTTTTCTCAGGGGCTTCTTGGGGAACCTCTCTTAGCATTGGGATCAATTTTTGGATCCTGATCCACAAATGAAGAATTCCTGCTTTAACAGTAAAGTAATGTAGAGTTAATGGGCAGGTAGCAATGGTTTGAAGAGTCGGCTGGAGAAAAAGGAAAGAAGTTAAGAGAGGAAAGATCAGTGATGAGTCAGTGCCGTCAAGATTGTTAGTGTCACGATTCCGCATTATCTGCTTTGATGGAGAATTTACATTGGTCGGAGAAAAAGAAGTAAAGAGGAGCCAGATAGCTCTGGTGGTCAGCTGGAATGAATGCAACAACACAAAGATGGCCATACCCATGTATGGTCCTCTCATTTCATTTGGCTTACACCATGAGTTGGCCTGTGTATTGCCACATAAACTGTTAATGCAGAGGTGTTGCTTGTATGCAGAGGTGTTAGCACTGGAAATGAACAAGGGTCAAACATGGAGGAGCTTCAGTTTCCCTCTTTACCTCAAGAAGAAAGAAAAAAATATAGATTTTTCCTGATTAAGTTAAGTTAATGCACCACTTTTTTGTGGTTTGTGCCAAGGCATTAAATATACATTTTACACTAGTTATCTCTATAGAATACAAAATATTTATTAGCAAAAAAAAATGCGATGCCGGTCATACTGAGAGTGTATCTGTCTTCGTTTGTCCAGTGCATTAAAGCAACTTGATTTGAAGAGATAAATGCAGGTGAATTCCAGATTTACCCAAGATTGTGACATACAGTATATAAGGTCCACATAATAATTACAACAATGCTTCTGAAATGGGTTGACAGGTATTTTATTTGGAGCTTTTATGCTGAGCAAAGCACATATTTCTTAGGCAAAAGCCTTAACATTCATACACGTAATGAGCTCCATACTGCATTAACAGCAGTGGCACTGCAAAAAGCCACCCATTGAGCAAGCAGTAAGTACAGGGCCCCATTAAATGATGCGCATGTTAGGGACGCATAGGGGGCAGGAGGGGGTATCAACATGCCTCCCCCAACTGCCCATCATGAATACAGCGCTGCTGAAAGCTGGGCGACTGCAGGTCTTTGCACCCAAAAAATGGTTTGGTAGGTAGAAAGCTACCAGGTTTTTGGACTTTGATCCAGCCAGTGGGTAAATGATCCCTAAAATATTTCTATTGGCATATTACAGAAGAATAAGTCTGTCTCTATTGATATTTATCTACTCTCATGGTACAGGTATGGGACATGGGGTTTTCCAGATAAGGGGTCTTTCTGTAATTTGGCTCTCCTTACCTAAAAAAATCCTTTTATCTCGGTAGGATTGTTCTGCCTTAAATAAGGATGAATTATATCTCACTTGGGATCAAGTTCAAAGTCTTGTTTTACAACTAGAGAAAAATGTAATCCTTTTATATAAAGCTGAATTATTTGATTAAAATGAGAGCCTATGGGAGATTTCTAGATTCTAATTCTAGATAATGGTTTTCTGAATAGCGGATCCTATACCAGTACCAAATTTTACTCAGGGAATCACCACCATGACACAATAACTTGGGTACAGCTGGTTCAGCAGTATGTTATATATACAGGTATGAAACCGAGTTATCTAGAATACTCAGGATCTGGGGTTTTCTGAATAAAGGATCTTTGTACTTTGGATCTTCATACCTTAAGTCTACTAGAAAATCATGTAAACATTAAATAAAGCCAATAGGCTGGTTTTGCTTCCAATAAGGATTAATTATATCTTAGTTGGGGTCAAGTACAAGTGACTGTTTTATTATTACAGACAAAATGGAAATCATAATTAAAAAATTGAATTATCTTCTTAAAATGGAGTCTTAGTGAGATGCCTTCCTGTAATTCTGAGCTTTCTGGATAATGGGGTTCCGGATAACGGATCCTATACCTGTACTATTATGGGGAGAAATTGCACATTGTTTAAGGGGATAATGGAGGCCTGTCCAAACCTCAGCACCCAGTTTAGGTTTCCGAAGCCACAGGATAAAAAGACTATAAATCCAAAAAATACAATAGTAACTAACAAAAAAAAAAAAAAAAAGTAGAATTCCACATAAATTTCCAAAATACTGTGTTCTTGCTATATATTTATATTCTATAATGATATACTAATACAAACCTTGGACAGTTGGAAAGTGGATACATTATTCTCAGTGCATTTGTGAATCATAATAATCAAGTGATACTCTCCTGAATATGATATTGTGTGTTTACTGATATGGTAAAATAAGGGAAATCACTGTATATGTTTACCTTTTCTAATGTTCTTGGGCTGCTGTGCTGTAGAATTAGAGCAGTCAGTAATTTAGAAAGAAGCTGGCTCTGCCTCCTTACTATTATCCACACAGGTACATGTCTATGCCTGGGGCATGAGCAGTATGGAGTATATTCCCCTATACAAACAGAAAAACACATGACAGTTTTATCTTCAGCACGTTTCAACACTAATTAACAATAAAAATTTAGTTTTGGGTAGAAATAATCCTCTTATTTTGATGATAGCGTTCTTCGAATTGGTTTAGATTCTGACGTAAAAGGATCTAATTAGAAGTGTCGGATAGGGCCGATAGGACACCGGAACAAAATCTGGTTGGCCCCACAACCCAGGTCCCCTTCCTCTCTCCACTGGTCCACATGGATAGACTTATATGGCTGATGCTCGCCAGGCGCTTGAAGCAGTCATGTGGAGGGCCTTTCAAGTAACAGTCCAGTTGGGCCCTGATGTCCCCCTGCTTATAGGCTACAAGTACTCGATTGAGTGTTACAGTTCTACGGTTTAAATTACCCAAGACCTGGATGGCAAGGTGTTTCAGTAGATTTGTCAAAAGCAAGCAAATATCGTAGATATTTCTGTGGGTGACAAATATCCTCATAGCTGGCTGTTTCTTTTCATAGCTGAAAAGAAACCGCCAATAATGCAGAGAGATAATGAATTTATATGTGTTACTTTGAATTGCCCAATCCTAACCCACAATTAATAATTCATCTTCGTAAGAAACTGCATTGGGTTTTCCCCTGGTTTATCATTGAATCATACCTGCCTTTGGTTGGGGAGTGGGTGGTCATGTCACATGGGTTAGGGTTAGGGTGGGGTGTTGACATCACTGGGCGGGGAAATGGGCAGGGCATAGGTGCGCCTGGGTTTATAAGGTGTTATCTGTCAGTGAAGGGAGGGATTTACAGGGTTTTCTAAATGTATCAGCAGTTACAGTGCCAGTAAACTTGTAATTCCAGCATGGTGATTTACTGGCTGGGTTGGCAAAATACTAGCCAAGTGGAAACCATTGTTTGAACCCACAGGCAAAGCAGAGTCTGACGCTCACACCCCTGTACTAAATTCTGTTGATTGACAGGCATTCAGTACAAGGGTGCACAATGAAAGGAAGTGACACAGCTATTCACACCCTGTCCCTCCAGAATGGATAACAAAACAACCTCATTATTTGCACCATGTAGTAAATGAGCCCTAATGCGTCACATTTTGTGTCCATTTTTACCTAGTCTACAGCCAAATAATTTATTGCATAATTATTTCTGTCATTGCAGTAGGGGAATACTAGCTGACAGACCATCCCTCACTTGGCGTTAATAAGTTAAGCAATAACAAAATTGCACATATTTTGAGTAAACACGTGATTGAAACACAGTTATAAATAAGCTAAAAATGGAAGTTTAACCTCACAATCATTTAACCTACAATACAGACTGTGCCTAATAGGCAGGCTGGAAACTTACTGCCCATGAATTGTCTCCACAACTGACATGGTCTCAAATTAAATGGAAAAATCCCATCTGCCACAACTCAAGTCCTTGTCTAATGTGATCCAATCATGGGCCAGTGGTCCAAACAATCAGATCTGTAAAGGTGTGTTTAGAGAGCACTCCTGGAAACACCTGGATCTACCCTCAAATGACCATGATGGTGCCAGTATGGAAGCATGAGTTAGATGGGAGACAAATGTAACCATTTAGGGGTTGTTGTATCTTCCCTGAGGATCATGATAATGTTTAGTGGTTTTCTCTCTTCTTCCCACCTAAATCTATTGTATCATGTTTAATCTAACAAGCAGCCTGAGCATTGGAAGTCTAGATATTGAGATTGTAGTACAAATTTCAGTGCAGATTTGGGTTTGAACTCAAACATATTAGTTGCAGCTTACAAATGTAACACCTTTTTTTTTGCTCAAGAATGCTGCAGCTTATAATCGTCGAGCTTGCAGGCCGTAGAAGTGCGGTTTAGACGTGGAACACAAGTGGTAAAGTGCAGATCATTGTGGAGAGAGTAGCTTGGGGCTTGGGGCCGACCACAGAGAAGTCTCTTTTCATCCAAGGAGTCTAAGTGCCTCTCGCACAACGATATCAAAGACTGGACTTGTTCTTGAAGAGGAAGGCTTTTGAATCGTCTCTGGGCCAAGTAGAGGAAGGCTTCCACAAAGGCCTGCAAGCACATACCTGTAAAGAGAACCCCAAAGATTATGTACACACCACATCCATAGTTTCAGTTCATAATAAGTCTGTTTGTTTGCAATTCTAACATGTCACAAGGACATACAAGTTAAAGAAATTAACTCCAACTGTACAACTAGCCTTTACGAGAAGAAGACCACAAGTGAGGTTCTTAAAGTTGATCGGCAACCATAAAACCCATAAAGCCAAAAGAGAATGGCATTCTAAGCAACTTCCCAATATACATTATATTATTTCATACAATGGTAAATGGTTTTAGTTATTTGGATATGTTACTGCTACTAATTATGATAAGAAGCTACTCCCCAGACATGCATGGCCTTGAACTTTAGGACTTCTAATATGTACTAACAAGATCCAATATGGAGAGCTGCTGGGGGCAACGTTAAAGGCTTGGATCATTACTGTTCTAGGGCTGCTGAACCCTTGCCCTGGTACAGTAAGTTCTATATAAAAAGGCAGATTTAAATTGAAATTTAGGCTTTAGTTTTCTTTTGTTTCCTGGGTTTACATTGGGGAGGTAAGTGAAACAGCACTTCAGTCTGAAACCCAGTGCAAGACAAAGGCCTATTATTAAACAAAAGCCATGACCATTTTCACAAAAAATTTGGCATGGATATGCTGGCACTTTGATTTGGGATTACTGGCAGAATCCTCTTTTCCAGGCTATTAAGCTGGATTCATCGCTAATGATACAAACAAATGATAAAGAACAAAAAAAAAATCCAAAATGAAATACTCTTGTTTAACATTCATGTTCCTCCAAAGCCAGAAGACATTACATAGAAGGGTAACGGGACCTGATGGAGAGAACATATCTACAAATCTGGCCCTTTATGAGCATCCGGTGAGCACGGCATTATCTTGTAAGCTGTTTAATCACTGTTTACATATGAAATGTTATTTTTAATGCACTGCTCCCTGGTGGCTGTATAAGTTTGTTAATGCTTTGTGGATGGGATATAACAGAGCTGGTAATCAACAGCCGATTAGAACGAGTCTCTGCCAAGTGCTAAATAATAATACTTTTATAAAGACGCTGTGATTCTTTTTCAAGGGGGTCCATTAAACACAATGCAGATAAATATTTAGTGGAATCCCATCTCCTGGCTTAATGAAGAGATGAAGGGAAGCGGAACAATGTACTGGAGTCCAGCTCAGCTGGTGGCCAATGACCTTCCAGTCCTTTGTCCTCAGTTTAACCAACCACAGGACAGTATGGAGAAACAGAAGTGTAATGCCAATATTAATATTAATGGAATATGGCAGAATACCATTCAACCAAAGGGATACTTTGCAGAAACTGTCCAATGCTCTTCAACAACAGTCATCTCTTTCTTTATGGTAAGGAGTATAGATATATAGTTAAACAGAGAGCCACAAGACAAACCAAGGACCATTTATCTAAAAATCACATTTACTATACTGATGCTTAGAGAATGTGAGGTCACTGTACCCCCAGAGGTTCAGTGGAAGGGTTGACGTTGAAACTGGATGAGGCACTGGTCCACAAAGCCACTGCAGGCCAATGATCAGCAGTGTAGCTTTAGGGAGAGGGATTAGTGGATTCTCTAGATGGAGCTTAAGCAGTAGAGTGACGCTCAAGTGCAGTCCAATGAAAGATGGGCTAATAGTGCCTTCCATACATGGAATGACGAGGCTATCCTAGCTATAGATCCAGAGTCTGAACAGCAGAAGGATACTGTACCAGGGTCCATACATATATTCTCTCTTGCTGAGATTGCACATCTTCATTGGAGTCCATTGCTTTTTCCAGTACCTCTTTCATTGTACCTACCTTGTCTAACCCCAAATGAATGGGACAGAAAGTTGGCCATCAGTAGGGATGAACTATCATACAACAGCCTCCCATCCCACACCCCCAAGCTGGATAGAGTACCTTATTAGTAGACGTATGGCCACCTCTAGCAGTGCCTGTACTGCCTTTGCCCATGTTTCTGCTTCCATACAATCTACAAGAGCCAGGCTTTAAATACTCTTGTGATCCACGTATTAAAGGGATGCTAGACATACTGAAAGCAGATTGTCCAAGTTTGCTGGAAAAAAACTCACATGCCATCTTTTATTTTTGGGGGAGAGCCAAGTGATAATCATTAAATGTAATACGGCTCACTTATTATAATGGTGCTGCTGTAACGCTGATAATTCATCTTGCAAGCGGGCAGGCTGAGGTCCAGTGCAGCACCAGACCTATAAACGGCTCTGCAAGGCATGGTGATACACGCAGGCCACATGACAGGGCTCATTTAAGATTGCAGCCATTGGTAGCTCCAGAGTTCCCACTATGGCCAAAGAATTGGGCACAGATGTCATTTGGATGCCAAGCTCCAGAAACTATACCCTCTGTGCTTCAAAATTTCCGAGAAATTGGGGTGAATTGCATCCAAAATGGCACATTGGGTTTATATACCCCCATTTAATAGTATATAAACTGACCTTCCCATTAAAAACAATGCTCAATACAGCCTCAAGCCAATCCCTTTTCATTCTCTATGGAGTGGGACTTTGTGCCACTTGAGAGGCCACAGAGAAATTAAGTCACTGAAAGGGAATCTAAATGGAAATAAGAATTTACCTGATTCTCTTTGGTCTAACCCCATGCTGCTCCAGCGTCTCGTTATGTCGATGTATAGGATATCTACAGATGCCATTGAGAAATTGCTGTTGCTCAGCTTACAGCTTCTGAGAAAGGAAAAGAAAGACGGCAAACTTTAATAAAAAAAAAAAAAGCCGAAATTAATACTTTTGTAAGGCGGATAGAAATGAGTTTTTTGGTCTGTTCATTGATCTTAGTGAGGAGCCTTCTAGCTGCTGGGTATTTATTCTGCAGGATCTGAGAGCAAGGCCCGCCGAAGTCTTTCTCTCTCTGCTCTTTATAACATTTCAAATGGAAATTGTATTCTGAACCTGAAAGGGTTTTTTGTAATTAAAGTGTCCTGTGATTCTGAATACAGGGAATTAAGCCTGGTGAAGCAATGTTTTTTTTTTTTTGGGGGGGGGGGGGAATCGGTTAACTGTGGTCCACAATTTGTTGAGATGTGAAAGCTAAAGCAGATAGTGTCTGAATATGTAACAAACTGTATATGTTGGCTATGGGGGGCTTATGCAGTAACGGAGGCAGTCGATCTATGTCTAATATCCCATAGCAACTAGAAGAGGCCATTTGAGGACAGGGTTGGCTTATCCAGCCTAAGGTTATGGTGTGTGTGAAAAAAACATGAAAAGGTTGTGAAACAAACGGATCGTAGAAATTTTTCGAATTTTCCGATCCAAACTGGATTTTGCCCCGAAAACCACAAAATCTTCAGATTATTGCACGGAACCCAGCGCAGATCAGGATATCTTCGGGACTTTTCCCACTTACTTACATACAATCTCGGTAGGTCTGACATGCAGGATTTTCAAATTCTGACTTTTTCCATCCTTGGGTATAATAACAATAAAAATGTGGATTTTATAGCCAAAAAAAACCTTGAATTTTTTGAGTCCTTGCACTTTTACCCTGGGTCGTCATGAATGGCCCCTCTAATATTCCACAGCTTGGGTTAAACATGTCTCCAGCGGACGGCCAAAAGGAAAGTTCTCAGGCTATGATCAAACTTAGGAGGCTATTCATTCAGGAAACACCTTTGCAATTCATATACGCAGCAGCGGCTCTCGCAAAGCAGTGTGCAAAGTGAAATAAAAGCTTTTTCAAATTTTTTTAACTTTTCACACTGCATGTACCTTAGTTGTAGCCT
>CM044445.1:4198407-4208949 GCA_024363595.1 Xenopus borealis
TAAAGTGCAGCATATATACAAGGGGGGCGGGTGGGGTGAGGCACAAATGGGTCCTCCACACTTTAATTCCCAGGGGCAAGTGATTGTTAAGTGAGAACTAAGTGGTGCACTCTTGTTCCCCCTTAGAACTCTTGCATTTGTTCCCCAGGGATTAGAATATGAACCCTTGTTTTTTTCAGTTCTTTAAATTTATAGGTTTGTGATTGAGTTTTACCCAAATTCATGTCACAGCAAGCTTATATGGCAGCTGCTCTCCTAAAAAACAAAACAAAGAGAGCTTCTAGAGTTGTTTACTCTGGAATGGTAATGCATTCTGCAGAATAAATATAGTCTTATAGCTTGCTCTATTGTGGTTAAACTATTGGCAATTAACTGTTCCGATAGCTTTCCTTCTCCTTTAAATGCCATCTTGTAGAACAAGAGACAAGAAATGGTGCTGCTAGGTATTGCTTTATACCTACAAATACCAAAGGGTACTTTTCCTTAGATTAAAACAATTGCCACATTTATGGCCCATTAAATGCATCTTCGCTCTCTCCCTCCGACTGCCCTGGCTGCGTTGCCTTGTTCCCGTGCCGTATGTTAAAGAGCCTCGCTGAGCGCCGCTGCCCAGGGATCTGTTTGCATTCGGAATACATTAGGCACAATTTTAAAAATGGTTAAGTAATAAGCTTTAGAGCGAGTATTACACGATGCCTGAAATGCTCTCAGCGGGAGAGCTGGTTTTATTTAAAGTCTGAATCTGCCTAAATATTCGGATTTTTCCCTGATATGAAACGCGGCATACGGGTTCTCAGGCGACCTATACTTAAAGAAGTAATACAGACTTTAGCTATCAGAATGGCTGTTAATCTGTTTTACATGCTGGATACTGGGCAAGGGAAGCCCATGAATTATTCACCGTACGCTTCTCTGCTTTGCAACTGCTTCTGCCAATTGTATTTGTAGACATGGGTATAGTTGTGTGGTTGGCAGGGTTTCCAGGTCTTAAAATAATTAAGTTAAACTTTATTTCCCCTGTTTTCTGCCCCCTTCTGATGAGGTCATTTCTGGCTAAAACACTTCCAATGTAATGGTGGTCAGTGGGTAGCGGGTTGGGTTGTGGGTAAAAATCCCGGGTGCAGGATTGTAGCATAGAGACCATTGGCTCACCTTTAAAGGTGGCCATACACGGTGAGAGGTGGGCGATATGGGGCTGATCCGATCGTGGGCCCTAGGGCCCAAAGATTGGATCACAATGCAGGGGATATGGGCGGTCGGATTGCAGGACCGCATCTACGAACAGATGCGTCTGTGATCCAACAGGATTTTTAGTCCTGTCCGATCGACATCTGGCCGACTTTCAGACAGATATTGATCGATTAAGCCCATCGGAGGGCCCCACGCACAGGCCGATAAGCTGCCGGCCCGTGTATGGCCACCTTAATAACATTTAGTATTTTACAGAATAGCTAACTCTAAACAACTTTTCAATTGGCCTTTTTTTTTTTTATAGTTTTTGAATTATTTTCCTTTGTCTTCTGACTTTCAGCTTTCAAATGGGTCACTGACCCCTTCTAAAAAAAACAAATGTTCTGTAAGGTTATTGCAGCAATTCAGGCCTCTGCTATTCATATTACAGTCTCAGTGCATGGCTGCTAGGTTAATTTGGACCCTGGCAACCAGATTACTTAAAATGGAGAGCTGCTGACGAGCTAAATAACTCAAAACCCACAAATAATAAAAAATGAAAGCCAATTGAAAATTGTTTCAGAATATCACTCTCTACATCAGACTAAAAGTTAATTTAAAGGTGAAACCCCTTTAAGAAACATGGAATTCTGTGTGCAAACTGCAAAAATATGCTGGATTGAGCCACTCTGCACCCCTAGTGAAAGACCCTGACAGTCTCCTACATGATTGGTGGGCTTGACATTAAACTAAAAAAAGGTTTAATTTAAATATATATCACCCTGATTAGCTTTCTTGGAAATGATTGCCCTCATCGGTGGACAGAAGAACTTAATCCAACCTTATTAAATGGAAAGAGGTGAATTTTGATCACTCAAGAATATGGGGTATTATGGTATTAGCAGTGTAAATACTGGGATTTCTCCATTCCCCTGAACTAATATATTTAAAGGATTTAAAACTGGAGAATGATAAAGCGGTGACTTATGTGCCCAACTAGCAGATCACCGGGCTACTGACGCACGGCACAGAGCTGTCTAATTAAAATATAATAATGTGTGCTATAAAAACACAAGAGTGCAGATTCTTCTATGCAGGGAGTAATTTTACCTACAAATTTGTATAGCTTCGCTGTACATACAAATATATTCCATACAGGTATGGGATCTGTTATCCAGAATTGGGGTCTTCCATATAAGTGATATTTCCGTAATTCAGATCTCCATACCGTAAGTCTACTAAAAAACATTTAAACATTAAATAAACCCAATAGGATTGTTTTGCCTCCAATAAGGATTAATTATATCTTACCTGTAAATGTAATAAAAGGCACTAAGTTTGCCCAGGAGCAGTAATCCATAACAACCAATAAGATGTTTGCTTTTAGACAGGTGAACAGTAAATGCTGCCTGCTGATTGGTTGCTATGGATTACTGCTCCTGGGCAAAAATACCATTTGAAGGGACTGATGAATTATCATTTAAAGAGGTTGTTAACCTTTAAACTAACGTTTAGTATGATGTACAGAGGATGTTTTTTGAACAAGAGACTGGAATATGAATATGAGAGGCCAGAATAGAAAAATGTGTAATAAAAAGTAACAATGCAACAATACATTTGTAGCCTTACAGAGCATTTGTTTTTTTTTTCAGATAGGGTCAGTGACTCCCATTTGAAAGCAGGAAAATGTCAGAAGAATAATTCTAACTATAACCGTGACTACACAAAAAAATGAAGGCCAGTTGAAAAGTTGTTTGAATTGGCTAACAAAACATAACTAATGTACATGGGAGAATTGCTTGGAATTAAATTTCACCACTCAAACTACAGGTATAAAATCCTCTATCTGGTAACCCGTTATCCAGAAAGCTCAGAATTACGGAAAGGCTGTCTCCCATAGACTCCCATTATAATTAAATAATCCTAATCTTTAAAAATTCCTTTTTCTGTGTAATAATAAAACAGTAGCTTGTACTTGATCCCAACTAAGATATAATTAATACCAATTGGGTTTAATTAATGTGTAAACTATTTTCTAGTAGATTTAAGGTATGGAGATTACGGAAAGATCCCTTATCTGGAAAACCTCAAGTCTCAAGCATTCTGGATAACAGGTCGCATACCTGTATTATATTTTTGTTTACTTCCCCATTTATTATTAATTAACTCCATCGTTGACATAATCAGAACTTTTCCTTTAAAACCCACTGTGTGTGTGAACTCTAAATCTCCCTCCCCAGTTAGAGAATATGAGCCATTTTTTCTGTTATTTTTCCCTTTCTTTTCCATCTGTATAAGAATGAGAGTCTGGGAGAGAATCAGGGGCAATTTATTTTTATAAAGCTGATATTTTTCACAGTCTGGAATAAGGATTTCATAGAGAGGGAGATAAGGAGGAAAGACTGAGCAATTGCTCTCTTTTAATTCATGATAAGGCTAGAGAAGCAATGAGCAGACCTTGTGCAAATGCAAAGCCTTCTCAATAATTACACTGAGTGCAATATAAATAGAAGAGGATTACTCGCATATGGCACATTTCTGGGATGAGTATTAAAAAGGGACATTGCTATTATTTGCTATATTGGGACGCAGCAATGTGAGAGAGGACTCCGGATTGTGGGAAAGTGTAAGTCGAGGGGAAGCGGTTACACACAGGGCGGTCTGGTGGTGCACGAAGTGGAGCTTAAAATAAAAGATATAGTAATCTAGGCTTGGCCATAGAAGCTTGCACTTTACTCTCACATTCCTTTGTATCTGTCTGAAGAATTCTCGCTCTGTTCAATTTAAATAATCTGGTTTTATCTCTGGGGCTAAATACTGAATCTGAATATGCCGGAGAAATACAAATATTAAAAGGAGAAGAAAGAGAAGACATGAACCCATCATTAGGAAACAAATGAATCTCAAAGAAATATTGAATGGTTGGAAGATGTTTCTAACACAGGGCTGGATTCGATTCAGTGAGAAAAAGATTTATCACATGAGAAGCTAATTCAGAAAAAAACTTCTCTCACTTTTCAGCACCTGAAAACTATTGAAAGCTTATGGAAAAAATGGAACTGAATTAGAAGAAAAAAATTATCCTCGAATTTAACCCACGAGAAAACGTTTTCTCAATTAATTGAATCTGGCCCATGGTTTTAATATAAAACATTTGGACATGAAACAAGGACACCGATCCTTGGGCACTTTAGAGAACGTCTGGCTAAATGTTAGTAAGCCATAATATTCTGATCCTATACCTGGAAGCAGAATAAGGCACTCGGGTTTTCTCCAAGATAACAAGGCTCCTTTCTGTAGGATCCCCATTTACTATTGATAATCCCTGAGCCTCTGGCAACTACACTGGCAAGCTCCTGGCTGCTAAATGGGGCAATGGTGCCAAATCCCACTTTGTTTTTGTTATTTAAAGGACTGAATCAGATTCCAAACCTTATGAACGTCCGGAATCCAGTTGGTCCAAGTTTCATGGTCCCCTTGATTCCAAGGAAACGGAGGAAGATGGTAGCCACCCGTTCCACTGCCCGCAAGTAATTGAACTGCTTGGAATATTTCGGAAACACTTGCTTGAGGGAATTCGACGGCAAGGAGCTTTCTGGAAGTTTATTTATCTCTGCTGGGTCAGTTGATTCCATGTAAAACCCTCTGGTCGTTTCCAATGCACTTTCTGTGGGACTGGACCTGAATAAAAAAAAAATCTCTTTATATCAAACATGGAGAAGAACAAATGAGGTTTCATTAAAAAAGGATTCAAAGTCCCAACTCACAGGCTGAGTATTTGTGGCTTCTTGCCTATTATTAAAGCTACAAACAAAAATACAGCATGGTGCAATATGTAAAAACAGGAACAAAGCCCCTCCGTGTAACCTGTCCATTTTTTATTATCCATATTCGCAGGTCTTTGCCAAGAACATAAATACAGAGGAAGCAGACCCTGCGGTTGCAGGGGGGGTCCAGGAGCACCCACTCAGGGCCCCCCGGCAGCTCACGCACTGACGATTTCCCAGGCAGGTAATCTCATACTCCAGTTACTTTACTGCATTGGCAGCTATGCCTATGAATGAACCTGGACACCCCAAATAGACTTTTGTTTGTAAGTGGAAATCTGTACATGCTCTGTAATAATTTCAATTATTAACAATGCTACATTTCATTATAAGTGATCTTGTTTTCTGCCCTATAATAAATGCAAATGAACAAGAAATCTGCATTCTTTGATATATTCGGCCGGGATGTTTTTGTTTAAAGTTGGATTTTAGGGTTTTAAGGAGCACATTCGAAAAAAAGAAACCACTCATATTACAGAGAGTTAATTTAGAAAGATTGGTAACAGTGGTGGCATTACAGCCTCTCAAACACAGCTGGTGGGATATAAAAAGCAAGGTAGTTGGATACTGGGTTTGAGGAAGAAATGTTATTATAAGACAGATGATAGTATTAAAACCTGTGCTATCAACTGTATGAGAAATCCAGGCAACGTGCCATCCGAAAAGGCTTTTTTTTCTCCCCCAGTAGTAACACTTTTTTTATATGCCAATGATAATGTAGAAAGGAAATATAATGCATTATAGCAAGAATGGCAAACCAGATAGAGAAGTGATAAAGAATGCCGTGGAATGCCAAGTGTATATATAACAAGCTGATAAAGGGACGTGTCACTGTAACCCTGACACAGGGAAACAGGATCTGCTGGCAGGTGATTCTTCTGATATAGCTCTCTTTCCAGCTACTTATATACTGAATAATGCTACATATGGAGCAGTTGTTTGGTAGGGTAAAAGATGAGAGATAATGGTACAGGGGAGCCATGAGATATGAAGATACCGGGGGAGCTAGGGGGAGGCATAATATATGATGGTACAGGGGAGCAATATAGAGGAGGCATGATATATGAAGATAGAGGGGAGCAATATAGGGTGAGGCATGATATATGAAAGTACAGGGGAGCAATATAGGGGGAGAAATTAGATATGAAGGTACAGGGGAGCAATATAGGGGGAGGCATGAGATATTAAGGTACAGAGAAGCAATCTAGGGTGAGACATTAGATATGAAGGTACAGGGGAAGCAATTTAGGGTGAGGCATTAGGTATTAAGGTACAAGGGAGCAATATAGGGGGGAGGCATGAAATATGAAGGTACAAGGGAGCTATATAGAATGAGGCACAACATATGAGGGTAAAGTGTAGGAATCTCAGATATTTAGTATCCAGGTGTCACCTTGCAGGTGGTCTCACCTGGACCCCAAACACCACAAAGATAACCCTTTATTACTGCATTACCTACCTAAGCCCAGGGTAGCACTGGACAAGTCTCTGGTATTGTCTCTTCATAGATAAAATATCCCTCCCCCTAACTTGCCTATCATTAAGAGGCCCTATCCTTACGGCATTAAGTGCCATTTTTTTTTATCCAGCATTTGTCGAAGAGAGCAGCATTTCCCAGGCGCATTTGTCCCAAGTTTCCCACGGGGAAGGTTATATTACATGCAATCCCCACTCGGAAAACACTTGCTGCAACTTGCACGAAAACTCGGGTCCTTTTCATGGATAAATACAAAATAACTCATTACACAACATAAACCGGAACGTCCAGGTCTCAAGCCCCAGTATGATTTAGTTCATCACAACTTTCTCTGTGTTTGCGACTTTTCCCAAAAAGTTATAAGATCCTACAGGGATAAAAGCGTATGGTAAGAGCTATTTCCAGTAAACTTCTGACAGACTGTGAAAATATCGGTCGGATTGGAGATTCCCCTCGAGCTGCTGGAGTAGAACTCTGTTAGTGTCATTAATCTGCAATCGCTATCAAGAAACTTATGAATATGGATCTGAGAATATGTCTATTGTTCTTCCCCAGGCAGCCACTTATTCTTCTTTACGATTCTCTCAGATTCTCATGATGTTTCCAGTGATTGAGTGAGCACTTGAAACCTGGGAAGGTGAAAATGAGTTCCATAATGTAAGCATGACATTCATATAAAGTTTATAGGGGTCAATCTAAAGTTGGTCAAAGATGGGCCCATAAAAGTAGCAGATTCAGATAACGCAACCCAAGATTTCTCTGACTACACAGGAACGACAGTTATATCGAAGCAAATGAAAGAACACCCAAAAGCTTCAGGTTTCCCTGCAAGCCTACGGCAGGTAAGCAAGTTTCTGTTCATTTAATTCTGCAGGATGAATTCTTATCCAAATTGTTTATTTAGAATATAAAGTTAATATTCTCACAGTCACTCATAAATCATCCTACTATTCAATTATTCATTTTTAATATGGAGCACATTACACAAACCCAGAGATTAACGTTCTGGAATTGATGCATGGATTTTTGTCCAACAAACAGTAATAAAACCTGAGACTTTGGCAGAAACACCAAAGGCCACCATCCACTGTGCAGACAGGACATCAGAAACTGTGAGGTTATTCCAACAATAGTTATGGCCAGTTAGGTGAAGATTTGGGTGAGTGCTTATTTGTGCCCTGGAACTAGAGCAGGGTGACTGTTACCCCAATGTTTCTATATATCTGTAACCTTGTTATGAGCTAAGGGGCCCAGTCTGAAGGTCAGTTAGGGGGAGATTTATGGTGAGTGCCCTGGGTAACCCTGGAAACATGCAAGGTGATTGTAATTCTTGTTATTATGGAGGATTTATTAAGTGCTCTAGAGTCATACTTACATGAGAGCAGTTTAGAGGGGACCTTGTACTGAGTTATAAGCAGCAGCCTCATCAGATAGGTTAGGTTTCTTTGCTTACACAATGGAGCACAACCCCCCTGTCTAGAGGTGAGCCCGAAGGACAATTACTTCCCCAGCTTACATGATAAAGCACAAGGAATTTTTAAATACATTAGGAAAGATCAGCTGCATTTATGAAGGTGAAATGATTGATTAAATATAATTAGCTGTATGGGGACCTAATATGCCAGCACACCATAGAACACAATTCAATAAAGAGACTCTGGTGCTTAATGTAAAAAAATAACTGTATGATTTATTATTAAAACAACTTGGGTAAAAAATCACATTAGGCTGCGATACCCTTTTTAGTGAGTCACACTCCCTGCAACTGTTGCCCCTGGTCGTACAAGGTACTGTATCAGCTCCTGGGTACAATAATTAGCTCCAATGCCGACTGCTGGTTATACAGCAGTGTGCACTTCTATATTACATATGTTACAGGCCAGTGGCAACTTCTTTCCCAAGACTCAGAATAAGAACATAATTTATTTACACAAGCCTAACTTCTTAAGTGGGATATTCAGCTAGCGGGGGTGACTCCCTGGTCTGAATTCCCACCAAACACAGTGGGGTAGCAACCAAGTAATTCTGCCTCCAGTCGTCCAATGTCTTGGCACCTCCCTGTTTTTTGGACTTAATACAGAAGCCAAAGTCTTTGCATGACATCAAAAATGCACTCTTCTTCCTCTCTATTAAGCTGTTGTTTCTGTTTGATAATAAAGATACTGTGCTAGTCCAATTCAGGCTGATACCATCAAGAGGGGTCTATGGAGACCCACCAGACAAGGATCTCATCAAAGCAGTCTTCACCGAACAGGGTTTCAAACCTGCCTCAAAATCAGACATATATATTGGCTTGGGGACCAATAAGCTGGTGACTGGAAAAGCAAGTTGGCGGAATTTATTGACTTGGGTATGGCTAGCTTAAGTCCTTGAACACTATCAAGGTTGCATTATTCTTCTCTAAGCTATCCACACATATCAAGATATAATCAGAGTGATACAATCAAGAGGGGCCTATGGAGACCTTCCAGACAAGGACCTCATCAATGCAGTCCTCAACAAGCAGGGTTTTCAAAATCAGACAAATATTGGCCTGATGGCCAATAAGTTGGTGACAAAGTCTTGAGGAGCCAAGTCAGCAGCATTTATTAACCTGTGTATGGCCAGCTTAAGATATTATAAGGTGACTGCCTACCATTAGGATAGCGTTTTTCTCTCCTCTGATGGTCCAGTGTATGGGCCAAATCTATCACCCTCCAATCTATAAGAGGTCCATAACCTCCGGTAAGACTGAAACCTTGTCAGACAGGGACCATGCTGGCACATGAATGCAGTCAATGATGACTGCTCTGTACAGGTCCCATTAAATGTGAATATTGGCCAGATGAACATTCATATTTATAACACTCGAGAAGACAAATCGGGCAAAGATACACTCATTATGTGTATGGCCGGCTGAGCTACGGCAAGTTAAAACTAATCTAGGTCCCGGAAAGATCATCAGAGCACAACATAACTGCGATCAAGGTCCAGAACTTTCCTTTTCCATTTCACTAGCATGCAGCGTGACTAATATCTACATCAATCGTCTCCAATCGTGAATTCTGCGTGACAGGGGGGGGGGAAATAACATCATATTTATAGAATCCTTGTTTTACAAAATATTCTAAGCTAATTACTGTCATTTTTTTCATTAACTTTCTCAATTATTTACAAAATATTTATGTTATCTTTTAATAAAATGGCAGAGATGCTAATAAGCAAATTTGTATATCCACCCAAAATGCAGTTTCAGCCTCTCGAGATGACTTTCATTTTTTTGGTATTTAAATATTACTTTCATTAGTAAAATTATTAGCCTTTTAGTAAAGCCCTTCTTACGTCGGCTTCTGCTTAACAGCCTATTAAAAAATTGCTAATGACTTGGGGAAAGTGAGCTATAGTGCCGAAAATGCTACAAATAGGGCAGTTTAATGAATATTCAGTTTTACTTTTTGTGTCATGGGGCTGCTGGAATAGTTGCACTGCTGTTAAACAGAACAGCTTATTTTTTAAGTCCAAGTAATCCAAAATATAACTTTGAAAGAGAATTGGTTGATCGTGTAGCTTGTAACAAACTACAAGTCTGCTTGTGTTATTAGACTGAGGTATTCTCAGTTATTGTTGTACCTTTCTTAAAGTCCAAGCCTACCGTGAAGGTTCAACTATCGGTCAGGGCCCACCATTAGCTAGTAACAATTTTACAGACATAGAAAACCATTAACGCATCAATCATGAAGCTGGACGCTGCTCAACAGTGTGAGAACCATGGTTCTAGATCTTTATATTGGTGTCATTGTGTTTGTTTCATAAAGCATTGCTACATATTAATGCTGATTCCATCCTCCAAATAAATTAGTATGTCCCCCTTAATTTATCCAAGGGCTCTACAGACATATTTTAAGGCATGTTCATTTTAATATACTATGGCTCCCATCATGTGGTTCATTCAATATTTGTCCCACTATTTGGAAAAAGCAGGATATGAAATGAGTCCAAGGGTCAAAGTCTATAATGGGTTTTCTAAAAGGTATTGTGGTAAGTCTTTTAGCAAGAGATGATGGGCTCAAAGGGGAACTAAGATGAGAC
>CM044445.1:4211630-4236816 GCA_024363595.1 Xenopus borealis
ATGGTCCCTTGTTCCAATCCCAGCGGAGTCTTTCAACATCGAAACCATAGTTGACAGGGTAATGTCACTGACTTAGGCAAATAATATGATGCATTAAAAAGAAGCATCATACATTAAAATAACATCTTTTAAAACCAAATCAAGGCAGTCATTTAACAAGTTCAGTAAGTGCATAAATCAAACAATTCCTCACTAAATGACATTGTGCACGCTCTACGAGAGGAACCACTATTGCAATCAAACACAAACGCTCCTTTGTCACTTTATATTTTCTGGATGCAAATTTGTTCTGTGTCAGAAACTAATTGTTGCTTAAAGTGTGCAGATAAAATCATTTGAGGAAAAAGGGCCGCCAAGCAGATGCTAAATTATACAGTACATCACTGTCCCTCGTTGAGTCATTTCAGCTTCTTTCTGACACTGTCAAGAAAAATTTACGGCAGATATAATCTCCTTGGAAGCGGGATCAAGTCTGGGAAAATATAAGTTCCGTTTTTAAATAGAGTTTTAATTTTAATGAAAGCTTCAGGGAATGGATTTTAAGCGTCTTATCTTTCCTACCTGGTGATTAAGTTAATTTATACTTAATGGAAACAGATATTTCTATTCCCAAGACAGGGACAACATCTGTCCATGTGATGTTTTCGGAAGCCTTAAGCTGTTGATGATTGATGCCGGAAAAGTCGAGACAAGAAAAACTGTCACCAGAAGGAGATTTCTGCAAAGCAAGATGCAATTTTTTTCTGCTCACTTGTATTTAACTTCAGACAAGCAGAAAGGAACCTATTTTCTACTTCCAAACCTTTCAGTGAAAAGGAAAAATAATATCCTATCTGTGGCAGTGCCTTAAATGATTATATGCAATTGTTGAACCCCTATGGGTACAATCAGTATTTTAATGTCACCGAACATTGTTTTGCTGCAGAACAGGAAGCTATAAACAATCTGGCGAGGCAGTAGAAGCGTGACTTTAACAGCATACAAAAATAGGGTACAAAGTAAGGCCTGAGGGTGAGGCTCCGCTCTTTGAAGGACCTCTAAATCTAAGTACATTGTGTAGATAGGCACCATAGTCCTTAATCCCTAGAACTACTCTCAAATTGAGTCTGGTACCTGCTAAATACCCACAAAGTGGTAAATATTCGAATGTAAAAACTACTGTATGTCAATGCACAGACACACTGCAGATGGGTCAAGCGGGATGTGGGCCACTCCACCCAGCTATGACATCGTTTTTTGTTTTTTTTACTTTTTCTTTTATGGTGATTCAAGCTATTTTGGGTAGTGTGGCAAAGTGCAAGTTGGGAGCAGATCCTTGTTTTGCACGCTTTAGTAATGTGCCATCTACAAGTGGTCAATAATAGACAATACTAAAGAAGGCTTAATTCTTCTTTAAATTTCAAGCTCCCTCCCAGTGAAGATCCTCTACTGGTAGAGTTACCGCCTGGCTGGTATTTCAGCAATGTATCCGATAAAACATGAGCAAATGAGGATATGTCCTTGCCGGTAAATTTTTAAACCCTGATCCACACCAAACTCAGTTTCATCTTCATTCACTGCCTGATCCAAAATCTGTCTAACAAGTTGCCTATTCTTGTCATCAGACACCAACCGCTCCCCAGGATACCCTGACTGGTCATCTTCTGGTCATCTGTGTCAACCCTTTCTACTGGCTATAATTCAATAAGGCAATTTGGTCATATCCTCATTTACGTGGATTGTGGACAGTTCTCTGTTGTCGTTTAACTTTAAACAGCTTTATTTAACAATTCTATTCCTAATTTGCAAAGCATGTATAGAGTTGCTGTTTTTCCCTATTTATATACTATGGCAGCCCAATTCCTGTACTGCACAGATATATTCTTAAAATAGTTCCTAACAGGGCATCACGCCATGCAGTATTATTGGATCTCAAGCGGATACAGCTGGTGTTTGTATAGATGGAGCTTTATATTTAGCATACAAAAAATTCATCATCAACGTGTTAAGAGTTTGACAAAACAAGCTAAGATGTTCTGTATGGAGGTACTGTAGTATTGAAGATATGCTTATATACCTTCAGGACCACATACAGCCTGCTGTTAAATTGAAACTTGAGTCCAGTCTGATGGATATGGGATAAATGTACTTATAGAGCAGTAGGTACATTCATACTATAAGGTTCATGACCAGTGGGTTTGATATAGACGATAAATGGACCTGCCGGTATAACATTCCGTTCATGGACAGTATGATGGATAACTTCAGGTATCGGAGTCATACAGATTCAGTTTACTCAAGCATTTCTTCTACAAGCAGGTGCTGACAGGACTGGATATTTCTCCTGCGATTGTTGTCTACTTAAAGGGGCACAGTTGCTTAGTTAAAGGGGGTAGCGATGCTTGCATAGTTCTAAGGCACTTCTCTGTACACCCCTACAACAAACATTGGGGGGTTGTTCCTGCTGAATTCAAGTCCTGTTGATGGAATGGCTATTCTTATGGCATCTTCATATATAAAAGCATTGAGGAAACGTAGGTGTTTGTTATCTCTGAATTTTGCAGGCTACAGTTTTGGGGGGCTGGCTCAGCCATGAAAGGACTACTATGCCTTGGATTAGGTAAGTAGGCAGGGTTCAGGAGAGTATGGAGAGGTCTTTGGAACAGATAAAAGATGGGCCTGGGGTGGACCAATTAGGATTCCTAAAACCTAATGGCAAATACATTGCCGATAAATTGGTAACACCATCCTTGGCTGGTATTTTACCTGCTAGGCTGGTGAAATACTGGCTGGGAGGTAATTCTAGTCCTCTGATTAATGACAATGTGATTATAACACTATAGGAGGGCTGTGGTAGTAACACACAATGGTAGCAGAGGTTAGCTAGGAAATCAAAGGAAAATCAATACAGTTCCTAAAAATTAAGGTACGGTATAGTGTCCTATTAATGGTATATGATTTTAGTATCGGAGAGAGATGACCTGCCATAAACCTCCCTCCCCATTTTCAATATGTTTTTAACCCAAGGGTGTACACAAGGAAAACCTCCTACAAAGACTCCAATTCCCACAATGCCTTATATGCTCTGTCATTAAAAGAACCGTCATGGAGAACCACGGATGTCTGTGCAAGGCATGGTGGGGAACCTAATGGTATCTAAAAGCCTTCAATTCTGTTTCTAAGATTAAAGAAGTTTGGAGTCCTCATTAAGGCACCACAGCTGACTATTTCTTTTTAACGTCTCCTCTGTCTGCAGATGCTGCTATTCCTCCCCAAAAGCAATTATGACCATATCTAATATGCTCGGAAAATTGAAAATAGACTCTCTCACGTGTAAACAAAGAGCTCCACTTATTGCTAAAGCCTTATTAATTCTTATCTTTGCTTCCAGCAAGCTCCGACAGTCAATTTCAGTATGCTGGTGCCAGAGATATATTAGACAAACAAGAAAGCATGTTAAGAAATAAATGATTATATCTATATTTATCTCTTTTTTAACCTATGTATACCTATGAACCGCTTTTTCAGAGCTGGGGATGCATCTTTCAAGGAAACAGTTAACACCATTTCTCCCTCTTCTGCTAAATTCCACCAATAAAGGGTATTTAGTGCAGATGAAAAGACTGATTTAATGGATTATGTGACTTTGTTGCAGGTGGGGTTCATGAGGTCCTGTTGAATGCCATTCAATTAATTTTCCTTTCGGACCAGAGTGACAGACTCCATCTGGATACACAGTATCCCCATTCACCTTCAGGAGTCCTAACCACTGTCTGGCTTCTTTTTCCTTGGAAGTCTTGTTTAAACTGTTTATATACCAGAATTTTGGGTCAACGTTTAATGGCATCATCTCTTATTAAAGAAGGAGGTAATGCTAAGATTCGCTTGACCTTAGAAATAGAACTGTTGTATAATCACTTCCATTGTTCCATTGCTAGATAAAGGTAATCTGATGCCTACGATCCGCAAATGATGGTGCTCAGGTTGATATTTCGTTGCTTTTGTAAGCCTTCAAAGGAAACAAACAGCCCAATTTATTTCTCATTGTCAGATCCTGGATCCTGGTTAGAACCCTATTCCACCCTAATTTGTTGAACAGTCACTCAGCTATAGATCCAGGGGAACCAGTCAGCAGTTTATCACGGCTACCGCTTTATTCTCAAATGATTGCTCCATAACTGGATAAAGAGACAGTGTGGCAAAGTCACTCATCTGGTGTGTTAATGGTGGTAGAAATGATCGAATCATTGGTCAGATCAAATCAACTTTTTTTGCTTCTTGAGTGCATACAGATCAGCTACAATCTTCAACTGAATGTCCAAACAGAATGCTGGCTTTTTTGGTGCCAACAAACAGAGGTAGATGTGAGGCCAATTTGTTAAAAGTTGACGAAGTTGGTGGACTGATTGCTATAATATATATATGTTGTTATATGGACAACACCATACTATCGGTTCATCTACTGGGTTGAAACAAAGGATACATAATGACAGGGTATGTCTTTTCCTAAACCTCTGGGTGAGTAGAGAAGTTACTTGTAAATTTGGCCTTATCTCCTTTCCATGTGTCAATTTTAAACACCCTCATGGGATATTTAGGGTCAACCATTAACAGCTGCATCTTCCCTATATAAATCCTTCCCTTTCCTTAATTTCTGGCCAGAACATTGTGTCCATACTTTGAAGCATCAGTACTGTAATTCTTGCTACATCTGCCTTGCACGAGAACTCTTGCTACTCATTTGTGTTTACCCCAAATCTCAACTTAGGTGGCCTTCATAGTGGGCTTTTAGTTGTATATATGAAGGAAAATACGCATTCAACCAAAATCTCACCCTATGTAGCCTTAAGGCTGAGCAGCTAAAGAGCAACAGTTTGGGATTCTCTGCCTTATAGTTACAACACTATGCCATGAGCCAATGTGTGAATTCAGACTACCATATACATTTGGTACAAGTACAGGGTCATCAAAAATGTACAAGGGGTACAACTGTAAGGGGTAATGTTAGTGCCATGACCCTACAAGTCTGTTTTTAGTATGTGTATGTTTAGTATGGTACAAGGGGGCCACAAATATTACCAACATACAGAGCCCCAAAGGAAAAAGCATGCATTTCTAAGGCTACTGATTCCAATGGGGTGATGAAACACCTTTCAAATATAAAAGGGAAATTGTCAATGATTTCAGCTTGAATTACCTTGATATTTATGACAGTTGAGGCAGCTGGCTGAGTATGCTAGGGGTTGATATTAACAGTTTGACATCCCCAAGCTATACTGCACATTTGTGTTTCAATAACTCATGCTATCCGTAGCTGAACGCAAATCTCTCTGGGAAATCACATTTCTTTTGAGCTGTAATATAGCCACAGCATCTCTAAAACCGTTTAGTCTCATGGAGCATTCAAAAAGCATTCCAAAAGATGGATCAGAACCCAAAAACAGGAAATATTTAAATTGAATAAAAATAAAAAGAGCCTTGGTGTACAGAGCAGTGCAGTTCCCTAGAGGAAAGAAACAACCGATTCTGCTAAAGTCATTAGCATTCAGCTTATGAATCTTACAGCTAATTAAAAGAATAGAGAGGCAGAGTAGATTCTAATTCTGAATGTCAGTGGCAATGTGAGTCCAAACAGGAATACAATATAACATTTCAACATTTAGGGGCAAATTCAACTGGAAACTTTTGGAGATCATTAATGCAACTGTAAATAAAGTTAGTCAGACATGGAAATATCTGTTTGGCCATAACTAATACATCTCTGAATAGTTTGGTCACCCTGGATCACTGAAAGGGCACATACTGGCCATATATATTTTCTAGTACTCCAGTTTCCTCCAACACTTCAAAACTTAAAAAAAAAATACAGGCAGGTTAACTGATAAAAACTGACCCTAGTGTGTGTGACTGTGATAGATGCCTTACAGTGTAAGCTCCACTGGGGCAGGAATTGAAAAATATGGGAGAGGGTATAAGCTCCACTGGGTCAGAGATTGATTGGAAAAATTCACAATCAGTGTTGTATATGTTGGTGCTATATAAATGAAAAAGAAGTATACTGCATACCTAAAAGTAACCTTAATCATCCTGTATCTTCTTTTTCCATCTACACATCAATGAATGTACTAAATTGTGCAACATTGCCCCAAAACTTACTACTCACTGGTACAATTTTCTTTTACACAAGTGTTGAGAGTGAAACAGTGCAGGTAAGGGTTGTGTTTGGGTCCTACAATGGCAACATTTTTCATGTTAGGGTTGGGTGCCAGTTAAGGTTTTGCAGGTTAGGGTTGGATGCAGGTTAAGTTTTTCCTGACCCGTACATCACGACTAGCATCAGTCTATATGTTTGCTCTAAGACCAGTGACTAATAGTAACCAATGTCTGTATTCAAACCACAAACCTGGTGTTTTGTGGTAAGAAAAAGTGTGGCATGGAAAGTGAGGCCAGGGGCCATAAGTCGGGTATCTTCACATGGACAGACAGTCTGAGCTTATGCCTTGTACCTTTCTCTAGAAATGGCCTACTGCTTGAGTATCCCAAGACACATCCCAAGAATCTTCTCATGGATCCATTGGTAATATGGACAGACAGTCTGAGCTTATGCCTTGTACCTTTCTCTAGAAATGGCCTACTGCTTGAGTATCCCAAGACACATCCCAAGAATCTTCTCGTGGATCCATTGGTAATATGGACAGACAGTCTGAACTTATGCCTTATATCCCTTCTAGACTTACTACTGGAGTATCCCAAGACAGAAGACTGGTCTTCACATAAATCTATAACTTGACTGTACTGGCTAAGAATGACCTGTGTTTGGCCTATTAGCTCCAGACTTGAATAAAGGTCCTTACAATCAGTGACTTCAAACCACTTATTTTAGTTTATATCATTTTTTGATCATATTATTGCACTTTTGCATAAAGAGAAAATATAAGTGGTTTCCATGCAGAGTTACTGCAGACATTAATAAGGCTCCATCCTGCAGGTTACAGAGGCCTAACCCTTAACAATGATAAAAAGTCTCATTATTCCAAGAGATGATGAGAAGTCACCAGAGGTTCCATTAACACAGTAATACATTAACCATTTGTGTTGTGTTTTAACTCCCCTAATGTTTTTCAATGGTATGAAAGGAGAATGAAAAGGTAAATGAGTTTTTTCATTCCCAGAAGGTCAATGGAGGACTAACAAGAATGAACATTCAGATGAAGCTCTGTGTTCTAACACAAAAGTGATTGCAAAGTAAAAGTCTTAAGAGACGTGCAAGAAATGCCCACCACTTGACTTGTGTATCTTCTGAAATAGTTTGCTCATAATTTTTGTGTCTATGGGAGAATGCATTTCCTGCTACTGGGCCCAGAACCCTTCCCTTCCTCCACATTTTTTTGCTTGAAATATGATTCAAGAATGAATGCCATATGAACGGGACGTAGATACAAGGAGCCAGCTTGGAGAAATCGCTCAATCAAAAACAGGGTCAGACTGAGTCACTGGGATACCAGGAAAACACTTGGTGGACCCTGCCCTTGTGAGCTCCAGCCACCAAGACAGGCAGAGTACAACATACACTCAAGGGGCAGGTTTGCGGAGGCATGGAGGGATTCTAGCTGGGCCAGAGAAAACAGGGCGGGGGGGGAGGCACATGTCCCTCAGAAACATTTATAATTGCTTCATGTGTGTGATTACCATGAGAGGATTAATTAGATTTTTAAAGCAAAAGAAACAACTACACAAAGGGCTGAACACTAATCAGAACTGAATGAAAACAATGACAGAGAAAACTGACATTTTGGAATGACAGTATGCCTTTAACCCTGAACCCTGTTTGACTGCTTAGCTGTGAGAAAGACTACTTAAAATACAGTGACATCAATTGCTAAGGGCACGGCAGAATCACAGCAACTGGAGTCACTTGGTCTATTTTGGCTCCAATTAATTTTATTGTGTAGACAATCCTTACGAGCCGGTTGCAGCTCGGTCCTGTTCCAACTGCAGAGTCTCCTCATTTCAGTAGTATGTGCAAAGTCTTGATGGACATTTCAAATAACTCATTAGGACTCAAACGGAATATATGTTTTTAACAAATATCCAACTTAACTGTGATCTATTTTTTAGAAAGGAGAACAGCTTGACAATATAATGGTGAAAGACACATGGCATTACTGTGCTGCTGCCCGAGGAAAATTTATTGCCAGCAGAATGGAGAAAAGGAGACCAGCAGAGATAACAGCTTGCACATATGGATTTGCCATACCTACTGTGAGGTGTTAGGCTGCAATAAAACTGTCATAACTATAAACATGCACCCCAAATGTAGTCCGTATGTTTAATGATTCTGTTCCACACAATCAGTGGATTTTATGAATAATAATAACAACAGTGATAATGTACCCCCTACTGCAAAAGACACTTAGGGGTTCAGTGACCATATAAAGGCACAAGGCTGCAGGCTAAGAGTTACACAGGGAACTCTGAATATCACTCATGCATTATAAGGGATATTGTACCCCCTACTGTAAATTATAAGGATATTAGAAGTCACTGAGGGGTGTGACCATATAAAGGCACAAGGCTACAGGCTGAGTTATACAGGGAACTCTGAGTATCACTCATGTAATATAAGGGATAATGTACCCCCTACTGTAAATGATAAGGATATTAGAAGTCACTGAGGGGTGTGACCATATAAAGGCACAAGGCTGCAGGCTGAGTTATACAGGGGGGAACTCTGAGTATCGCTCTTATTATGCTCTTATTATAAGGGACAAAGTACCCTGTACTGGATATTAGGTGATTTAGACATTTTTATCATTGTAAGAGAGGTCTAGTGTGAAGAGATCTTATAAGAGATTATCAGTAGTTATTGTTACATGGAGCTTTCTGATTTCTATTTTGGAGTGAGAAGAAGCTTCCTCCTAGACACTGGAGGAAAGGAGGTTCCACCATCAACACAACATATCTCTACTAACTCAAACAAAAGCTATGGATTGCCTACTGAGCAGAGGATGAAAGAGTTTCATTGGTTGGATGAGAAAATCCTCCACAAGTAATTGAGATTACAATTAAGATTCCTGAAGGTCAGAATGATCCCTAGCATAGAAACCTTTAATTGTCTTCAAGGCAGGTCCTTGCAAAAGCTGAACTCAACTGACTTTGCCTTTTTCACCTCATTATGGAACATTTTCAGAAGTCTTTCATCACCTTGCTGGAGAACATCATAAACAGTTAACAACTGCAGGGCCCTTCCCTCTGTTCTTGCCAGTAAAGTATAATTAAAAGTACAGTCAGTGTTTGGCTGTTCCCTAATCCATTATGTCTTGGCACTGAGGTTCAGATCCCACGCGCTGGACAACAATTTACCTAAAACTATTTTTTTTCTTTTAATTTGCTCTTTTTCTTCCCCAGAACAACTCAGCATTTCAGTAAAAGGTGTTTGCATTGTCAGCGGTATTTGATATACTACTAATCTTATATGTAAAAATGAAGGTTTGCCTGTGGGTTTGTTCTTTATGCAGTTCACTACAACACAATAAACCTTCTCATGGATTATCCTCTCATACAACCACATTTAATTGGACTCCATGCATCGGTTCCACATATCTCAGGCTTCAGACTGATATTTTGTCAACAAAACATAGTTTCATCACCTAATTCAGCCCACTACTGTATGTGACCAATCAGATTTAGGCATTCCATAGGGTACAACTATCTGGGGCCATCCTATTAGAGATATTGCAGGCACAGTATTGTGTTGCAATCACACAAGCACCAATGAAAATATCCATTCCACAGTATTAGTGCCTAGCGGCCTATTAGGCAGGGGTCTGGCCAAAGAGGACACTGTATACAGAAAGGAGGTCAGGAACCGAAGGATCAAGTAAAAATAACAATATAGAAGTACCCAAGAACTTTACCAAGAAAGACCTATATTTGGACATTAAACTCATGTCTCTGACGACCTTTTATTAAAAAATCTCACACCAAAACTTGGCACAATGATGTCACTACGCAACCATCGGCACAATTATCTTGGAAATTAATTGGAGCTCCTGACACACAGAGAGTTCTCAAATGTTCTGAACCTCAGCCATCAGTTTTGCCACCAAATTTTAGGTACGCCACTGACAAACAACACTGTATTGTTGCATAGCATTGGAGAACCATTGTACATTGTAGCAAATACAAATAGTTAGCTTAGCTTGAAAATGTGCTCCATTTGTCTGGAAATGCTGAGTATAACCCCACCTCTTTGGGGTGGCAATTTGACCAATGACAATGGAGTATTCAATAGAATTATAGAATTGCTCAGCAACACATTTTGGATAAACACAAAGCATATGCCACATCTTTGTGTGTATAGAATAAAAGAGCACAGGCTGATTATCAACAGTATTATTGAACACTTGGGTTTCCTTGGGTCTTGATGAAACTGACCCTAGTGTGCGTGACTGTGATAGGGACCTTAGATTGTAAGCTCCACTAGGGTAGGGACTGATGGGATTGGTGTATAATCTCTGTAAAGCTCTGTAGGACTATGTCAACGCTATATTAATAGAGGACAATAACAATTCTAGGGCATCTTGCATTTGCAATCCCTATTTAGTCTGGGACAGGGCTGAACACTTGACAGACCCTAGATACGTGCAGCCTTATTCTTATACCACACATTAGTCACCCAGTTCTTATTAATCTGACCTGACCCCACAGCTCGATTCCTTCTGCCCGACGCAGCGATGAATGATTGCTGTGTGTGTTTATCGTTTCTCTCAGACAGAAACTGATATATGCAGCATGTGTAGAAAGCTCATCTCAACAGCATATATAAAAGTAATAAATAACCAGTCACCAGGCACAGCGGTGCTTTTAGAAGGTAGGCGCTCGGGGGGGAAAGGGAAAAATGGGCCTTTTTATCAAAAAGCTGAAACATACAATTTGGCAGAAGACGGATGGCTCATCCATGCTTCATGTTTTTAATTTATAAAATTCTCTAGGTTTTCTAGACCTCATCCTGGGCTGGGGATGTCTATCCATGGTCTTTATTTATAGTTTTGACCCTCAAACATGTTTTTACCTGTATTACATACAGAATAATAAAGAAGTGATTTTCTGCCTCTCCCTCTGTAAGATACCATTGGAGTGTTCAGACCCAGTCCAGTACTTGGGTTACAGAATTCCCGCCTCTTCCCCTGTAAGCTGCCATGACAGTGTTCTAGTCAGCCCTGTGCTTGAGTTACAGACTCACTGCTCCTCCCTCTGAAAGCTGCCATTAGAATATCCTAGTCTGGTCCATCGCTTCAGTTTAAAGGGTATCAAAGAGTGAAGTTAAGAGTGAAGTTCCGCCACTAGAGTGAAATTCTGCCACTCTCCATTCATTTTTATGGGATTTTTAAAGGCGTATTTATCAAAGGGTGAACTTTCACTTTTACCCATTGATAAATAAGCTTTTCAAAATCCCATAGAAATGAATTTAGTGCTGCGGAATTTCGCTCTAGTGGTGGAACTTCACTCTTAGATAAATTTACCCTAAGACTCTTGTGTCCAGCCATGGAAGTTCTTCAGTACAGTTCGCAACTTTACCTTAGACTGTTTCCATCTAGTAAATGCTACCCACAAATTCATACTAGTACATTCAGTACTAAAAACTGAGAGAGAAATCCTATTTGTGTGGGGTTTCCAATTTGTAAAAGAAGAGTATGCTATAATTTGCCGTTCCTTTCCCTTGGCCAGTAGATGTTCAGTGTTTGGTCACCAACAAAGAGAACCAGAGAAGATGAAGTCCTCATCCAACTACATTTCACTCCCTCACTTCCATTTGCTCCTTTACTTTCCCCACTAGTCGCTTTTTTCTCTCTGAATTGTACCCTATGAACATGCCTCTACTGCCTTCCCCTAGTTCCAACCCTGCTCAAATACGATAAAATCTTACTGCCAGGAAATATTAGCCTATACGGTGTAGGTGGCAATGAGCTACTGTAGCTAACAAAGTTAGCCTTAAAGTATGCAGTATAAGAATATCCCTTTTTCAGCACTCCACTGCAATACTTTAAAGAAAAGGCTTAACAAAATTTTAAGACTTTGCCCTCCCTCCATAAAGGTTTTGGCTGGCATTTAAAGATGTACTGAATCTTGCAGCAATTCTTGGGAAACAAACAGGCCATGGGCTCCTGGCATCTCTGTTTCTCGTTTGGGTTTGTCTTTGGAATGAGATAACGAGCATTTTTATAACTCTGTCTGCAAATCATCTCGGCTATGAAGAGAAACAGGCGCCGTCATAAATCCAGACAACCCCTCATAACAAAACACAAATAGATATCTGCAGGCAGCAATGGCTAAACAAATGAAAGGCCAGGGTGACTACAGAGAAATACAAGGAACGAGAAATGACAACTCCAGAGAAGGTATTTAGAAATATTGCTGATTATCTCCTTCATGTGTGCTTCTTTAGGTCAGTCTATCTTGGATCATTCATAACCAGTTAAATTGATTCCATACACTAAGAAGACATAAAAGAAAGACCATTTGTTAAATGAGCCAACGTCAAGAAACAAACAGTCGACAATAGAAAGAACATTGAGCTCTGGGAAAGGAACTTGCTCTTTGTGTACAACTTTAGGAACTATTTTTGTTTGTCACTGTAACCTGGCAAAATGATTTCTCTTTGTACATGAGTGGTTTGGGGCCAGCGGGGGGTGGTGGTGGCTCGCTCTTCTCTTGCAGAAAGGAAACCGTCTCCATTCAACAAGATGACACACAATGTACTGAAGATTGGCCGGCTATTGTGCAAAGTTCTGCTAGGTAATAAGATGCTTCCAAGTGATCATTCCTTTATCTGGTTGAGCCGCTTACAGAATACTCAGAAGAGATGGAGCACAAATTATATTTCACAAGACAGTATGACTAATGAAGAGACAAAAAGCTGTGCATCCATATGCGTGCCTAGAATTAATATGTGTTGTATAAGAAAATGGAATATGAAAGATGAAGGGAGGGAAATGTGCCGTTAGTGTGATGAGAAGACCTCTAATTGGTTGTTGGGGATAGAGAAGAACAATGCAAGGGTGCCAAGTGAAAGCAAATGGATTGTCAGAAGTTGAAAAGAACATATGCACCATGCTGTCTGTCTATCTAGCATTTATCTCTAATTATCTGCATCTATTTATTGATCTATCTCTCTCTAGCTGTCGATCTACTGATTGCACATTGCACAGCATGTCTCAGCATTCATTCCAGTCGAAATGTTTGTGATAATGATCTAGTTAAATGGAGTGACATGATGATAAACGGTGAACCCTTTGAGCCAAAAGTCTAGATAAAACTTGCTCCATCTGTCTATCCATCATCCACTGCTCGATTTTGCTCATCTGTCTCAACAACTACAGCATTCATTTCTAAATAATCTAAATAATGATCTGAAATGATTGAAATAGGTTGACACGATGGGACATGGTGGAGCCACATGTCTAAATAAGCCTGGCTCCATATTTATCTGTCCATCAATCCATTTTGTTCAAGTTATTGGCAATGAGTAATTGCTAAATGCTCCCTGTATAACTGCCATCTATCTCCAATTGATCTATACCTATAGCTATCTACAGATGGAGCAATGGCCTAATATGTCTCAACAGTAATTCCAACGGAAAGAAATATACATTTCCTGAGTAGCAGCTCCAATAGTCAATATTCTAATGGGTGTGATGGCAGAAGGTCTGTTTACTGTAAGGTTTGTTAATATTAAGAGGCACTGCTGATAATTTTTTACAAATGTGAGCCTGACTGTATATTCGTTGTGTGGCAGAACAAGTAAAACAAAAGAGAGAGAGAGCTCCCAGGAACCAGTATTCTGACGGGCTATCTAGTCAAACTGATTTCACGCTTGGGGAAGCTTTATACCTCTAACAGGCATTCTTCATTGTATCTTCTTCTATCACCTCTATAAATGGGCTATTCCGTGCTTATTTTTGTGGAGAGTTAATCCTAGATTATTTTTTCCCTTGCTGGACAAGTTACTTAATGAGGAAAGGTTGACCTTTTAGGGATGGCTAGTTCCCCTTCATATCATTTTACTTCCGCTGTGGTTTTCCCAATGACACAAGCCCAATGACACGAGCCGCAAGCTCGTACTGAGCAGTTCCTAGACATGTTGCACAGCTAAGACACATGGAAAACAAGGTCAGATATTACATAATTAAAAGGGGTGGGGATCACCACCCTTAGGCCTAGAGGAGTATTCTGGATCAGAGGGGACTAGGACAAATCAGATGTTGTTATGAACAATTAAGTAAGGATTACAAATTTACCATCAAGTACCAAATATTGGCACTGCTATTGGCTCATAATGCAGGCCTATGCAGACTGCATCAATAGGCCACTCGACAGATATGTGGCCCATTTTTTACTAGATATGAGTTGAACAGGCAGTAAAGAAGGCCCATACACTGGTCAAAAGACAAATGCAACCTACAGACTGGTGCTGAATTTATTATTTTAAACAAGAATGTCGAGAATTCCCCTTGACAAAGGCTATTACACCGAAACGTTGAGGTTAGTTCTCATTTCTGGCATGTGTATGCACTACTTGTAGGTTCTCTGTTTGCCTGAATTAACACTTTTGGTGGTATGTATTTTCAATTTATAATCTTGCATATATACCTATATATTGTCTGCATATAATGAAGACATTTTTGTGTAAATATTGATTGAAAATCAAGTATACAAAAAGTATATTTTTATATTGCATACCACCATGTTTGTGCAAGTGTGCAAGCTAAATTTCTACAAATGTATTATTTAAAAAACTGGAGAGTAACAACTATCTTGGTTTTAGCAACCATTATAAAGGAAAGAATAGCCTGCTTAGAAAGAGATTTTATTCGCCCAAATGTAATTTTTAGGTTTAAATGTCCTTTAAAGCCATAGGATGAATAATCTTCCATATAGAGAATAAGGTACAACTGTCCTATTTCTATAATTATACAGAGATAGTGTTGGGAAAAATTAGAATGGTCACTTAATTATTAATTAAGGAGGCATATCCAGTGCCATACTGGATGTCGGGGTATCTAGGGCCCAACAGAGAACCTGACCTCTAGGGACTCCCCATGGTCCCGCTGCTTCCAATCCCACTACCCCTCCTTGGCAAAGCAGGACCAGGGTCTACTGGGATTTTTCCAGGTACCTAATTGGGCCAGTGCAACCCAGGATATATGTATGTTAGGACGCTGGATGGGTACTTGTATATAAGGATTAAGCAAATTCAGGGATCATATGACAAGGTCTGTCTCCCAAGATGGGGTTCAAATAGCACCTAAACAATATACCAGCACCAAGTAGTGCTATATAATAGTGATGTATATGTTTGGGAAAGGATTGTGGTGGTATATGTTTGGGAAAGGATTGTGGTATGTGTAAGCATATTAATGAAAGAATTAAAACAGTGGCAGTCTCTTCCATAGTATCAGAACAGAACGTATCATATTCATCATGTGATAGATTCATCATTGTGCTAGTATTATGGGTACCATTATATGGAAAGAAAAATTAGATTTTCTGGCCATGCACAGAATGGTCTGGAATCTAAGAGAGTAAACATGACATGGCTCTAATCCAGAGTGCTTCAGCAGGACTAGCACTTTGGTTAATTTAGCTATTTGTAGTAGAAAATGCATCTTTAAGGGATTAAGTATTGACATGGATTTGGGTGCACGCTAAAGTCTCTGGCAAGGGAGGGGCAGCAAACATAATTCAGCCGGCCACCCACCCCACTAAAGATGTGTTAAACAAAAGTTGCTGGACTTCCACCTCTCTGCACTGATGCCATAATATCCAACAGAGAAAAGGTGCAGCTCCGAATGCAATTGGCATATTTCTAATGAACTTGTTCTCCTTCGAGGACAAATCTAGAAGGCAATGTGCAGGGTCTTCATTTTTTTTTTTTGGTTTATTTTTCCCCCTTCTCCCAGCTAATTAGCAATATTAAACAGGGACTCCAATATTTCATTTCTGCACAACGGGAAAGCACATTATCAGTGCTGGAAGAAAGGCACGGTAATCACAAACATCTTCAAAAAGACATTTAAAACGAATAAAATTCTCCATAATGTACCAGCCTTCCAATTAAGAACCAGTGGAACGGTGCTCGGCTGAGAGCTGGGAGTGGAGTCTAACCATTTTAGAATTTTTTAGATTTAAATTTTAGATTTTCTTTTAGCTGAGATACTCTGGCCTGATTTGTCAGCCCAACAAATATAAAAATACTGTTCTCATTTGCATGTGATTAGGAACTCACTGGAAGTTTTACTTTCACTGGAAGTTCAATACTGTAACTTGATAAAGGGATACTAACCAACACAAATGGGAATGTCCAGCGTCAAACAGGAGCATTTTAATCACCATATAGCGAGTATTTACAAATTAGAATGGTGGGGATTTTGGGCCTGTGTGTTTGTGCAATTAATGGTATCTCTTTGTACAGACTATGAGCAAACTGTTATTCTGGTAGTAGTTCTGTTATTGCTATGTCTATATAATTCTATATAGACATAGCAATTCATAGTCTGTAGTAGAAATCCCCACTCAAGAACAGTAGAGACTTAAAAAATGATAAATATATCATATATATATAGGCATCTTGTGTGTTGCTTATGTACATATGTGTTCATGGCAACATGTCAATCATGCTCAGAGTCGGCCTACAAGCATGTGTGGAATGATTTGGCTCCAATGATGTACGGTGTTGCTGCAGGAGGGGGAGATTAAAGACAATTACTGCATGGTGCCTCTTTCTACAGAAGCTTTCCTTCAACAACACAGTTTCGGGCGCCAGAGAAAATTCAGCGAATGGTCTTATTTTTCTTATCGCATGGTGGTATTGCTGTTACTGGTGAGGCAACCCTACATTGTAATAAAATCCTATGAAAGCAGATTATCCCCTGACAAGATCTATAACTGCTGAATCTGTGCTTGGGCGAGATGAGGCTGCTTTATCTCATCACAAGATAACCTCATTATATGGGCTTGCTCTGCCAAAACTTCTCCCAGCTTACACCTTGTCTTAAACAAAGGATTCTGGAATTTTCCCAGGTACTATGCAAAATAATGAAAACCACTTACAATGCTGTATTTTATACAATTAACTGTTTTGTACAATTTACTGTACCAACCCAGAGGTTTAGCAGCCCTATAACAGAAATGATTCAGGACTTCACAGTTGTCCCCAGCAGCTCCCCATCATGGGTCTTGTTAGGTCATCTTTTGTATGCCAGTGACACTGCACATGCTTAGTGTGCTCTGGTCTGCTGTTGGGAAGCTAAGCTTAGGGGTCGATACAAATCATCAAGTATCAAATGCCGAATGCACTGGCTTCTAATCTGTCAAGTAATGTGTATCTGAAGTAATTACTAATAGGTTGGTACCTTAGGTAAGTGACAGATCTGCACTGCAACAGGAAAGTGGTTGCCATATAGGTAGTTCAGGGTCAGACTGGGCCAGATAAAAACCCAGTGGGCATCGGCCCTTGTGAGCCCCACTGACCCAGATCCGCAGGCATCTACGGCTTACACAAGAAGGTGGGCCTTAGACCTGCCAGTCTGACACTTCAGGGCCGAATCAAGGGGTAGGCAGAGTAGGCACGTGCCAAGGCACAAAGCTATGGGGGCAGTAGGCATGTAACTTCTCTGCCTCTGCTAACCCTAGTCCGGCCTCAGTCCCCGCTCCAGGCAGAATGCGCACGCACAGTTTGATGACCATTTGTGGGGGCGCTACTACCGGCCAGGCTGCCCCGGCGCTGCTTTGCTTCATCTTCAACAAGTAATATATTACTTATATTATATTACTAAATATACCATTCAGAAGTTATTCCTTGTGCCACAGAAACATGGGGTGGCCTTGTATGCTGTATACCAACTCATATGCTATTTGCCAAAAGCAAATGAAAGAGATGGTTCCATTTGATACAGATGGAGTCCGTTTTTGTGTATAGCATTTAAGAATTTCAAGGACTCGCCATTTCACCGGCAGACAAGATGAACATGGAAGCCTTTGCTGTTCTTTATTACTGGTGTATGTATCACGCAAGTACTTAACTGCAGCAATGTACTGGCTGTGGGAAGCTGTAAATGATTGCACCGGCATGGCAAGCGATTCATCCCAATAAGCTATTATTCTAGGCACGGCGAGAGCTCATAAATTTTGTGTATCCATTAGGGGGCAACAGCTTTTGCTTTAGTTGGCTGTATGGAATTCAGGGGCTTCACTTGCAGAGCTGGAGTAATCAGGTACCATGTGGATGAGAAGACTCTCAGATACAGGCAGGTGCAAGGCAAATAAAAATTGTTCATTTGTATAGTCAGTATTGAAGGAAAAAAGTCCCCACAGGCTAGGGGTATGGTGTACGCATATTGCAATTGGGGACTTAGGACCTGTAGCTGGTATTTTGACTGGTACAGAATACTAGTTAAATTACGGGTAAGGTAAGAGGCACTTCTCCCTCCATTTCAACCTGCCCTGATGTCACCACTATGGTGATGATAGGGACAGCATCGAGGGTTGTGGATAAAAGTGTTGCAAGTAGGGTTGGGCAGAAGGTCTGGGTTCATCCAATTACAGAGCCACACAGACCTACTTCAACCTGCTTCATATCACTGCTTCATAATGATGATGGGGGACAGCATTGAGGGTTCTCGATAAAGCTGTTGTGTACAGTTGGGCAGAAGGTCCAGTCCCGAAGGTTCGCCGTGGATGTTTTTCCGCCAGAATATGGAGGTTTTCCTCACAATAACAGCTACACAATCAAACTGTGAGGGATCTTGGCAAACGTCTCTACTTTGGAATCAAGTATCAAGTATCAAGGGAAACTGAACCCCCCATCATGGAACCATTGGTTAAAACAATTGGAACCCATTGGTTATAAACAGAAAAACAGGTATTTTGCTCCTTGCTGGGGGAGGTGTGTTTGGCAGGTCAGCTGGTTTTGTGGATCTACATATGGCAAGTGAGTTTGCAGATAAGGCAGTTGCAGATCAGATCTGGGTAAAAATAAGGCTTGTGGGTCCAGGCGGGTACAAGTTTCAGAAATTGGGCCTGTAAAATTATTATTTTTTCATTGTACAAAAAACTCTTTGGGGTGACGTAACCTATGATTTACTGCCACTGGCATCCCACAGCCATTGGCTGGCATTTGTAGCTGAGCAAAAGCTGGATCGATACTCTGCATAAAGCTTGTGCCAGACAAGACAAGTGCACTGACAGTACCAATTAAGCATACACAAAATGTAATTAGAGAAATCCTGCCATGCATTTGAAGATGGCAAGACATCTATAGACATATAAGGTACTAGGGACGGAGACTCAAAGCAGGAGCCTAAGCTGCTCATATGTTTCTGTAGCCATAACATAAAATCGGAGCTTTGAGGTTCTGAGGAATGTTCCATCACACTAATACATGGAACACTTAGTTCTTCTATAAACATTGGTTAATCCTGTAACTGCCTGTGATGGTTCTGTTGAGTGGGAGATATGACTCTACCACCAGGCTGAGAATATCCTGGAAACCTGCAACTGTCATCCCTGCATAAAGACCTTCCTCTTGCGTGTACGTAGTCGGAACTCAGCGCTGCAGGAATGCATTGAACTGTTTGTGTATGAATTAAATAATTACATCTTAATGATGAAGTGCAGCAGCAAGCTCAACCTCTGATGTTTTTCAATACGTTGGTTCAAGCCCCCACTTTTGAAGTCTAGTATTTAGTCAGGGTCCCCCTTAGCTCATACCAAAGCAGACGTATCAAAGTTGGTGTTAATTCAGTCATAGTTCCAGCTAAACAAAGAACTATTCTTCTCATGCTTAGCTAGGTCCCACCTTCCAGTGCTCTGATGCTACTTGGGAGAGGGCAGCCCCACAGTTTGGGGACCATATCTATACCTCTCTCTTGATTTGATATCCAGGTCCAGCTTGGGACGAGCAACCACTGCCACTGCACTCAGGCCAAACCCGAGTCCAGGCCAGATTGCTAGATAGAAAGGTGTAATTCAACTTTAAGTTAACTTTTAGTATGTTATAGAATGCTCTATTCTTAGACACTCTTCATTGGCCTTCCTCTTCTGCCACTTTGCATCTTGCAAATGGCGGTCACTGACCCCAGCAACAAAAAAAACCTATTATGAGGTTACAAATGTGTTGATGTTACATTTAATGACTTATCTTTCTCTTTGGACCTTCATCTTGCAGTCTCTCATTCCCACCACTGCCTGGTTTCTAAGGTAAATTGGACCCTAGCAATGGGATAGCTGCTGATGTTTTGAACTGGAGAGCTTTTGGAAAAACATCTAAATTAATTATAAAAACATGAAATAATTAAGACCACCTGAACCCCCCCAAAAAAAAAAGATGGTAATAAACAGATACACATAGTTAATTTCACTCTATATACACTCAGATTAAAGGAGAAGTATTTGCTAACTATTCACTTTGCACCGGAGTCCAGCGTGAAAAGCAATTATTACCCAGAGCTCAGTTGTGAGATTGCCATTTATCTGGAATTCAGTAGCTGTTTGTTAACTTAGTACCAGAGATCATATCCGTCCGAATCAAAAGTGCGCAGAACCGGTGGCGTTATGTTTCAGCTGATTAGTCCCAAACATCTGTTCCCCTGCTTCCTCGCCTTCTCCTTTGATTGTACTGTTGGCTTCCAAAAAGACTCTGTCTTTGTTTGATGTAGTCCTCAGCAAAATTATTTTCAGTCAATTGCCCCCAACAAGATGCCTGCTGAACGATGGGAACAATCTGCGGGTCTTTCCTTTGACTTTGTGTAATTACGCTCTGCGGCCGTCTCTTTCATTCCTGGGCTCGGAAAAATTGGGTCTTGTTAAAAGCCAGGCTTCTGAAATTATATTATCATGTGCGGCGGCAGCACTCTGTATGGCAGTTATAAGTACGAGAGGTAAAATTAAAATGCAATCATGAAATGATACAAGCAGAGGGGCTCTTGGGTTTTGTATTAATATAAAGGTGGTGTCTGTACCAGGCACAGAGAGTTCCGGAAGGCAGAGCTGCATCTCTTTATGGAAGTCATTTATTTATGCAGCCACAAGTTTAGTCAAGTTAAATTGAACTTCTATACATAGGAGTCAAGTACATAGTGACCCTAGAAAACACTGGAGAGGGGAGCTCCAGCCATAAAGCAAGTTGGGAAACTTGTGTCAGGCAGCAGCTCCAAACAGGTAACAAGGAGAATCAAAAAGCCGCTCCTGCTAATTTAAAGAGTCAAACTTCCATTCTTTCAATCAAAAAATTGTGCCAGGTTTCCCACAGAGGATTACATCAATAGGTGAAGACCCAAATACATTTCAGGTTCATTTTAATTCCAGGCTCAAGAAGCAGCAAAGTCCTACCTCCTGAAGAAGTTACCCACAACTTGCTACCATACTAGTTATGTACAGGTTGACCAATTATCGATCCTAGCTCACTCAGTGGTAACCTGACCACGTTCTAACCCATACCTCATCCCTTTATTACGCACCCAACCTGCCCCTTCAGTGATGTCACAATAGACACGTTAAAGTGAGTGCATCACCATTGGGGCTGGGACAAGGCAGGTATTACACTGATGCTGGAAAACCATCACCATTGGTGAAGGCCCACCATCTGCTACTGGGGGTAACTTTGAAGCCCAAACCAGTCCAACCCTTTGGTGGACACTATCTAACCTACCCAACATATAACTGGATGAAAATTGGGCAGGTTCGGACATACAGCACATCTGCAAGCTGATGTGGCCCTTTTTTGATTGGTCTCCCTAGGCCCCAAAGGATGATCTGATTGATGGCACCAGCGCCAATGATTGGGTGAACCAGCTTTGGCCCAGATCTTGCCAAACCTTGACCTTGCCTACAGAGCAAATCTGCCCATGTATGGCCACCTTAAGATTGATTCCTTAAATGGTTGGAAAAGTTAAACCCAAATCCCAGAACTCACCCCAAACATGTTCTTGGCTACCCCACTAGTACAAACAAGGTAGATAAATAAAAAATAAGAAGACTCACGGATTAGAGCTAAACCTCGTCTTTGTGGGATCCACGAGACGCAGGGTATCCCGGATGACAGCAATTTTCACCTCCTCATCCACCAGACTTGGGATGTGTTCGTATACCCCTGGTAGGAGCTTCCCACATTGAAATAAAAATGTACAGTGTTATGGAGGAAATATTTGTGCTTTATTGTGTGAAATGTTACATATTAACATATTTAATTAGAAACAATTTATTCACGCTGACGCCTGCCTTTACCTGTGTTATTTAAACAGCACATACCCACCAGCTATTTAGCAGACAGGTTGCCGTTATTAATATTACACTCTCAATGAGAATGTTGAAGAGCCCAAGAGCTTTGCCTTGAAAAGTCTTTCATGTGTAAATTCACAATGTAAATTACAGCAGATAAAGGCCGCTACATTAATTCCTCCACACTGCAGCTTTTATTACCAGTGTTTTGTATGTTTTTAGTAATACCCAAATGTACTTTACAATACATGCATTAGCAGAATAGTCGTAATCTGCCGGGATCTTCAATTCTTTCAGTCTCCAACTTTCCAGATATGAATATGCTGTATTATATAAGAGCGGTAGGTGTTGCCATGTTATTTCCCAAAAAAATTTAAGAAAAAAGGGTATAGAGTAGTGTGCCATAATACGCATACAGTGAAACCCTGATTTTAAGTCCCCTGATTTTAAGTTTTCCCGCATTTTACATTTTTTATTTGTGGTCCCACCAATTTATAATGCATTTCAATGAGTGCATTTACCTGATTTTAAGTCATGTTTTCCCTAATTTTACATCCAAATATTGTCCTGCTGTTCCCAAAAACTGCTTTTTCCCCCTCTATGAATGTTATTATTTGTGAAATAAAGAGGTTTCAAATACTAACTATATTCTGTCTGTTCTACCTGTAAATGGTCATTTCCTATGAGTGCCCCTTATACAGTCCTGCACCAATCACTGATTGCAGGTCTGGACTGAAAATTAAAATAGGTGCCATTTCAGGTAAACAGAGGCCCAATCAGCCCATGCAGAGGCCCAAACAGTCCCCACCAGCCCACTAAATACTGACTTTCTATGGCACCTTATAGCAGCCCCTCTGGCATTTGCCCTAACCCACAGATTGCCAGTCCGGGCCTGACTGGTTCCTTTAGCTTGTGTGTGTGACTGTCAGAGAGTCTTGCTCATGCCCCCCATAGTGTAACATTAACACTGCAATGCTTAACCCTTATTATTATTATTATTATTAACACAGTAAATAATGTATCTCAAGTTAAAACAGACTCCTGTGCTTTTAACCTTTCAGTACTTGAAGAAAAAGTTAATTTAACACATTTCCCTGATTTTACATTTTCCCTGATTTTACATAATTTTTTCCTGGTCCTCTGAAAAACGTAAAATGGGGGTTCTACTGTATTTGCATTTATACACACAAGTCGGAGGTGTCATTTTGTTTCCCTTAGACAATACAGTACAAGTTTTATTAAAGGGATAATGTCACGTCTGCACTAAAATCCATTTCTCAAAAGAGCAAACAGATTTTTTTATATTCAATTTTGAAATCTGACATGGAGCTAGACATTTTGTGAATTTTGCAGCTGCCCCTGGTCATGTGACTTGTGCCAGCACTTTAGGAGGGAACTGCTTTCTGGCTGTTATTTTTCCTTGTCAATGTAACTGAAGGAGTCACAGTGGGACATGGGTTTTTACTATTGAGTACTGTTCTTAGATCTACCAGGCAGCAGTTATCTTGTGTTAGGGAGCTGTTATCTGGTTACCTTCCCATTTTTCTGCTGGCAGGCTGCTGGAAGGTTGGGGGTGATATCACTCCAACTTGCAGTACAGCAGTAAAGAGTGACTGAAGTTTTTCAGAGTACAATTCACATGACTTGGGGCAGCTGGGAAACTGACAATATGCCTAGCCCCATGTCAGATTTCAAAATGAAATATAAAAAAAAATCTGTTTGCTCTTTTGAGAAATGGATTTCAGTGCAGAATTCTGCTGGAGCAGCACTATTAACTGATACATTTTGGGGGAAATTTTTTTTTCCCATGACAGTACCCCTTTAAGATCTACCTAGAATCTTAGCTGTAAAGCAGGACAAGATGGCTTCTTCCAATGAGCATCAGATAGGATCTGTGCAGCCACTGGGACAAAATGCTCTGTCATACAGATAGCTAGAATCTCAGCTGCCGTAAAGCAGGACAGGACAGGACTGCTGCTTACAATGAGAACCAGATAGGATCTGTGCATCCCCGGGACAGAATGTTATATTGTACAGATAGCTAGAATCTCAGCTGCCATAAAGCAGGACAGGACTGCTGCTTACAATGGGAATCAGATAGGATCTATGCAGCCCTAGGACAGAATGTTCTATTATACAGATAGCTAGAATCTCATCTGCCATAAAGCAGGGCAGGACTGCTGCTTCCAGTGGGGATCAAATAGGATCTGTGCAGCCACTGGGACATCTCAGCTATTAAGCAGGGCAAATAAGATTTTCTTTGGAAATGTAACCCTGTGTATCAGGAATCACAAATACCAGTATCAGAGTAGGATGACATTGTCCCTTTAAATGATAATCAGGTAGCACTGCATGCCATTAACATTATGACAGTACAATAAAGTGACAGCAGCTGCTCAGGGGTAGAAATTTCTTTTAGCAAAATAAAATAATTGATTCTGCTCTGTTAATGGCAGAATGATAAATCAGCTCGTTGAGATGTGAAATGTATTCATTTATCTCTAAGTGCATGGAAGCACTGTGCTGAGAAATCTGCATTTGTGCTTTGTGAGATTGACCCGATGGAGATCAGCGGTGGAAACGCCGTCACTTTCATCTTCAATAAAGAAAAAACAAGAATCCCCTTAAGTACCCACATCTCCCTATCTCTCTTTAGTTCTAGGAGGAAAGAATCTTATTTCTCACCTCATCAGCTGAACACAAAAAAAAAAACAAAGAGAGAGACAGGTTTTAGGGCAATGGCGGGGAGATTTGTCATCCACAAAAGACTTTCCATTGAATAACTCTATAATTGTCCCGGGTAAAACTTAGTATTTGTGGAGGTCCAACGAACCACAGAAAATTGCCTCCCTTTACATTTTTCCTGTGTTTAATCCGGTGCTTAATTTATGGCAACTTAGTGATTCCTTTCTCTAAAAGCTTCTGATCC
>CM044445.1:4261007-4276762 GCA_024363595.1 Xenopus borealis
TATGGTGCCTACCTCCTCCCATATGTATAAATATGTTATTTTTTTAGGTGAATAAGCGTTCTCTTTCGTTCCTGTAACTTAGCTTGGATGTCCCTAATTTAGTCAATTAATGGTGGAAAAGTCTGGTTCAGTGACACAAGTACGGTTATTAAAGCCTCAGTAATAATAGAGGTTTAGAGATTTACTGAAGGTTGAGCAGAAGTTAAAGGGCTCTGGAAGCATAAGCAGGTTGATAACTGTTGCAGCAGGAATGATTTGAAGAGTGTGGATGTGATATATGAGCCAGTCTTCAGTGTTCAGGTGTCAGAGCGGATGTATATGCAATCCTCTCTCATTCCCCGGCATGCTGAGCAAATCCATCTCAGTGTCTGCGCAGACTGCTTATTAGCACCCACCGCTGAAGGTGAAGGATATTTACTTTACAAGCCAAGGATTCTATAGGACAGGACAGTAGAAGGATGCTTTAGCCAGATTGAATTTTTAATTGATTGTCTAGTGTCATGTAATAGAGTGGCCTCCTTATACTTGTACTGAACATCCCGCTGAATAACACTGCTAATGCCAGCTCTGGGATGGCAGCCAGGGATCAGAAGACACAATAAAAAACCAGTGTTATACACCAACAAGGCTGACCAGCAAGCATGCTCTAAACTCTTACAGATTAGCCAGTAACTGGTACCTTGTTTGGGGTTAAATGCTCCTGTTGCCAGTGGTTACAGAGGACTTCCATTAAAGGGGTTGTTCCCCTTTAAATTAACTTTTCGTATGATGTATAGAGTGATATTTGAGATATTTCGCAGTTTGTCTTAATTTTTTGTGTGTTTTCTTCAATATTTAGCTTTTCATTTAGCAGCTCTTCAATTTGAAATTTCAGTCATCTAGTTGCTAGGATGCAAATTACCGTAACAACCATGCACTCAGTAGAATAAGAGGTAACAATAGGAGAGGCTAGACTAAAAAGATGAGGAATAAAAAGTAGCAATAACTATACATTTGTAGCCTTACAGAGCATTTGTTTTTTAGATGGGGTCAGTGCCCCCAACTGAAAGCTGGAAAGTGTCAGAAGAAGTGTGCAGGTATTGAACCTGTTATCCATAATGCTCCGGACCTGGGGTTTTCCGGATAAGGGATCTGTCCAAAATTTGGATCTCCATACCTTCAATCTACTAGAAAATCATGTAAACATTAAATAAATCCAATAGGCTGGTTTTGCTTCCAATAAGGATTAATTATATTAGTTGGGATCAAGTACAAGCAACTGTTTTATTATTACAGAGTAAAAGAATATATGTTTTAAAAATGTGAATTATTTGCTTATAATGAAGTCTATGGGAGGCAGCCTTTCTGTAATGTAATAATTTCTGGATTATGGGTTTCTAGATAATGGATCCCATACCTGTAATTCAATAACTGTAAAAATAATAAAAATAATAATAATAATAATAAAGGCCAACTGAAAAGTTGCTTAGCTTTAGCCATTCTATAATGTACTAAAAGTTAACTTAAAGGTGAACCACCCATATAAATGGGTAACTCTGCCCAAAAACTACATCTGCCTATTGAAAGGAAATATTATGCTAAGCAACTTCCTAATATCGACATTCTCACTGGGTTCACGGTTAAGAGTAAATGTTATGGCTATTGGTGGCAGCGTCTGTCAGCTAACAGTCTCCGCACTGCTGGTTCTGACTCCCAATGCCATGGAGCAGAAGCCAGCTGATTAACATACTTGGGAAAAGAAGCTGTGCTGTAACAAGAGTCTGAATCAGGAGGGAGCTCAGGGAACAATAAGCACATAATTATAAAAATGAATGGATATTGGGAAGTTGTTCAGAACAACGTTTTCTTTCATTAGGAGTAAAGGCAGCTATTGGGTGGCGAGTGCTACTCTGGATATCCAATAGTTTCCATTGAATTCAGGCTCTGACCTGTCACAGTTATAGTATTCCAATAAAGGGAGTGTGAGCGCTAGGCAAAGGAGATCATTTGCAGAATGTGGAGACATATTGAATAACAAGCTTAAAACCCACTGAACACCTAAACTGCATTTAATCTTAAACACAGGAATGTAAGTGGGTATTTAAAGTGATTCTAACACTGTTCACTAGGGGGCAGATTTACTAAATTCACATGTATTCACATGAATGATTCAAAATTCGATCGAATTTTCAAAAAGATTCAAATTAAAATTTTGAATATGCAAATTAGGTGGCTTCAACCAGGGAATTCTGTAAAAAATTAGTCCCTTTGCTCATTTTAAAAGCACTTGTGTCCAGTGTCTGGCTGCATTCTGCACCTCATGCCAGATTAAAAAATCCACAAGGCAGCCTTGCCCTTACCATCTGCTATAAGGTAAGTATAGGGCTCCATTGTGCCCTGCTTCCATTGGCACTCTTGGGAGGCACACAGGTGCCCTGCCACAAGCCCGGACTGGCAATATGTGGGTTCTGGCAAATGCCAGAGGGGCTGCTGTAAGATGCTATAGACCATCACTATTTATTGGACTCTTTGGACTTGAAATGCCAGGGCCTGTTTTGAATCGTAATCCAGACCTGTCGTGCCACCTAATTTGTGCATCTTTAAGGGGAGCAGATAGTGGGCAGGTTGCCTATGTGCTTTCCTCAGTCCGTCCGGACACTATTTGGCAAAAGAAGGAATATGTAGCTAAAATATGCAAAAACTGGAAGGTCTCAGTGCCTACCTCCCAACCAATAGAAATGTAACACAGGCAAAACCTGGCTAAACACACAGACTTGGTTTTTATTCATTTATTCTCTGCTGGAACACAAAGGAAATGTGATACGTTCTCACTGTTCCTTAGTTCAGACACTGTATTAGCAACCAGTCAAGTGAGCACGTTCACTGCCATCATAACTTGCATGCCACGTGAAGTCTGAATACAATAGGAATGATAAAGGACTGATTTATTATTGTTACTCAAATCAACTATATGCTGAAGTGAACTGGGATGAGCAAATACCAAAGACAAATAGCAGTGTGGCTATAAAACAACAAATTCAAGGTTAATCAATACCAAATCAAAGTGATTGAAAGGTGGCCCCATAAGGGTAAATATTCAATGGCATGGGTACTATTTATCTACAGGGCACCCAACTCCTGCAGAACAGAAGCAACGGCAGAGCTCTCAAGCAACCTAATAATAATTGTCACAATAAATAGGGGCTTGTTCCCTTTACTTTCCAAGAAGGTGTGTTATGTGGGTTTCCCCGAGTTTCTGTGTTTGTGTAGGTTGCCTATGGATCCCCACAATCTGCAAATATTGTTGATTTTGTGGAACAAATGTTGTGGAAGAAACATAAACATGTACAAGGCCTTAACCATTATTACAAAGGCAGCTAAGCTGTTGATTAATGAAAGGTTTTACAGAGGTCTGACATTGATGTGGGATTGTTTAATGCAACAGTAAGTAGCTGCCAAGCTGCAGCAGCAACCACCACAACCTACTCCATTACAAACTGTGTCAGAGAAAAGTAACAGGGGTTCCAAGCTAAAGCGACACATGTAAAGGAGAAATAAACCCCCCTCTATTAAAAATTGCTACTCCCCAGTGATAACCCCCTCTTTAACCAGTTTAACTACAGGGGCAATAACTGTTAAAGGAGAACCAAACCTTTATTATTAAAAACTCCTACCCCCACCCTACATATCCCCCCTCCCCAGCCAAGCTGTTAACTCCTGTAATTGCCCCTAATTCTTTACTTATCTCTCCCTGCAGAGTCAGTGCAGCGGAGCTCACAGGCACCATCTTCTGGCTCTTCATTCTTCTTTGGGTCTTTTTCCTTGCCTTCAGCAATTTTCGTTATCACGAACAAGGAGACTGCTCCAACTGAGCATGCGCCTATACCACCCTTACTTTCCAAAGAAGACCAAAGGGGTGAAGCTGGCACCCGTGAGCTCCGCTGACTATGCAAGGAGAGATAAGTAAAGAATTAGGGGCAATTACAGGAAGTAACAGCTAGGCTGGGGGGAGCAGGTAGGGGGCTCTTTAGGGTAGGTAGGGAGTAGTGATTTCTAATAGCAGAAGGTTGTTTTGACTTTAACAGGCCATCCTGGTCGGTGATCGGAATCATGGAGCAAAAGAGAAGAAGGGAAGGGGAATAATCTATATATTGTCGACATCCCATGGCAATAGCACTTTACAGCAATCAAAGTGATGATTAGACATGCAGTATATATGCCAAGACACTATAAGATTAAGTGACTCAGGGTCACAAGGTATTGATCGAGGGTCTCCAGCATGAAATCCCATGGCAAAGGCTTACTGTACCTCTAGGGCAAACTCCTGAGCATGGCAGAAGCCAACCCTGCTACGCAGCTCTGCCTTAGTAAGGTTGCCACAGAGGAGCAGGGCTGTTTTGGGGAGTCTGGAGCAGTTCCAAAGGACAGGCCCTAAGTTGGCAAAATGGGTTTAGTTCTCCTTTAAGGCCAACACATATTGATGCATAAACAGGTCTAAAAAGCAAAAAGGGTGAACCTTACAGATATGGAAAAAAGTATTAGTCAGCTATTGTCCTTCAAATACTGAGGAGTCTCTACATTTGGAGAAAGCCAAAGGATGCCTTCAGCCCACGTTTGCTGGCAGTAAACATGGTAGTAGATCCATAATGGTACATGCGGCCCAATCAAGGGAGCTTTTATATTTGATTATAGCACCCCCTGCCTATAACTGCTAAGGATATTAGCACCATGTGCAGTGCGGCAAATGTGGTTCATTAGGCTCTTCTGGGTTAAATGTCCCCTTACCCACTGCTAAATACATTTAAGACTGGTTCATTTACCTGGTCACTGTTGGTGTCAGGTTCTCCATCACAGACTGCTAAGCTGATGGTTTCCGGACAATACCACAGAGTGGATACATAGTAGGGAAGAATGGATTTAGGAGGATACAAAATGTTGCAGAGCTCAGGTGACAAGGTAGGTATATAGGACAAGGGTACTTACTTCTTTCCACTTCAGCTGCTTGATACTCATCTTTAGGGCTTCTAAGGATGTTTTGGCTTTGGAGCTGTCCACCGTCACCTGCTTCTTATTACCCCTTCCCTCCGCTTTCTTTTGGCCGCTTTTCATTTCCTGCTGTGGGGGTCCCCTGCTTGGTAATCTTGCCACTTTGCTTTCAGCAACTCTGTGCTCTGTCTTTCTACGGGTGGTAGGTGGGCAACTAGTTCCTCGACTGGCAGACAACCTGCTATAGCCATTTTTAGTTTTCGGAACTTCCCTTTCTGCTGAGCCCTCTCTTCTCTTATTAAACATTGTACTGTGACGGATTTCGTGCTGCCCTGTTACCAACCAGGCACCTGATCTTACAGGAAAACTGCATTCGGCCTCCTGTGTCCTGCTGTGCTTGTTTCCCTTACACTCAGCTGCCCTCCCTAGCACCCCAGTTGTTGGTTTCAGTATCTCATGCCCTACTTTAGGAGGCCTTAGCTGAGATGCCTTAACTGTCAGACACTGTCCTGACCCTTCCTCTGTCTCACTAATCCTCTCCTGCACTCTCTCTTTGTGCTTTAAGCCATCAGTCAGCTCAAGTTCTGTCCCTTTTAGGGTTAAGCCAACTCTCTGCCCTACTATAACCCCACATGCCACCTTTGGCTCCAGCCTTTTCTCTATTGTTACTCTCAGCTCAGAGCTTCCTACTGAATGATCATCTGCCTCTAATGCCCTCCCTTCTCTTTCCCCACAGGGCATCCCTGGTCCTGCCCATTCCTGTCTTACTCCATCTGCCACATCTGCCCCTTCTTGTTTTACCCCAACTGAATCTTTACAATCTTCCCCTTCTAGTTTTCTCCGATCTGTCACCCCCTGACAAGCCCCTTCTTGTACCAGCCCACCTATCACCTCCTGTTCCGCCTCTCCTCCTACCCGATCTCCCACGCCCTTCCCAGACATTTTCTCCCGACCACTAACTTTCTTATGGGCTTCTCCCAGGATGCCCCAGGGCAGCAGCTGGTTCCATTACCGGCAGCTCAAGCTCATGCCCCGCCCCTCTCACACGCGTGATTGTTTGGGTCTGGTTGACAGCGCAACAAACGGCAAGCGGCGAGGGACAAATCAGTTAGTGTGATGCGTTCCACAAGAATTCTTATGGTGATGCACGTGTTTTTCTTGCGCTATGCTAGATAACATCGCTCTTTTCAGCAGCTGGGCTTCTCATGTCCATAGACGGAGCAGCAACTGTTGTGTGAGGATGTGGAGAGTATAACAGTGCTTTATTAGCAGCTGTAGCTCTGACAGCAGTTCCTGATCGCATTCCCACGGCAGTCTACAGCGAATAGATTTCCCTGCTTGTCAATCAGGAAGCAGCCTATCGTAGCTCTCCATTTTATTTAAAGGAACACTAAAGCTTAACTAAAGAAGAAGGTAGAAATTGTGTTTATTGCTTGAACCAGCCCAAGGCAACCACAGCCCTTTAGCTGTAAAGATCTGTGTCTCCCCAGTAGCTCCCCATCTTCTTTTCTGCTGATTCACATGCTCTGTGCTTGTCACAATATAAGGCTGATTAGTCATCAATACAGATAATTAGAAACCAGTGCAATTAGCATCAGAATATAATAAATTGCAAACCTGTAGCATCATCTTAAATTACAGCCAGGGAAGCTCATTTTCTGCTGCTGGATAATTAGTGACGACCCCTAAGCTTAGCTTCTCAACAGCTGCTCAGAGCCCACTGAGCATGTGAGTGTCGCAGACACTTTCCAAGATGGTGACCCCCTGTGACAAGTTTCAAGTCCTGGATTATTGCTGCTATTGACAAGCTGAAACTTTAGCCTCGTGCAATAAGTTCACTATATAAAATATGACATTTTTAGTCACATTCATTTTCAGGGTTATGTTCTCCTGTAAGACCCCCTCCCTTCCACTGTGTCTTTTTTCCTTCCTTGCCTGAAGCAATGTACTCACTACCCCATACCTCCCAATATTTAGGAACTAGAAAGAGGGACAAAAAGTGTTTCAGCTTGGAACACAGCACATTTTTGATCACGCCTATTTTTGTGGCCACACTTCCTAATTACCATGTCCATTTTACAAACATTGGCAGGTTATGAAAGTTTATACATATTTCTGTGTTTTTTTTGTTGTTGTTATTTTACAGTTTTGCTAATGAAGGTGAATTGTGAAAGCTGTGAGTTCTCCCAAGAGACCTGCTATCGTAAATTGTTACAGAAGTATCTAAGTACGTATTCTGGGCTCTCTGCCAAGAGCCAATTTACGTTCCATGCAGGAGATCAAAGACAAAGTAGGGAGATTTCAGTAACAAACCCAGGACTGCGGGTTGAGCTGTCAATATTGGGACTGCCATGTGAAAAACGGGACAGTTGGAAGGTATACCCTATGCCAGTCAGGGTTCTCTTGCTCTCTCTCCCTGTACCCGGGGGCACTTCCATGTGACATGGGCTTGTTCTATAATGCATGCTGGTAACCAAGAAGTGATGACAGCATATACATATGTAATGTGTTACTACAGGGCACAGTAGTAATAATATGGGTTTCTTTTTAGACCTGATTCTGAGGTGCAAAGAAACTGTACTGCATGTGAGAGACCTGTTTTGCAAGGGAGATTATTGTGCAGAAGATGTTTAGTTATGGCTGCTGGAGAAATGTCTGAAGACTTTTCAGATTTGTCTCAATGGATAAAGTCAACTTTGACTATTGCTATAGAATCAGCAGTACAAAAAAAATTGTAACTAAGACCAACATTCCAAACAAGTTTTGATGAGGATCTAACTCTGATTACCATATAAGGGAAACTGTTTGCAAATTGCCATCGTCTAAATTTCATTAAGAGGGGATGCACAGTTAGGGATTTTCCAGCCCAGGGAGTGTGAAACGGGTACCAGAGGAACTGGTTATCCGATCAAAGAGAATTAGAAGCTGAGAGGCAAGTCAAGTACGGTTCACAGTGACAACAGCATGGCAGTACAAAGAAACAAGGGGAGGACAAAGTCATACATTGGTAAAGGTAACTTCTAAAATCGTTTGTCCCTACCAGCTGTCTTCATTCCAGGGAAAGACAATGTATCAGCATTTTCCTTGACAAAAAAAGTTTGCCTACCTCTGGCAATCACCAACAACTTGCTCTGTTTTGCCTTCCCAAGACCAAAACATCCTCATCTGTGTCAGTTCCTGTGCAGCATTAGTGTATATTCCACCAGTGCCAAACACCAAACTATGCAGCCCCCTAGAGCTGTGATCCCAGGGCAGTTTTCATACCTGAGATTACCTACTGCTCTGTGCAATAAAGCCCATCATAGTGACACATTCATTATCTCAAGAAGTGACACATTCATTCACTCAAGAAGTGACACATAGAACAAGCTGATATCAATAGCTGCTCTGGTGAAAACCTTCCCTATCATTAGGCAGGTGCAATGGCCTCTCATTCAAACCCTTTGTACTTGTCATTCTCCATCAGTCATTTATCTGTGAAATACCCTACCCTTTCTGTACCATTACCAACCGTAGCAATAAATCTATTTCATAAACATAAGCGGCGGCTGATACTTACTCTCTACAGCATATATTTTACTTTTCTGGAAAGGTCGCCTCTGTGCCAGCCTAATCATTTATATTTTAAACAGTTGGAATCCAAAGGCAGATGGGGGGGAAAAAAAAGATATTGGGTTGCATTTTAGAAATGGACCACTAGATGGAACATTTGCTCTTTGTTGGAAAAATGGGATGCTGGTTAACAGGCTTAATTTAAAATCAAACGGGTTGTTCACCTTCAAATTAACTTTTACTGTGACATAGATATTGATAATCTGAGATGATTTGCAACTGGTTTTCATTCCGTTGGACCCCAGGCAGCCTGCAAAACCACGGGTTGTGAAGTCTGAAGGATGTAGGGACTTTTCCCCAAACATCTCCAGGAAGTCTTCTTCTTTGGGGGATAGTCTTCTATGATCTTAATGGCCAAATAGAAACACGTAACCCCCTCTGGCGTCAGGATGGATGGTTTCAGGCGCCTGCCAGAAATATACCTTGCCATGTAGTTGATAGCAAGGCACAGAGTGGAAAAATCCAAAGAAAAGTTTTTTGTGCACCTTAATTAAAATGCTGGCAAATTCCTTCCAAATAGTAACATTGATGTCATCCCGGTTTGTGAGGAAATTGGATGTTGAATATTCCTCTTCTAGTGCTTTGTTGAACAGATAGCACTCTTCAGAATTCACTGAAAAGTATGTGGTAAATAGCACAGAGGCGATCGGGGAACTCTTTTGGTATCCTATGAATGTATTGAATACCAACAGTAGTAAGAATAGGTAAATATAGGATGAGTGCTTGAATAAAATATAGAAGCAAACCAGACCCGACTGAGAGAACAGGTATGCTCAGCAGTGCGGGTGCCAAGAGGGCACAGAGGGGGGTTGCTGCAAAATGGGGGCTCTGAAGGGGGGTTGTGGCTATGGGCCCGGAGGGTGGTGGGGGCCCCTGTGTTGGAAGCCTCAGTGGCCCTTTGACCCTCCAGTCCAACACTGGTCTGGAGTATCTGAGCTGTCAGACAGTGTTGACCAATGCATGGCTACCTTGTGTTGCTATTTTTGCTCTCCTTCGTGTAATATTAAACAACTACCTTGGCTTTGGAACTGCTAAGCTCCAAAAAAACTGGCATCTGCCCAGCTGACCCATACCCACTTCTTGCACTGAAAGAGGGCAAGAAGCAGACCTAGCCTAGAACAGATGTAGGGGAATAAAGTAACAACCTTAGTTTCTATTTTTCTATTTTTTTTTTTCAAATATCTCAGCATCAGCAATAAACCTTCCAGGAATATTTTCTGCATACTGCCTATAGGCTGCCTAACAAGAAGCTGTAAAAAAACAGGTCATGGTAATGAGTATTAATTTATCAAATAATTACTAATTCTTCTATTCCCCCTCTGTAATAATAGAAAATGCAATGTACTGCAAGTGTCCACTGTAGACAAACACAAGTATTTTATATGTAAGGGCACTAGAGGGCACCTGACTACACATTGTAACATCACAGGCTACGTCTGTGTAGCTAAGGGAGCTGCTCATCTGTACATAAATATATTATTGCTGTGATACATAGGAAAATGATGGCATGAAGCAAAATGCTCCCCAAAATTTATCTAACAATTATTTTTCTCTCCAGTTTTTATGACTTCACATAAATTCCACCAGTGTCCTGGGAATACCTGGGAGTACTTTATTGATCTACAGGGATATAAACATATATCCAAACCGTGTTTGTTTCATGAATATTCAGAAAAATCCTTTTCAGACAAAAATCCTTACTGCATGAGGAGTCTCATCAGATATTTGCCATGTAAACTCTTCTGGATGTTTCGCTATTAAATCAGATGAAATAATAATCAAGCTTAAAGTTCCTTTAATTACATTTGACTCATTAAACTGCTGTAACTGCCGCAAATAAAAAAAGTTAATTGAAAAAGGCAAATTGTTATTTTCAGATCTCTTTGGGACCAGAGAATTACCGATGCCTGGTCACCTCAAATCCACAACTAACTGGGCACATGAACTGTCCCCTCCTGTTATGTGAGTTATGTACATAACAGACAGAGGTGTAACCATAGGGGGGTTGTCTATACCTAGAGACATCACTGGTTGGGGCAGGATGTGAGTGGTAATGCCACCAGAGGGGCAAAAACCTTTAAAAGGAAACTGTCTGCCACCCATGAATCTCCTCGATTGCTGCCCTGATCCCACCACACTCATGGATAAACCAGTGGGGTTCAGGCTGAACCATGCATCCCTCCTATGCTCACTGGCTGGCAATTCCTCACTGTAGGCTAAGGGAAGCTCTCAGCCCTTGGTCCTTAAAATCTATGGAGGCTTCATTGCTGTTTGCCAGTACGCTGAACTCATTTCGTTCCAGTCCTCAGTTTGTCCAGAGATTAGTCATTTTGCTGAAATCGAATGTAAAGGCAACATGCACTAAACTTCCTGGAATTAGCGGCTCATTTATCAAGGCCCAGAGTCTGTCTGCCTCCCTGTAAATACTCATACAGCTGTTTTTCGCTCCTGCTTACATAAAGATTCTAATCACAGCTCAGTAGGCTTCCCCATGTCTTTGAGGTTTGGGTTGGATAATAAATATTGGGTATCATGGACAGCATTGTGTTCTACGGCTCCCACAACCCTGCTGCGCTCTGAGAGCTGCAGTCACTGAAGTGGAAAATATACAGTTATGGTCCTAGAGATTCCCATCAAGCAATGGGATAAACAGAACAAAAATGCATCCTTATTTCCATGATCTTTATCAGCCATGCATAAAGCAAACAGACACAGCTTTCGACTGATATCATATTTAACCTTGATGGTTAATCATAAAGGAGAAACTCTCATTTATCTTTCCATATACACTAGGCAGTAATCCCAGGCATATAAGGAATTTTACATCAGTGGTCCTCAAGTGTAGCTCCCAGAGAGTGGGAATATTTTACCCTTCTTCTAATTACAATAGGTGTAGGAGGAAAGGTACATCATTAAATTTCCAGGGCAATTTTGTCAGCAATAAGTGGTTAAACAACAATTTGTTTCTCTGCTATACTTTCCTTTGATTAAATACTGTATGTTTGGTGTCTAGTTGTCCATATGGAAACGTTTGCATGAATGCGCACATCTCCCACTTTATCCTCCTTGTCTCCCTCCTTTTCATTTATTTTCCATGCCAACCTGGCTCTGCTTATGATTTATTGTCCTACAAAGAGTTCATTATCACATTGCCAGCTGTGTGTCCCCATTCATTTTGTTTATGTTGGTAAGAATAGCTTTCAGGTTTCATGTATGAGATGAGGCCCCCATTTGGGGCAGCACAGTTATCCTTTAAAGTTACTATACATTCATCCATTGTTATTATCTACCCATATTTCATAACATTTTGATTAAAAACTGGAAGCAAATTCCAAGGCACAGTATGTCAGCGAGACACTAAGAGATGAGAGCTAAATAGTACCTTGCCTGTTAGGGATTCCAGGAATGGCAATGGCATGGAAGAGTAAGCAGCAATTTAACTTCTTGTTTATAAGTAAGAAAATCAAGTAAAGAATTCTGAAAGTAGTAGCTACTCATCTGCAAGCGTGACATAATATTATATTAAATCATCTATTTCTGGTATAGTCCTTAACTTAAAGTATTCCGTTATTGTATCCAAATAATTGGACCTAGACTTGTTTTTGCTTGGGTTCAGGGTTTATTTTGTCTGCTCCACTCATCATTACTTTAAACATTTCATGTGCTCTTTGCCCTACCAATGTATGCACTTCCATTGGATGTCATAAGTCAGTGGAACAGGGTCTGCTGCCTACCTAGATATTTTCTCTTTTAATAAACACCCAAAATGTTAATTATAATAAGGGTCTTTCTTTATTTCACAGTCTAGCTCCTGTTGGACAGGTTTATAAGCATTGCACCTTTGAAAATTGTAACTATAAATCCTTATTTTGATGATGGTCAATATATTAATGTAGACATTTCGCATTCGCTGAAAACATGCTACCAACTAATTACATTTTATTTGATTACTCCAATTTGTACTGCAACCTAATTAAAATGTAAGACTGTTGCTGTTAATGATAATGCCATGCTATAAAATAAATGAAGGCAGAGGCCAGAGACCAGCTACCATGCAGTATTTCACAAAGACTTTCCAATTATAGTTTAGACCTAAGAAACTTTAAATTATATTCATGGCTCATCTTCAAGCACAGCAGGTGTTAGACTTTCAAAATCAAGAAAGAAAAGTTACTTTGAAGGTCACAAATGCGCCAGTTTAAAGGGAAAATCTCACTGTGTGCCAGACTTGCTTTTATTTTGGAAACCCACTGCCACAGAATAAAGGTGTAGCTTTCTCAAAACCCTGTACATAAATTCGATGTATACTTTTTTGAAACATGTGGGTTGGAGTTGCCATGATTGTTTCCTGAACAGTAGGAGGTGATAGCACTTCTGCATTGCAGCACTCCCACTCTCCCAAAACATACAGGCAGGTTAATTTTCTCCTGACCCTGCTATGTTATTGGAGGTCTTAGCTTGTAAGTTGCTATGATGCAAGGATTGAATTGAATGATGTTTATAATTGATGCATACAGTCTCTGTAATATTCTGTGCTAACATCACATTGGCCTGTTTCTCATCTGTGTTAAAAACAGCCGAACTGCTCATCTCATCCCACTCTGGCATCTGCATTGGCCAGTGTACAGAAACACATATTTAATTTTGGTACACAAAAGTATAATCTCGTGTTTCCACACTGCTCTTTGTACCTTCGCAAAGGTCCACCGCATGTTCATGCAGACACTGTAGTGAGCTAAGGTTAGAGGTTCTGCTTTGTCTCGGCCTGCATTTAAACAGAAACAGTCCAGCGTGTGGTTTTAGCCTAAAAGTGTAGGCCCTAAAAAATAACAAATAATAAATGAGTTATGTTTGAATGCAAATACATATGTAGCACAATATGAAAACAGTAAGCCATACCTTACAAATTCCTTACTATGCAGTAAACAGCTTAATAAATGGATATTGGTTTAGAAACAAAACACACCTTGTGAGTTAAGCTGTTCCTGGGAACGTACAGTACACAGCACTTCTGGACCAACCTGCTGAGAAGACACAGAAAACTTTTTAAGATACAAATTTCAGATTTTTAACCAAACTGGACTTTTAAACAAACTCCTTACTACTGCTCCATATGCTGCCAGCAAAATCCCCCCAAACAATCTGCTAACCTCACAAGAGCATTATCTTATAACTAGTCTTCAGATGGGTTTTCAAACCTCTCAAATTTAATGTTTGTATTGATCTGAAGGACACTGGCAGAAAGAACAACCCTGCCCTTGACTACAGCTCTATCACATAATAAGATGAGGAAAGCAGAAAGTATAAGGAATAAACAAGAGCTAAACGGAAATAGGAAAGAAAGCCATATCCTACATAAGACCCATATTTAAACAGTATATATATTAAGCTAGCCCATGTAAAACCTGCCTCTTCTTTTGAAATATTAATATTTTTTGTTTCGGGAAGTAATTATCTTCCTAGGTCCATGGCGATACATAGCAAAGCAGACCTCTAAAGTATTAACTCTTCTCTTAGAATTTACAGTTTGCAAAATGATTGTATTTCTCCATACTTTATACCATTCTCATTCTTCTTTTGTCATTTTTTCACAGTTTCAAGCATTCCATGATTTGTTCAGAGGATAGCAGGGAAAGAATATGTCTATTCTAGGCAGGTGTGAATATGCTAATGCTCCAAATCTGTCTTCGTGTTGGCTAGAGTCATCTTAAAATTATAATGTCTTACGTGTAGATACTGGGAGACTTGGTATCATCTAATTGTCTATTAAATCCTATTTGTAGAGATATCAAAAATACACCGAGATAATGGTTTGGAATCTCTTCTCTGGAACCTGCTATAAAGAAATTTCCAAATTACGGGGCAGCAATCTCTAATGGAAACCAAAGAAAATTGACCTTTTTCTATAATAATAAAGCAGTACCTTGTACTATTGTACAGAAATCCAAACTTGTGGCAAAACGAAATATTTTTTATGGGACTCAAGGTATGTTAAGGTACTTAAGGTTATCTAAATAACAGAAAAACACTTTATCCAGAAAACCCCAGGTCCCAAGTATTACAGATAATAGATCCCATACCTGTACCAGGCAGCCCCTAACATAAACTACGTGTAAAAGTCTCCACCCACTTTTTAATTTTATTACGATACAACTTTATTGGCAGTGCATTTCTGAGCAATTCATTCAAGGTGGCGACTTCTGGCCTAGTCAGTGCCAGATTTCATGGGCGGACGCCCTGAGGCTGCGCAGTCCTGGTGCCCGCCCACATACCCCCCTCTGGTGCTCCCCGCAAAGCAGCTGGGCAGCATGCCAGCCCTAACATTCTGCTGCCCTAAACTAGTGCCTTTGTGGCCTTGCCACAAGTCCAGGCCTGGGCCTAGTCAGCTGTTTTACTGATATACCGCAAGTCAAGTTGTGATTGAAACTGCAGAATGCATTTGCCAGAGCTGTACTGCAGCATTTGGCAATCCCAATTAACTGCGCACTGTGTATTGATCACCCGTTCAGTAAATTAAATTGACGAATTGTGACTCTGAGTAACAAAGAAAACCCTAACAGGAAGCTGAATCCAAGCTAAAAGAAATGAGCTGTGCTTGAAGTGAGGAAGGTTAATCATTTTGCCAGTGACACCAAATGACACAGCAGGAGACATGTCAGGGATTTTATCATGTAAATGAGGAAATTATTTACAATTTATAGCAAAGAGGGCCTATTATCAGACTTGCACAGGAAGTGTCACATGTTTTGTTGTTCTAATCAGTCTAATGGCAAGACTGATGGAGTTATCGAAACAGATAATTTTTCTTGTTTTATAGTTTTGTATTTATTTTTTTCTCATGAACATGCAAGTTGGGCTTGAATCTGCTTTATTCTTTGTTTGGCATATTATACAGCACATGAACTTTAATTTGAGAAAATAAACTTCAGTACAAAATAAGCAGTTACAATGAGCAGGGACAATGAAGCACCTGCAGAGATATCTATAGTGGTAGGAAAACTGTGATCCTCCTGTAGCCCTTAACTGTGTTAAAACTCCCTGCATTCATTCCCAAGTGTCGTTACCATCAGACAGCAGATTGAGCAACAGTGATATGAACAGTTTTCTAATTGCCGTATTATAGGCACTATCTCTCCCTACTATACCTGCTATCCCCCAGTCACACTCCCTTCCCAGAG
>CM044445.1:4283491-4300301 GCA_024363595.1 Xenopus borealis
CACCCACTGATACATTGCCATTTTTCTGCTGCCCCTGTCCCACTGTATAGTGGCAAGTCTCTGGTACTGGCCCTGTAGCCTCCCTGTGTCTCTGTGCCATTTCTCTGCTGCCCCTGCCCCACTCCCAGTCCATGTTGTTCCTGTGACAACCCTATCCTGCACAATGTACTTCTCCCACCCCTCTTATCCATGTCTAGTTGGTGCAACCCTGCAACCCGTTTGGCTGGATAGTGGCAGCCAGTCTATACTGCCACATGCTCCAGTAATGCCCTCATGTCTGCTCTTGTAAAGTTCATCGCTGCCCTAAACCTGTGCTCCAACCTCTCTGCTCTTCCCTTTAGTTTTTCTGCCCAAAACCCTTCTGTCCCTATCCAGTGTTCAGGTCCCTTTACCAGCCCTCTATAATGTCAAGTCTCTTCATCCCCTTAACTTAGTAGCCGACCACCTGCTACTCCCCCACTGCCCAATTCCCTACCCACTGCAGATCCCCTAATACTGTACCTGTAGCACGTCAGTGCCCTGGGAGTGTAAGAAATATGACGCCTCGGGGCTGGAACCTGTGTTTGTAATGAAGACTGGCTCTTCTGTTTTCTGTATTAGTATATTTTGCTGACTGAATTTGCTTTCTCCGTTAATAATTCTGATGGATAGATGATAATCTGCAGTGTTACAGTCACATTTAACCCAATGTGTGTGAAAGACTAACATAGTGCAAGGATAACACTGATAACCCACCAATATGTCTGGTCCTTCTGTTCTCTCATTCTGACACAGCTGACTTCTGCTACATTGTCCAGGAGTCAGAAGCAGTAGTGCTGAGATTTGAAACAGCCAGGGAGATACAATTTACAGGTAACTCTGATACAACTCTGAACAATGGCTTTAATAAACTTTTTTATAAATGTATCAAATGTCAGTTCTGATACAAAGTTTCAGTAACTATTCAGATTTTTTTTTTGTTTTGCCAGTATCCAGACTAAACTGCTTCAAATGAACTTTTCCAGTCAGTTCTTTGTTGCTACATTATAATTAGGTGTTTTTGTTTAATTTACGCAATTTGCCGTTGTTCCTGTTATTGAGATATTTTCTCTGCAGCTCTCAGGCTGCCCATTTCAGCAGTTATCTGGTTTCCATGGTTAAATGACCCTGACAACCAATCAGCAGTGAGGAAGTGAGCAGATGAATTGGAAAGGGTTTGAAAAGAAGAAAAAGCGGTAAAATATAAGAACCACCATTGTTGCTGGACGGCTGTAGTTGGCCTAGGGGTGGGGTGGGGAGGCAGAATAGGAACCCGAATAATTCAAAAAGCATACAAATAAATAATGTAGAGCAGCGGGAACATTTTATGAGAACATGTCTTTGTATTTAATATATTAAAAGAGATGAACTTACCCTTTACACTGTCATTTGATTGCAACCCAAAGCAGATGGACTCTGGGCCTGTGTGTAACATTCTGGCATCACTGTATCGTGCCACACACTGTGGTTGCCATCGTCAGTGTCCTTGGTTACTGGGTTTAAGGGTATGGGCACTTCAGACATGATGATAACTTTGTCCTTAGGTGAATTCAAATTTAAGTTTAATTAAGTTTTAATTAAAATGATATATCATACTAACTAGTGATGGGCAATTCTGGCCCGTTTACCTTCACCAAAAGTTTGCGATACGTTATCAATTCACCAAAATGTGTCGAAGCTTGGCGAAAAATTACCCTCATCACTAACGAACATTTGATTGCATAAGGAATTTAGCAACATTGCAGCACTTTGCTGCATTCTATTGTGTGCACGTGGTTATCTCTGATGTTATATTAAAAGAGCATGACTACCCAATATCCAGTAGAAAAAGAGTTTTCAAGATATGTTTAAATACAACGGCAATGGAAAGCAGTATCTGCCTGCACTCCTAGTTCTGACTCTCAAACTAATGTAGCAGAAGTTAGCTGGAAGAGAACTGACTTCTGCTGCACTGTTTTGGGAGTCAAGATGAGAAAGGGACATAAGAACAAACAAGGCAGCTGGGGAGGAGGCTGTAATGATCAGTGAATTTTGCTATTAATGTAACTTAAAGGGTTTTTTTCAGTTGAGATGTCTTAAGTAGGGAATGCACCGAATCCACTGTTTGGGATTCGGTCTAATCCCTGAACCCTTTGTGAAAGATTAAGACGAATACAGATCCTGGTTTGCATATGAAAATTAGGGGTAGGAAAGGAAAAAGTGTGAACATCTTTTTTCACTTCCTTGTTTCATGATGAAAAGTCATGTGATTTCCCTCCCCACCCCTAATTTACATATGCAAATTAGGATTCAGATTTACAAGGATTCGGCCAAATCCTACTGAAAAAGCCTGAATCCCAAACCGAATCCAGGATTCGGGGAATCCCTAATTTTTTTGTTCACCATAAACAAATCCTTTTTTTTTTTCAATTGCTTTCCATCATTTATTTTTTACAGTTTTCCCAAAAATGTAAAGTTTTTATGTTCATGTTTCAATCTGGCAGCTCAGTATTTCAGGAGCATCTGAACCAGGGGTGTTAAAACCGCGGCCCAGCTAGAAACGCTTGGTTCCCAAGGAAACGTCATAATAATATAATAAGTATTTTTAGTATAATAATAAGTCTTTTTAGTTATCCAACTGGTATTATAGTTCTTTTCTGTGTATTTTCTATACTTTTACAAATCAAAAGTTTTTGTGTATTTCATCTGTGGGCCCCAGAATGTTTTTCTTTTTCTAATGTGGCCCAAGGAAGCCAAAAGATTGGACACCCCTAATATGAACTGTTACAATTTGCTACTTTTCATTGATACATTTAGTTGATACATTTTCAGGAGAATATCAGCAACTATTGTATCAATTCTAACAGCTGCCTTTATTGTAACTCAGGGATTCTGCTTAGCAGGAACAAAGATAAGAATTGTATCCACAAAATGTATCTCTTGTTTAGAACAGTTAAAGGGTCGGCGACCCCCACATTTTAGAAGGCGAAAATGAAACTTTACAGTTCAACATTAGAAAAACGTTCACAGATAGAAAATAGTGAGTCATTGGAAAAAGTCTTTATTTCTGGTGATCTGAAACCAATTGAACTGAAAAAAGTGTTTAAAGGTGAAGAACCCTTTTAATGCCTGTCTGTTTTTCTTAGCAAGTGATTAGGGCTTTCCTGTAATCACTGTCTGCTAAATGGCTTATTCCTTAGCTCTTTTGCAAGATGTTTAAGCTTGGTTTATAGTTAGTGCTTTACCTGTGCATCAGCAAGCGTGTTTCGTGACTCATTATATCAGCCCAGTGAATATTGTAAATCCCCAGGTCTCTAGGGACACCCAGCCCCAAATAAAATAGTGGATTTAAGTTGGCTTTGGATTCAATGCAGCGTGGCTAGATCTGATTCATTATCAGTAGCCGCTCAGAGAGTTCAGGGCACTGAAGAAAGAGTGTTACATGAAATAGCCTCCTTACCTTCACGGTTATAACAACATGGCAATTCAAGGGTATCCAGCATTATTATCATTGTAATTATTAAATTAAAGGGGAGCTACACCCAAAAGTCATTTCTATTGGGTGCAGCAAGCTGTGTAGACCCTTAACGACAGTGATAAAGGTTCTTGTTGGTATTGGAGCTGAGAACTGTTCTTTTGGGGTCAGCAAAGACCCTGTTGGATTTGAGAAAACAAATGCCTGTATTGCCCTTATTGCAGTATGAAAGCAATGACTCAGGAATGTATCACCGTGGGGAAACAAATAAGATGATGAATAATATTGGATCCTGCTTCAAACCTGTATCGTCACGTATGGAATGTAGGCAGCCCGGAGACCGGGGACTGTGCCAGTAGCGTGTGGGATTGTAGCGTTGGATGCTGTTGCTTATGTCTCAGGCACTGAAATGGAGAAATCCGTTTGGTGTATTCATATACTAATTAGAGGTTATGTGTTTATTCATGTGGGTGGGACGGAGGATATAGATTAGATAGCTCACTGATCCTTCCTTCTCTTTGTATATGAATCTACTAATTTTGAAGATACCATACTGTTTCCCTTAGACAGTACAGTATGAAGGTATAGCTTATTGTGTACCCACAACATTCCTTCTCTGTATATTTGTATTTATACATATGGGAGGAGGTGCCATATTGATTCCCTTAGACAGTACAGTATGAGGGTATAGCTTATTGTGTGCCCAGAACATTCCTTCTCTGAATATTTGTATTTATACATATGGGAGGAGGGAGGTGCCATATTGATTCCCTTAGACAGTACAGTATGAGGGTATAGCTTATTGTGTGCCCAGAACATTCCTTCTCTGTATATTTGTATTTATACATATAAGAGGAGGTGTCATATTGATTCCCTTAGACAGTACAGTATGAGGGTATAGCTTATTGTGTGCCCAGAACATTCCTTCTCTGTATATTTGTATTTATACATATGGGAAGAGGTGCCATATTGATTCCCTTAGACAGTACAGTATGAGGGTATAGCTTATTGTGTGCCCAGAACATTCCTTCTCTGTATATTTGTATGTATACATATTAGGGGGAGGTGTTGGTCCTTAAATCCAGACACCCTGTCCAGGGTATCTTCATGTTGGCATAACATTATTGCGATCATTGTCCTGTAGGTTGTGCACTGTACGTGAGTTTAGCTGGCTTTGCTATATGTATTCACAAGGTATTCTCCTGTGCTGGTGTCTCTCACTCAAAATCCTCCAACCTACCTGCCATCCAGCTTCCAGCCTGCCCACCCTGTCAGTCTATTCATGTGTTACTGCAAAATTCACCCTGAAATACACCTGTCTAAAGTCACTGTTGCATGATGGTGTCAGAAAAGTTCTCTATATGGCCTTGGGTCTAAATATACCTGTGACGAGGTCGACAAACAAGCAGATAGATATGCACGTGATTTAGCCAACAACATTCTGGGCCAAATCATGATGATCCTAGGGAAAGCCATCTGGAGAAGACAACATCAATGCACCAATACTTGCTTAAAGATAGATGTTTGGCTGACTTTTAGCCAGATATGGTTTGGAAAGTCCATTGAGAAGGTACTAAGGACTTGGTCAATCAGGCAGCTTTTCTTTGCCCATGTACGTCAATGATTAGTGGGAAATATGTTTATTTTGGGTGGCACTTTAACAAGCTGAGAAACATCTTTCTTTCAGGGAAGCAAAAAAACAAAAGAACTTTGTCGTTTTTGGGTTTGGTTGTTTTATGTATTTCAGCCCAGCGTGAACTGCCTTAAGACTCAAGGGGCTGAGCAAACTCATGGAAAAGCAAATACAAAAGAGGAAAGTGCTGGGCTTGTATTATGTAGTATAAGAATGATGAAAAAGCTAAACTAAATGCAAATCTCAATTCAGCAGCAGTGATTTCTTTTGCTGTGACCTTAAACAAGGTGGTGGTTCAATGGAATGAATATTTACCCCCCTTTATTAGTTTGTTTGTTAACATCTGGGCCTCTTAGGGTCCCCCAGAGACATCCAAGGACCACCAAATTGGGTTATATAGAAAGGGGTAATAGGATATTTCCCAGAATGGGGCCCTCTGAGATCCTCCTGTTCTTTAGCCAATTCTGGATTTAATAGCTGGCTGATTTAGGCCAGTCATTCAGTAGGCCAGGTTGGGCGGAGTGCCCATGAAAAACTGATCACTTTGGACATTGATGCAGTCCTGTGCTAATGAAATCCCTCGTCCAACTGATTAATATATATTTAACCCCACTTGCATTCTGAACGGGAAATTCTGGTTTGGTCCTATACAAGGGCTACATTTGGACTGTCTACTTGGTCAAGAGAGTTGATGTCTGCCCGTGTATTGTCACATTAATCCTATATTTCTGCTTTTATGTAGAGGTTGGGTAATTTCGGCAGGTCTACCAAACCTTTGGTAGTAGGGTTAGCCCCAAATCTCTGCCTGATGTTTGTTTGTCGGAGGTCAAAAACCCATGTATTCGTTTATTTGTGCCGGCAATCCAAAGTGATGTGTCCTATTTACTCAGAAAATTGGATCTGGATTTTCATTCCTTTGGGCATTCTCTCGGCTGTGTCCATTACAAATCCTTTCAATATGCCCGGGGAGTCCAGTGCTCTGCAGGAATGTGGATAAGGGCTGATGAGTGAAGGAAATTCCAGACATCATTAAGCCTTAATAACCTGCCTTTTATAGATGTTCGCGTTGATATGCAGCCGGGACATTAATATTTGCAGATAGATTGAGCCATTTAAACAGCAAAACAAATCTTGCCAGTTCCTTTTCTGCTTAACATATAAAATATAAGTTTGCAGTTAAAATTAATTTTTTCTCCATTCCCATTGAAAAGCTCAGATCAGAAAAACTCAATTGCATTCATTTTATCACTATGAAAGTAACATTGTTTCATTTCATTTCTAACCAGGTTTCTTCCACGCTTAAAAATTTGAGTTTAAAAAAAAAAACAACTCAAAATCAAAGAGAAAGCTAATTTTTCGCCCCCACCTGGGGTTTTCTGGATAAGGGATCTTTCCATAAATTGGAGGATTAGCACACCTTTAGTGTACTAAAGCCAACACAAAACCTATTTTTTACTATTGAAAAATTATTGGTCATTTGATATATTTAGTTGTGTGACTAAATTGTCTTGTGAGTAGGGTTGCCACCTTTTCTGTGGCCGGAAAATGGACAGGGTGTGGGTATATGATGCCAGGGCTGGTGAAGTTGGGGCGAGACTGATGATGTCATCATTTTCAGTATCCTGTCCGCATTTCCTAATTTGGAAATCCAGACAGAATGGTTTCACCCGGACGGCCCTTCCAAATACTGGGCTGTCTGGGTGAAATCCGGACATGTGGCAACCCAACTTGTGAGCTGAGGAGCCAAGCCATTCATTCCTTGCTGTTTATTGACTCATATACATGTCAGTGTAGAGTAATCATCACCCGACCTGTTTTTGCATGCTCACAATAATGATCAAACTTGTGTTAAAAATGTCCCAATATGTTATTCTGGCATGTGATTTTTTTTTTTTTACAGCTGCTTACTTCCCTTTAATTGTGAAGGACATCTTCAAATTAACATTAAGCAGAGTACAAAGAAGAAATAATCTGTCATGTTGCATTTAGCGTAGTCAAGTGGTGATGATTAACCGTACGCAACAAACTGTTAGGACCTGTCTCCAGAGATCCTCCACGCTATCGTCTGAAGCTTATTAATAGACAACTAGGTGATTTGTATTAATGCTGCCATGTCATCCCTGTTCTTCAGGAACCTGCAAGGTTATTTGTGTCTTTTATTTACTTTTTCAATGGTACAGTGGGCCGTACAGAACCAGTAAAGGACTTTCATGACCTCCTTGCTCTACACCAAGGAATCAATGGCCATTTGGACCTGTATAACTAGACTGTAGTCCAGAGGTGCCCATCACAATCTAGTGCTGCAACAACAGTCATAATTATGTTTGATAGCCGTGATATAATCTCATTAAATTGCGCTTAATAGAAAATGAATGTGGAATAATACAAAGGCCATTGTGACAGGCAACAGCTTTATTGCAAAAGGGAATTGACCCCTTTTAGGAATCCAGGATGCTGTAGTGGCCGCCAAGTCTCTACTCAAGAGTGTCATGAATGTATTGTATTGTATTTGACATTTGTCTTCCTGATAGGATCAGTCCAATTTGCTTCAGGTTGATCAAATATTGCTTTCACATTCTTGAACATTCAATGAAATGCTGATGTCAAGAGTAAGGGTAACCAAAACTACAACTGTTGACGCTAGCAATCACTTCTTACAGGCGTCTTTCCTATTCCCGAATTATTCAGTGGTCTACAAGGAGATGAATTAACTTCTACAATTTTATCTCCTGCAGGTGACTGTTCCAAATGCTTTCCCACCTGAGATAAAGTGAATTGCTGGTGGTATAACCCATGTGTCGCTTTGATCTGCTGAAGTTGCCTCAAGTGGAAAGATCAGACAACTTCGGATTTATTTGGAGGAGAATAATCACCAGCAGAAGAGGAAACTTCACCCAGAACATGGGTTTTACCACCAGTGATTCACTTTATTGCCAGTGGAAAGCATTTGGAGGAGACTTGCAGCAGGTGATTAATTTTCTTTGTGGACCTGTTGCTCTTAAGATGAATCTGTACACTGACAGATTTAATCTGCCGATTCTGACCCTTTAAGGCAGCCATAGATGGTTCAATTACGATCATTCTTGGAAAAGATCTTTCCGAGAAAGATAGTTTGCTTCAACTAGGGATGCACCGAATCCAGGATTCGGTTCGGGATTCGGCCAGGATTCGGCCTTTATCAGCAGGATTCGGATTCGGCCAAATCCTTCTGCGTGGCCGAACCGAATCCTAATTTGCATATGCAAATTAGGGCCGGGGAGCTAAATCACGTGACTTTTTGGCACAAAACAAGGAAGTAAAAAATGTTTTCCCCTTCCCACCCATAATTTGCATATGCAAATTAGGGTTCGGTTCGGTATTCGGCCAAATCTTTCGGGAAGGATTCGGGGGTTCGGCCGAATCCTAAATAGTGGATTCGGTGCATCCCTCGCTTCAACACACACGTTTAGAGCTGAATCAACAGATAAACAGGTAGAAACAATAGAATTCTACCTGTATCTGATGAATCTGTGGGTCTATGGCCAGCTTTAGACCAATTTCTTGGAGAGAAACCATCTCAGCCTTGAATAGAACCCAAATATGATGTACAGGTTCCATGCCCAAATTTGGGTATTCTATCCTGGCTAAATAACATTGAAGGACAATATGCCATGGACCTGAGATATACCAGGTTGTCTGAAGACCTTGAAGTTGGAGAATACTTAACCATCCTGCACAAAACATTCTTTTCAGTAATGGATAAAGAGCAACGTCACTTGAATTTCTGCTCTGGGCTCCCTTTATCTTTCTCACCCACAAAGTATCGTGAAATCCTAATCATGAAATCTTAATGAAAGTCTCTGCTGGAGAGAATTACAAAAGAAAAAAAGGCCAAGAAATGAAAAATGGCTCGGCGCATTCCAAGGGCTGGTTCCCCGGAAAGATATGAATCAATATTGCAGCAGCCGTGAGATTGCTGGAACTCGGACATAAGCTGGGATTTTCTTTTACTATATATTATCTTAAATCTCGAGCACCGTAAGATTTATCTAAGCACTAAACAACCGGCGAGGGCTTCTTGGATCAATGAGGCTGGCAAGTACCTGGCTGAAAAATGGCTTTGTCCTCAATAGGGGTCTGCGAAATATATTTTCTGTAGGTCACATGGCTAAGTATCAGCATTACTTTCCATCTACAGTACGAATATAGAGAAACAAAAATATGGCTTTAACTTTCATGAACTTGGAAGGAGAGCAGTTTTTAGAATTGCTTAGAAAGGTGATCTTCTGTGAGCCAGATACTTGTATCAAGGTCACCTAAAAATAAACATTATTGGGTGTGTTAATCAAAGGCAACTACTCAAGGTTCCATATGTTTTCTGGAATATGTGCAATCTTTAGGCGAGTGTTGATCAAGACAAAATTCAGACATCAATTTACGTATTGAAATTTGAGTAACACTTTAAAAATTACCTCGATTCAGAGGTTGACTTTAAATGGTTTCTTGAATTCGACTTTTCGCAACTTTAAACCTGCTGTAAATTGCTGTTTTATGGAAGACATCCTGGGGCTCATTTATCAACACTGGGCACATATGCCCATGGGCAGTGACCTATAGCAACCAATCAGTGATTAGCTTTTTAAAGCCAGCTGCAAGTAGAACAATGAATGCAGCCTTTTGATTGGTTGCTATGGGTAACTGCCCATGGGCAAATTTGCCCAGTGTTAATAAATGACCCCCCCTGGGATCTAATTGGAGTTGTTTGCAGCCTTCCTAACATTCTAGTTTTTTTATTTCGGAGAATTTACCCGAGTTTCAAAAAAATTTTTTTTTTAAGAAACTGCAATTGGTTGAATTTCAAGTTTTAAATAACTCCCATGAACTCGAAATTCGGCCCTTGATAAATCTGCCCCTAAGAAAAATTCCAACAGAAACTTAATTCATGAAGAATTTTAAAAATCGATAGAAACAAAATTACCGTAAAAACAAATTTCTGCTCATCACTTACATTGAGTTTGACTTACTTGGAAAAACTCACATTTTTAAATAGCCTGAATTTTGAAAAAATACTGACTTCTAAAAAAAAAAACCTCAAAGCTTCTAGCTGCCAATATTTCGCAAAATGGCAATTTAGAAAACGAGCATATTTAACGTAAAACCCAATTACATTAATCTGCAGAATAAAAACTCTGACAACATAAATAGTATTGCTCCATTCATCTTTTGTTTTTTGTTTTTAAAAACTTTTATTTGAAATTTTAAGATTTCAAAAATTTACAATCGGGGTGTTAAATAGAAGGGGGAAATAAAACGTGATCTTGAATTCTAATAAATTTGCTTTGGGGATTTAGCTTTTTGTTTGTTTCACAAATCACAATTATTTTTAGAATATGTATTTTTTTTTCTCCTCTTGAAGAGGGGTATTTGTTAAGAGCACAGTTGGCAGTAGTTCCACTCAAGCTAACCAAGCGTGGCATGGTGCACTATACTGGCATGGCATCACATCAAGCCCTGGGCCTCCTAGTTTGCCTAATTCAAATGCCTCGGAGCTGCTGTATTGTTCAGGGCCATCTGTTAGTCTTTGCATGATAATTGGAGAGGTTCAGCTCTGCAGTTTCTCTGTGGGGGCACCCAAATCCTCTGTGCTGCCTTCTCTTAGGCACGGTGCCACTTAAGAAACTTTCTCCTTGCAGAGACGACTTATCACTGTCAGCGAGTTGGCACATTGCACAGTACCCTCATCAATTCCAGCTAACATTAGTACTTAATAAGCAGGAGGCATGGGGCTAATCATTTTACATGCAAACGCAGGACAAATATAGAAGCGGGGGCCTATAGTCTGGGATGTGTCAGAAACAAGAAATTAGAGGGGCTGTTATTTTCCCTCTGGTGTTTCCTTCCAAGCTATGATTTATTTTTAGGAACACAACATTTTGCATTATTATAGTTTTCCCAAGCTCTCAGTATAGTTTTACATTGCCATCACATGTAATGTCACTTGTAAGAGTTTCCATTTGCATAATTTAAAGGACGAGTAAAGCTTTTAAATCACTGCAGCTGGAAATGTGGTGTTTCATATTGTAGCAATCCAGGGGTTCAGTAGCCTCATAACAGTAATGATCTGTGTCTTTAAAGTTGTATGCAGGAGGTCCCCATCTTTCATCTTGGGTAGCGCTGCATATGTTCAGTGTTCCGTGGACTGCTATTGCGAAACGCTTCAGGTTCGTCATAAATTTTCCAAGCATTAGCGGAAAGTGAGGTTTTATCTGTCATGGAAGACAATGCTACAGGTCTGGTGATTAATCTATTCTGATGCCAAATGCTCTGGTTTCTGAGCTTCTGTGTAATGTGAAATGTAATGACTAATTAGCCTTGTGTTGTCTGTTTTATTTATTGTATATATACTAGTGGGGGAGATTCATCAAAGAGTGAAGTTCCGCCACTAGAGGGAAATTCCACAGCCCTCAATTCATTTCTATGGGATTTTGAAAGGCGTATTTATCAAAGGATGAACTTTCACTTTCACCCATTGATAAATACGCCTTTCAAAATCCCATAGAAATGAATGGAGAGCTGCGGAATTTCCCTCTAGTGGCGGAACTTCACTCTTAACTTCACTCTTTGATGAATCTACCCCTTAACTTCACTCTTTGATGAATCTACCCCTTAACTTCACTCTTTGATGAATCTCCCCCACTGTATATTGCGAGCTGGTGGCTAAGCTCAGGCAAGTGACAGCAGCCCAGAGCATGTGCTGGGAATTGTCAGAAAAGCAGTAGGAAAGCTACTGGGAGCATCAGAGGCACAAATCTGCTAAATGGCAGTGGTGGCCTTGGGCTGGAAACATATGGTGTAAACTACTACTTCTATATTGAGGTATGGTTCACATTTTTAATGTGTGGCATTGTGGTTTTGTTTGTTTTGCTTTACTTGCCCTTTCTTATCTTTACTGCTATTCTGTGCAAGGGCCAGACTCCGGATCCAAACGAGGGGTAGGCAGAAGAGGTATGTGCCTCAGGCTGAGGGAATAGGTAAGAGACTGTAGGCAGTCAGCTTGAAGACAATGACAACTTTGGTATAGGCCGGGGGTCCTCAACCTATTTTACCCCTGAGCTACATGAAAATGCCAAAGAGTTGGAAAGCAACACAAGCATGCCAAATAAGAGCAGTGATTGGTTATTTTGTAGCCCCTTTGTGGACTGGCAGCCTACAGGATGCTCTGTTTGGCAGTACACATGGTTTTAACCAATCAAGACTTTCCTCCAAACTAGGAATTCCAAAATAAGCACCTGCTTTGAGGTCGCTGGGAACAACATACAAGGGGTTTGTGAGCAACACATTGCTTACAAGCTACTGGTTGGGTATTAACAGTAGCCTAATTTGGAGGGATACAAATGTAACCGATAAAGGCCTGGTAGCGTTATAATGACATACACTACTTTACCCCTCATAAATGCACAGCCGTGTATAATTTTGCCTGTGTTGATTAGGAGTAAGTAGTTGCCAATTCAGGCAGCGTTTGATAAAAGAATGACGCATCCAGGCTGAAGAGGGGTTCGTTGTCAATGAGAGACTCATTGGGGACCATTTAGAAGCTCACTTGGAAGCCTTCATCTCCAGCCACTTACCTGATTACTGGGATCCCGCTGTCTTCATTGGGTCTGCTTAGCATGAAGTAATTATTGGAAAGCTACAGAACTTAGCAGGGTAATAAATGTCCTGCTTTGTGTTACTCAGAATCACTGTAATTCGGAGGGAAGAGTTCAGCCCTCTAGGACATGATAAAGTAAATATTGCAGATGAGCTGGGCCCGTGGCATAGTCATGTTTCCTTCATGGCTGCTGTATGCTGATAAAATGCCTGGAGAAAAAACACTTTTCCTTGTAAGTACGATGTCTTTACCATCTTGCTTTGTGTATTCCATCATGGACTTGTACCTCATGCCCTAGCCAGCCTTTCTCCTACTGCACAGGTTATTTATTAATCTTTACCGGCTCCAGGAGGTACAGACAGGTCATTTCTCAACACAGACCAGATGAGCGCATTAATAAAAGTCCCCTTTGAACATTAATCATTCCAAAATAAAGTCACTTTCATTACTTTCTGCCATTTCCTTTTGTCAGCTCTGTACTTTGGGGATTCATATGTGGCTCATAGAGCTATTCTTTGTCTCCTTTCCATTGTGCATTGATTCATAGTACAACTAGAGTTCCAAATGTATTAGTCTTAGTTATTCAGCTGGTGGGAGACCCTTAATTTTCATATGTCACCCTGAAGGTCTCCTGGGTTCTTCTTGGATCATAATTGTCATAGTTTTTATTGCTGTAATAATCAGGGAGGGTTATGGGTAACACCAGGCACTGAATGAACGATTATAAGTCTTGTTGCTTGTGGCTGATGTCTTTTCTCTCTTTCTCTCAGTACATCGGGAGCTTGGATGTGCCAAGACCTAACAGCCGAGTGGAAATCGTGGCTGCGATGAGAAGAATTAGGGTAAGAATGTTATAATTATAAGTGACATTGACTGGCGCTGTTCTTATGGTGGCAGTGCCAGTGTCATGGCCTCTGGGTGTGCATCAGGTGGTGCTCCAAGTGCACCATATACCTCTCTCCCTCAGTTTCTTTAGAGAGTTGCACGTGTTTTGGCTGCCCATTTTGCACGACCACATCCCACTGCAGACAGTAACTGAAGGAGACAGCAATTAGATGGGAACAGCTTGCTTCCAGTAGCTTTCACTGTAACAAAGCTGAAATGAGGCAGCAATTAGTGCGTTGGCACGTTTCCAGCTCATAGGCTTCACTGGCCAAAAAGGAGGAACATTTGAGATTGTTAAAATTGTAAGGAGATATCAGCCTTGAATAGATGCAGAGAGTGGGTGGTTGTTATATTTTCCATGACATATATATGTCTTATTTTGATGAGTGACCAAATGTTACTTATAGGTTGGTGGTTGCCAACGACTAGTACGATCGTCATACGTTCCACCAGAATAATGCAGCATATAGTGTAGAACCAACCAGGGCATGTACTATGTACATAAGAAAGTAACCAGTGTGCAAACAGCATATATAACATTTAAGTAATCTTTTCTATGGTACAGAATGCTAACAATGCTTTTGTAGATGTAGATCATAATGGGACAACATGACTAAAAGAAGACCGTGTATTAGTAATGTATGGGCACTACTGTACTACAGTGTCCATCCAGCCCTTACCTAACAATTATCTAATGCCAATAACAATGCAACTAGCCAGTTGGTATGTATTATGAAGCTTGGTGTTGGAAAAATATTTGGATTCTTTCGGAATTTTAATGCAGGGAACATTTTTGATTTGCTGAAGCTTAGTGTTGGGTTGGCAAGAGTATTCTTGAGTAATGGTGTATGAGTGAGTAAGAAAGTGTGAGCCTTGTATGTGTGGTGGAGGATGTATTGTTTACACTTGAATTTGGGGTTGTACATTGTTAAGACGTTGAGTTGAAATGGAGGTGAGTAGCTGGTAAGAGGAGGTTAAGAGTTTGAGGGACATCACTGAGCCTGGTTTGGTTTAGTTCTTCTAGCGTTCTTAAGAGTTGGAGCTGGATGGATGGGGTAGACTTTAGACTTAATATGGTGGGAAGCCCCTGAAGTGTAACTTAAAGGTGATGGGCTGGGGTACCATGAGTACTACATGGAACATTCTATGTTCAGTAGGACCCTAAAAGGCAGGAATGTACAACCTGTGGCCCTTCCGCTTCAGACATGTCACAAACCCTCCCTCCTCCACAGCACTAAGCTGGAAGTATTCAGAGAGATAACAGCAGAAAGTACCTGCCTTCTGAGACTGTTATTAATGTCAGGACTGCTTGTTGCCTTGGGCACAGAAGCGGTTACGTGGATAAAGCATGTGACTCGTGAATGCATTTATGAGGCTACAAGGGAGAGAGGTGAATGTAATGAACATAAACTGCCTCGAACCAATGAAGCTAACTACTGGAAAATGGCTGTGGGGGGAATGGAGAGTTAGTTTAATAAGAGTGAAATTAAGGAGTTGGGATTTAGAGTAGGAATTTTAAATAGTAGACCTTAAGCAGAACACGATCTTGGTTCCAGTGGATCACTTTCTACTGGATGGAGTGAGAAATTTCTGGATGTATTGGGTCATCAATCACTAGGAGTGAGCAGGCACTTCTCTACTGAAGTTGGCCGCCTTCCCTACTTAAATGTGTCTTATACAGGTGTATTCAACAGGTTATATGGTCTTTCTATACTGACTAAATTGTGCTTAGCACAGGGGAATACCAGTTGTATGTTCTCTCTCTATATATGTGATGGCTGACTACATGATCAGTCCAAAAAAACAATGTTTTCTTCAGCACACCACTTACTATTTCAGGGTGCATCCACTCCCAAGCTGCCTCCAAGTCAGCCAAATTCCTTGTCTTGAATAATAGGATATGAAGCACACCATCCTCAGGCTTTGCCTTTATAACATTTTATTCCAGCGGAAAGGCAAAGCCTGAGGTGACTACGTGATCATCCAAGATTATATCAGTCCTACCTGCTGATAGAATATCCAGCTTACTACTTGCTATGGTAGAATGACCAAAAACAAGGGCTCTGGAAGAACTGAAATACTGCCATGAGGCATGAGATGCTGCTGTCACTGCTGTCAACGTTACTTCTCATTGGATAGTCCAAAGATAGATCTGAAATGCAAGCCCAGGAGCAACATCTGAGATAGGTGGTCAGGGTGGGTATAAAAGTAACTTCACGTTGAGTCAGGTAGGGCCCATGTTGTATTAGAGCTGGTTAGGGTCAGTAGAGGGTTCATTTGTTGACCTTTGTATCCCTACTTGAGTGGGTGGGGGCTGGCTGCCTAATTTATTAGTTGCAATACATAAATACCCCTCTTTTCAAGACACCGCCCCCCGCCTTTCAACTGCTTTGAAATTCCTTTTGCAAGAACAGGGTCTTAAACTTCATAACAGCCCTAAAGTCTGTACGTCTGCTGCCTGAAGCTTCCTTTCCAGAAACCAACGTCAGATGCGTCCATAATTACAGCTGTATTGCGCCAGTTGCCAGGAATAGATGAAGCATTTTAGGAACATAGATATTTCTGCATGGAAACCTTCCTACTTTATTCCATCCCCGCTCAGCATAAAAATGATCTTGTTATGAGACTTCTAATTCCTGCTTGCAGCTTTCATTCTATGTCTCTGACTTTCAGTTATCCCAGGAGAAGCGGTTTCTTTATTGGGTTATGCCAAAGAAAAGATACCATTAATGGAAAATATACTGTACCCTGATTTGTCTATAAATATTCCTCCTTAATAGGGTACTTTTCCTACATGCAGTTGATGCGTTCCTGACATTGCAATGACTGCTAAGAAATATACCAATTTCGTGTATCAATTTGTAACCGATTAAAGAGCTAAAACCCCTGGTCTACTGGTCTGCAACTACGGAACAACATTAGGGTGCAAAAAACTGTAAACATAAATAAAAGAATGTGTTTGGCAAGTGTGCTATCCCTTTAAGGCCATGGCAGACCTATAATATACAATAAATACAATTATCCAATCATTTGTAGGACCTTTACTTGCACTTTAAGTTACATGCTGAATAAATCCTGAAACAGTTTGTTTTGCTTTCTGCATAAATGGGCCTTAAACTGCCAACACTTATACTTCCAAACAATATAGGCTCCAGGACATTATGGGGCAGATGCTCAGTAAAAAATAAAT
>CM044445.1:4316194-4327738 GCA_024363595.1 Xenopus borealis
AGACAATATACATAAATGTATACACATCACCAGCAGCATAAAAAGCAAGTTCTTCCATAGTTCTGCTTATCATAGGGTCACACAACAAAGACTCCTTTAGAGATGAGTCAGAAAGTTCTATCTTAGAGGAACAATACAGATGACGCACCTGCGCTAATGTGCGGATTCAGTACTTATTAGCCAAGGACACAGTAACCTTGCTGTACAGAGAAATATTGTCTGAAGGAACACCATGTTTAACTTCTTTTCATCTGTTCCAAGAGATATATATATATATATATATATATATTAATTAATGACTTGTGTGGTACCCACAGATTGCTCCATAGCATCCAATCAGCAGTGGGCTGTATTTCTAGGCTCATGTTTGCATCTGATTGGTTGCCAGACCCAGAGGAAACCCTGTTGCTCCTCTGTCCCCCCCTGTAATGGTTACAATAGGCAAGACGTCTCCAAGCTGCTGCATTTAACCTAAAGCATAATATGCAACTGTTCGGCTCATGGCCCACCCAAGAGGGATTGGTAGCAATGCAGGGACAGGTTTAATTGCAGGGTGAGTTGGGTCAATAAGCACCTCCCCCATCACTCATTGGGGGTCATTTATAAACACGGGGCAAATTTGCACTTGGGCAGTTACCCATGGCAACCGATCAGTGTTTGCTTTAATTGTTCTACTTGCTGCTGGTGAAGAAAAAACGAACTGTTTATTGGTTGCTATGGGCTACTGCCTAGGTGCAAAATTGTAAACGAGCTTAATGTCCTTCTCTGAACCCATGATGATGTCATTTTGTCATTAATGATGAATGATGTCAGTTTTTTTCGTTTTTATGGGTAAGACGTGGGAAATGGGCTGGGTCACAAGTAAAGATGGTACAGGGGTAAGATATAGTTAGTTAGTTTTGATCTTTTCAATGAACTCAAATATCAATGAATCATGGAATCAGGTATCTGATTGGTCTCTATGGGGGTACTTCACTGGTGCAAATTTACCTTCAGAGGTTATTATCAAGAAGGGTGGCAAATGTGAATGTCATTGATATTGACAGCAGTGTCTGGCTATTTCTGTTCTCTCGTTTCCGTCCCTTGAAACAAAGTTGCAGTCCTGGCAGTCAGCCGGCTGCTGATACATTGTTTCAGAACAGTTCCAATAACAGAAATGGCCTGACAGTCACTTGTTGTCAATAGCAATGGAATGTCCGCATAATTGTAACAACAGTGAAAATGTTTAATCAATGTATATTGGGAAGTTGCTTAGAATGACATTTCCCTTAATTCTGCAATATTTTTTTATTGGGGATGCACTTTAATAAAGCAGGTGGGATGGGGAGGTGTGTTCCGAGCATCGGGCTTGTGTATAGCGCTGTGATTGATATGCAATTTCCTGCTTTCTTTGATTTGCAGCAGCAGCAACACCCTCACTGCTGACCTCTGCTTTGAGTTGTGGGTCTCGTTAAGATATAGATGTGCTTTGCCTTTCAATTAGGCCAGCCTAATACCCATCTAATTCTGTATTATGTGAGCTGCCCCTCGGGATGTTCTTATCACTAGTCTGACAGCCCAGTGGTTTAGCACTGTGCCACTATAAGGAAAGTCACGCACACCGCAATGTTCAGAGTCGTACTGTGAAGACAACACAATTTATGACTTGTAGTAAACAGTGATTTAAGCGCCTGGTGGGCAGACTGTTAGTGCCTTGGCATCTTTAAAGGTTTAAGCCGTAAAGACAGAGGCTAATAAGGATTATTGGAATGGCCGATTCCCTTGCTGTTTGAAACAGTTTGTGCTTTAAAGGGTAAGCAAAGCCATACATCTGTATTACACAGGATTGTCGTGCCAGCTCCCATGACTGGCAGTTTTACGCCTTTCAAGTTACAGCCCTGTGGGTTTCTAACACTCAGTCATAGCTTCCATATAGCCGGCGGATTATCTGGGTAGCAAACCCCCTTAAACTCTCCAACAAAATTAGAGGGGTTGCTTCGAAATACCCCCTGAATGTGTTTTCAATTTTATTTTTTTGGTGATCTTCCCAAGACCTGTCTAACTTACCCTTTACTGCTTGGGCATGTGGGACAATGGTTCAGGATTAACTGCTACACTTGGATGATGTTTATGGTCCTAGCAACTTTAAAGCCTTTCCAATCTACAGGGAATAAGCAGTAGAAACATTGAGCTGGATGCAGCAGGAAGGAAGCAGAAACTATCCAGGAAGTATATTCTTCCATGCAAGCAGAAAAAAGCAACTGCAGCCTTTTGCAAAGTAATAAAAAGCTCTTGTCTCTCCGATTATTGATTCAACAATTGATTTAATTACGGAATCATTAAGCCTTTTCAGTTTCCAGTGGAGGAAACAGTAAAACAGTAGAACAGTAGAAACATTAAGCCGGATGCTTGCAGCAGGAAGGAAGCAGAAACAGTCACACGACTTCCATGCAAGCAGAAAAAAGCAACTGCAGCCTTTTCTAAAGTAACAAAAAGCTTGTATCTCTTCCGTTACTGATTCAACAATTGATTTAATTATGGAATCCTTAGCCCTTTTCATTTCCAGTGGAGTATACAGTAGAACAGTTTAAACATTGAGCCTGGTGCTTGCAGGAAGGAAGCCAATGCCATCACATGACTATACAGGAAGTATAGGCTTCTGTGCAAGCAGAAAAAAAGTAATACAAAAACTCTCATCACAATGAATTCAACAATGGTGTTGTATTTGTTTCGTAATTTTTTTGTGTGATTTCATTGCTATTTTAAGTTCGAAGTTTTTTAATGTTTTAAAATGGGGGGGGGGGAAATCAAAAATTTAAATCGAGAAATTATGTTGAAAAAAAATAAAAAATAAATATTTAGGCACTGGGATAATGTATCAAGGCCAGAGAAGGAAGGATGAGTAGTTTTATGTGTGGTAATGACTAAGTACTTTCCTGCATTCGTTGGCAGGCATCTGCAGTACCAAGCTCCAGGATCATTTCATTCCGATCCAGTAAAATTTTAATATTCTGTTTTCTGCTCACGGTTTCTTCTTTTTGTACTTTTTTTTTTTTTCTATTAGCTTGGACTGGCAGAAATAATGAATAATGAATTTGACGGCACCGGTTCCAAGTACTGTTGAATATTCATGGCCTGGGGACGAGGATGACCTGGGAGTTTAATACACATTATTATTAGAACTCATTTTTTTTTATGAAAAATTATACTTAATGTTTTTTTTATGCTTCCAGAATATTCTATGTGTCCCACGACTCTCAAGACTTAAAAATATTCAGTTACATCGCACGAGATGGAGCCAGCAACACCTTTAAGTGCAACGTCTTTAAGTCAAAGAAAAAGGTGAAGTTGAATGGTGTTTTCATAGACAGAATTGTGGGGGGGGGCACAGTGGAAAAATACATTTTTGACCTTGAGAAAAAATGTTGAGATGCTGTTAGTAGTCTTCTTTAGATATAGATTATGGACAACAGTGCCCTCTAGAGTATAACCGCTGAACAATAAAAATAGTTTTTATAAATGTTTGGCATCCTTCACCCTTTTGATGATTTAGACCAGTGATCCCCAACCAGCAGCTTGTGAGCAACATGTTGCTCTCCGACCCCTTGGATGTTGCTCCCAGGAGCTTATTTTCAAATTCCAGGCTTGGAGGAAAGTTTGGGTGGCATAAAAACCAGGTGAACTGCCAAACACAGCTTCAATGTAGGCTGGCAATCCACATAGGGGCTACCAAATGGGCAATAACAACACTTATTTGGCACCACAAAAACATTTATGCTAGTGTTGCTCCCCAACTCCTTTTACTTCTGAATGTTGCTCACAGGTTCAAAAGGTTGGGGATCCCTGATTTAGAAGAAAATGCTGCCGTTTCTTAAAGCATAAAGTTCAGCCTATGGTTCCACAAGCAACAAGGTTGTGCTGGAAGCCATAGCTAGACTAAAAACCTCTGGTAGACTCCACATGGTAAAGGAGGGACTCACCAGCTAGGGTGATATTTCAGGAGATTGCCTGTTTGTTTTCCTAGATACCCCTTAATACTGGACTTCCAATGTGCGCTTGATCTTCACAAGTCCAACAAACTCTGCTCTATGAAATTCACATGATACAACTCATCGGAACTGGGTTGCATGTTTTTTGTGTGTGTGTGTGACAGTTGCAGTAGAAGTCAAATTTCTGGTATCCGCTCAAGCTTTTTAATCCTATCAGCCTCTGTATCCAGTCTAATGGTTTTCCGCTAAGCACTGATCTACTTTTGGAAATGTCTGAACACTGTTTCATGGTTATTATATTGTGGAACGTCAACAGGTGTTAATGTCTTTGTTTCCATATGCCAGAGCCAAGCGATGCAGATTGTGCGGACAGTTGGACAAGCCTTTGAAGTGTGTCACAAAATGAGCCTGCAACATGCCCAGCAGAATGCGGACGGGCAGGCGGATGGTGCCAGCGACAAATCCCAAGAAGAAGTCAATTTGGAAGGTTTGTATTAAGCAGAGGTACACGCTAAGCTACAATTGTGTCACATCTGCTAGGCACGGAAGTATAAAATTGTTCATCGATGAGCTTTCCATATTCTGCCATTTCCTAATCAGGGAAAGCATTAACCTTGAATATGAGGACATCTGCCTGATCTGAAAGATCTGTCACCTGATACAATGTGGCACTCCAGGAGCATCTCAATAGGATGCAAATGCAGGGTAGAGGGGCATATTAATATGCACGGGCCTCGTTGCTTAATCCTTCTGTCTTTTTTTTTTCCTTAGTTCTCTCATCAGCACGCCAGTTGACAGGAGAAGAGAATAAAGACCCTGAAGAAGACGATGCTGATCTCAAGAGGGTCGTCCTCCGAGATGAGCGGAACATCAAGCGAGGCTCTACGGGATCTGATTTAGGGGTCCTGCAGTCTGTGCGAGTGTTAATGGAACGCAGTAGTCAGGTAGGACACATCGCTGGAGACATGGAGGCTTCTTAAAAAACGTAAAGCTATTTTTGCATGGTGACTGTATCCAGAGAGTCAAAATAAGCCCTGGCATTTCAGATACACAGAGGCCCAATCATCCCACTTAGAGGCCCAAACAGCCTCCACCAGCCCACTAAATTGTGACTTTCTATGGCACTTTATAGCAGCCCATCTGGCATTTGCCCTAACCTACAGATTGCCAGTCCGGGCCTGACTGTATCTATTGCTAGTCATGTGACCATGAGAATAGCAGGATAATAGCACTGTGGAGGCAGAACAAACAAAGCCAATGTACTTTTATAACAGATTAATCTATGGGAATTGAAAACGTGATGGGCCACTGTTTAGAATGTTACAAATCTTGAAGTTCTTGAGGGGGGGGCACTATAAAGCTTTGGGGTTCCAGTTGATATATTCACACAGATAACTGTTTAATGAGTTATTTCCTCTGCAGGACGTTACGCGTAATATTATCCACAGCGCAAGAGCTCACAATTATTCTCTGAACGCTGTTGCCACCAAGTGGTGGATCAGTGTAGGGCAGTGAAGAACTCCATGGTACTGTTCTGGTTTCCAGAAGCATGTCCTTAATGAATATCCACCTATCTCCTGTTTGCCCGTGTGCCCACACAGATACAGGAGGACTATACACTCGCCATGCAGATACATCCTTGTTCCTAATTTAACCTAAATCCCTAGGGGCATTTCTAACCGTTATGCCTAAGGGCATTGGAGCATGGTGCAATTACAGGTGGTGTTACTAGTGGGTAACAAAATGTCCACAATAAATTTCTATACATTGTAATGACAATTCATTCTGGGAGGTCTCTGGCTACCTGTTCTAGTTTCCTACAGTGACTGTGGGCTATTAAAAGCAAAAATGGGGCATCTGTGCCCGTTGCACCATTAAGATAGGCCATGGGATGGTTTAATATATCAGTAATAGCTTGGTTCCTGGTTCCAACACCAACTTTATCTTTCTTCTGGCTGCTGATTCAGGTGTCTGTGTTGCACCTTAATGTATAATCCTCATTTAGATATTTAGAATCAAAACAGCTCCAGGCAGTATTTCGTGAACTGCAATATATAATTTATTTAATTTATTTAGCAGTGTGCATACCATGGTATGCACACTGCTAAATAAATTATATATTGCAGTTCACGAAATACTGCCTGGAGCTGTTTTGATTCTAAATATCTAAATGATGGTTTAATATATGTTCTACTAAGATAGGACATGGGGTGGTTCCATAATTGTTCTACTAAGATAGGACATGGGGTGGTTCCATAATTGTTCTACTAAGATAGTCCGTGGGATGGTCCCATTAGTGCACCACTGAGATAGTCCATGGGATTGTTCAATAAGAGACTGTAATTACCTTTGTTGTGTTTATCTAGGACATAGAGAAGTGTTCCATCCATTCTCCTGCATCCCACCAAGTCCAGACTCCAGATTCGTCCTGCCCTATCTCTGGCTTGACGCCACTCGCTTCCCAGCATCGCTTGCAACTCCTGCAACATCAGCTTCTACAGCAACAGCAGCAAACGCAAGTCGCTGTAGCCCAGGTAAGTCGTCTCATCCAAGATGCTTTCTACCCTGGTAAATATATAGGGTTTCTTTGACTCTGATCCTGAAAGGGATTTTTCATTTGGAAAGTCCTGCCATAAAGCAAGGCAGAAGGCTTCTGTTAGCGACATAGACTTATGTACCAGTAAAGGGACTGGTTCTTTACCAGCAATATATATATATATACAGACACTGCAACTCCTGACTATATCCTTATCAAAATCTCAACTCTAGATGACAGTAACATTCCAGTGGGACTTTCAGGCATATTCTCACCTGCGCTTGCAACTCTCTGTTCATTAAAATAATATTTACCAAAAATATTTTTCCCATAAATCACCAGGTGCAACTGCTCAAAGACCAGCTGGCGGCGGAAACAGCGGCACGCATGGAATCGCAGGCCCGTGTCCGGCAACTGCTGCTGACCAATAGAGACCTGTTACAGCATATCTCTCTCCTTGTGCGACTGCTGAAGGAGCTGGAACTGAGATCTGACACTAAGCAGCCAGGTGAGGGGGAATTTGATGGGCCTTTTGCATGACGTGACTGGAGACAGTCAGGGGGCTTTCAGGAGTCAGAATTAGCACTCTTACATTTATTACACTATGCCTTTTATACCAGGGGACAGAAGATCTTTACAAAACCTGGCAATCGCGCAGTCCCTCTCGCTAAACCTAAAGAACCTCTACAACCTGGAGATCAACCTTCCTTGCACCTCCACACCTGCGAGTCTTCTGAGTAACCCTGGCATGAATGGCAACAACATTGGGGAGTCTTACCTGAACCTGCTGAACCTGGATCATCCACACAAACCCTCTGAGGAAGGGACCGGGGTGTCCTGCAGGAAGGTGGAAGGTTCGGAGGTCACTGAGGTGATAGACAGCGAGGATCTCAAGGCTGGGGATGGAAGGGCAGGATCAGACAAGGCAAAGTAGGTTTATTTCAGAACTTCTGCTCTCTTGTGCAAATCATACACTCAATAATAATAATGTTTCAGACAGAACTAGAGTCATTCAGCAACATCACTGTGCCTCCCGTTATGTAAAGGTATTCAGTGTTTACACCCCTTACTAATGGTGCCCCCCAATAATTGCTTATTATAAGTCCCTGTTTTATAACAAGTGTGTTTTGTTCCGTAGGCTTCTACAGTCTATTCCCAAACTGATCCCACCTCCTCCCATCACTAAAAAAAGGTCCAGTAAGATCTTTTCTGGCCAAATACCAGAATCTGCCTCTGCTGAGAGTATAACGCTGACGACCCCAACTACGGTCAGCCTGACCAGCTTTACTACCATCACCTCCTGTTCCATTACACCGTCCGAGTTCACCACTGAGGACACCAGTCCCTCTTTTAAAAACGCCCACTTCCCGTGCTTTGAGAACCCGGAGCTTTCTCCCATCAAGGAGGCCTCCAGTTTATCCATCCACCAAGAAGTGATGGATGAGAACGGGACATTTCACTCTATCACCAGCAGCTATGACAACTTGGAGGACATCTTTAATGGTTCCACCAAGCAGTTTGCCATGGAGAGCACATTGCCATTCTCCACCGCTCACGACACCTGTCTGCACATTAGTTTCTCTGAAGACGATCTCCCAGAAGTCGAGTCCGACGTGTCCGTCCTAAAACAATGGCGCCTAATCAAAAATGGGAATTAAATGATGGCTTTGTTCTGGAGAGCGGCTCGTGGAAAAACAACATAATCAACAGGGACTTTTCCATGGTTGCCTCCATCTGCAGCATTCAAGAACTTTCCAAAGTTGCCTCCATCCGCAACATGGTCAAAATTAGAGAGAATTAGAATTGAGACCTCTTTAATGGAGACCAGCCTTTGGGAAGCAAGGGGGCTGCTTGTGATCCGATCAGTGAATCCAACTGGTGGCGCTGTTCTAAGATATTAGGGGTAGTTACCCCAATGCATGGGCCAATATAGGGTTTCTTGGATGGATTGTAAATGGCCCGATCTCTAGTACCATTTGAAACCAACTGAAGATCACTAGAAATATTTACATTTTTTATGGAATATCCTCCCCCCCCAAAAAAAATACACTAATATACTATGAAATGTAATTGATTGAAGTGGTGGAGGGGAGCCTATTTATGGATTTTCCCCAAAGGACACCAACCCCAAATGGCACACCCCTTATACCTCAGCTGCACAATTTAGGTCAACCCCAAATCTTCTCCAGATATAGCGGCTCTTTGATGGTTACTGGAAGATATGGCGCCTGTGTAACACAATGGCTACGATACAATAGTGTAGTTTGCCGTTAAAGTGCAATATAAGGAACATTTTCACCTCTTGTAGAGAGAGAGAGTTTAATATGAGATATAGAAGATGCATAGGTTTATTTTTTAACAATGATTGTGCTTAATCTTTAGATTTGTTATGATATTTTTAAACTTGGTTTTGGTTTTATGTTCCCTCACCCCAAAACGATAATGAGTAGTGAGTGCAAGGAAAATGGATCCCCCTGTGATCTTAAATCCCTTATGATTATGTGTATGTGTTTGAATGGATGGAAGCAGCACTGATACAATGTGGTTATGGGCAGCCAGTGGGACCTTAGCTGTCAGGGATTCCCTTTATCCCTGGGTCTATTATTTGAAATATTAGGGACATACAGTTGGAGTAATAACTGGGACTAGGCCCCCTTATTGAACCACACTAGTGGGGAACCCTTTAAGACAGGGATCCCCATCAATTTGTAGTGCAACACAAGCATGAGGTGGACTGTGATTGGTTATTTGGTAGCCCCTTTGTGGACTGGCAGCCTACAGGAGGATCTAGCTCAGAACACTTGCTTCTTATACAACCAAAAGTTGCCTCCAAGCCATGAAGTCAAAAGTGTCAGCTATGAGGTCACTGGGAGCAATGTCCGAGTGGTTGGGGCACAACATGTTGAGCCATTGTTTACTGTACCTTGTTCTAAATGCAGAGAAGCACCATGAGCTTGATGGGCTTCACCTCTTTTAGGCAATTGCACAAGCTACGTCATCAACTGTGCATGCCCCCGACAGAAGATTGCACAGAAGAGGACCCTCAACCCCACCAAACCCAAAGTGATGCTTTTAACGTCAAGGTAGAGCAAAAGGCCATATTTAGGGGGGTCCTCCGTGGTTTGGGTTCATGAGGAGGGATAGTAGGCTCTAGTGGGGGTCTTGGTTATTACACAGGCTTTATAGCTCATTGGTGTTCTTTATCTCCAGGACATGAGGTTGTCCAGGAAATGATTATATCCATTGATTGGGTCTGTAAGGATCTAAAGGTGGGCCATACACAGACAGATAAAAGCTGCCGATATTGTAGCCTTTAGGCTGATTTGGCAGCTTATGTGCCCGGCCACAAATCAGGTGGGATATTGATCAGGCAGGTTTGGATTATCCTGCTATTGAGGAGTGCGTCCGCTAGTTGATCCCATCCTACAACCCACTGGTGCACATAGTAATAATCACATCATTTGGCTGATCATCACATTAACCCAATATTGTCCTGCCGTTGGTGGGCACATCTGGGAAAGATCCGCCTGTTTGGCAACCTCAGCAAACGAGCGGATCTTTCCCATTCAATTCCATGTCCATCACTTAGACAGCAGGGTCTATAGGCAACAACTGGATGGATTCAGAAGAATACACAAAGTAAAAGAATCGGCTCCAGTTCAGTTTAAATGTATCACATTCAGGTTTCATAGAGAACGTGGATGAAGGGCATTGGTAAGTGAATAAGATGAGTGGGACGGGGTTAGTTGAAATAAGAAGGAGGTTGTGCAGGGTTCCTCAGCTCTGGTCCCTATGGGTATTTGCCCCACACAGTGTAGCTCATGTTCCCTGTATCATAACAGGATAAATGCCCTCTATGGCTGCTGCACTTCTGAAGCTCCACACGGGAAGATGGAGTTGAATGTGCTGGTTCCATGAGACATAGGAGAAGGTTACAGGACTAGAGTTGTGTATGAATATGTTGCTGATGTTGAACTTAAAGGGATCCATTGAAGAAGCACCATGATTGGCCCCACCCATTTATTCTCCCTAGCACATAGATCAGCAGCATCATTCCAAAATGACTGGGCGGAGCCTGGGATTGTAGGAGATCAGAAAGGCCTCAGCTTATGCCTGGCTTGTGTCTTATATATCTGATATATTTGTCTAACGCCTATTAATGTGAATTATGTGTTTAGTCCACTATGGAGGAACTTGCCTATATTGCACAGGAACTGCTTTTCTAATGAAATAAAAAGCTACTCTAACTTGTTTATCTTCTTGTCTAAATGTAAAACAAGTTTGTATTTCCATGTCTTATACACACTTACTGTATTTACTGTATTTACTGTACTGCTTCACTGTAAGGGGTGGATCACCTTCATGGTTATGTTATTATAGAAGGGCTGTCTCTAAGCAAGGGATGGGATCCATTGAGAAGAGTGGTGCTGGGGTCCAGCCCATGTGCAGCAGTAAAGTCACAATACTCTGATTCCTGACTGTGATCAGAACCCACTCATTGCTCATTCATGGGGCGTATTAGCTACAGACTACAATGTGTGTCACATTAGACAAGACTTGTGTGATAAGTAATGCTGCTTCACAATGGGCATGTCATTGTTTGTCCTTGTCTGCTCTCTGCACCGCTGGTTCTGACTCATCAAACAATGTACCTCTACATGACTTCCCAATATCCATTCATTCCTCACTCTCACTGGGTTATAGTTCTGTTTAACTGTCATTGCATGTGTCTTTCCTTCTCTGTTCTTTGCACTGCAGGTTCTAACTCATGAAACAATGTACCTCTAAGTAACTTCCCAATATCCATTTATTCCTCAAGGTACAAAAGCAGTTTCTATAGACAATTTCAGACCCATTACTAACACAGTGCTATTGTCTGTCATTGTTTCTCTTTGTCTGCTCTCTGCACCTCTGGTTCTGACTCAAGAAACAATGTACCTCTAAGTAAAATTCCAATATCCATTCATTCCACAAGGTACAACAATTTCAGGTCCATTACTAAACACAGTGAGTCATGTTGTATTTTATTTGTTGTCATTT
>CM044445.1:4335680-4347011 GCA_024363595.1 Xenopus borealis
CATCGTCCTTCTGTCTCCATCTTGTTTTATGGTCTCCAAAGTTCCCTTCTGTTGTCACCTTGTCCTTCTGCCTTAATCTAGACTTTCTGTTGCCATCCTCTCCTACTATCTTTATTTTGTCCTCCTGTTATGTGCGTGTGCAGTGGAGGGGTCAGGCAAGGAGGCAGAGGGCTGGGTCAAACAGCATTACCTTGGATGGAATATTACTTTGTGGGGCTCTGAGACACTGTCTATTCCAACCTTCTGGCAAAAATGCAGCATTCCCATGCTGGTTTATGGCAGCATTTTTCAAGCTACAGATTATGGATCAGTGACATTATAATTTACCCTTTAATTTTTTTTGCACTGTTGCCTGGAGATGCCTGTGACTGTGTGGGAGAAATAAGACAAAACCACTGAAGATGTAAAAATTAACTCATTGTCTGCTCTTGATCCTGAAATTCCACACTAGGGCTCATTTAGCCTGAGCTTAGATGCAGGGCCACTATGCAGGGCCACCATAAGGTGGCACAAGGGGGACATTAATCCTGAGCCTGGAGGATTTACAGTTTTAAAGGAGGGGGGGGGGTCTGTCCATGCTGTCTATTACCTTTTTAAAGAACTAAGATGTACCATTAGAACTAGAGAGTGGGCACTATCCAACTTCAGTGCATTGTGGTAGTGTCTTGACTGTGTGCATTATATCTATATCTTCTCAGCCATGAGGAATACAGCATCAGGTCATTTGTTTCTCATTTATTACACTTGCTAGTGTTGCTTTAGAGCTGTTGTCTTTAAAGGGATTGTTCATCTTTAAATGAACTATATGCATGGTGTAGAGAGGCATAAAATATTCTGAGACAATTTGCAATTGGTTTTCATTTCTTATTATTTGTGGTTGTTGAGTAATGTTGCTTTTTATTCAGCAGCTCTCTAGTTGGCAATTATTTAGCAATCTGTTTGCTAGGGTCCAAAGTCGCAGTGGCATTCTCCTAGCATGCAACGATTTGAATAAGAGACCGGAATATGAATAGGAGAAGCCTGAATAGAAAGATGTAGCAATAAATGTGTAGCCCATGTGCAAGATGGAAAGTATCAGAAGAAGACAGCAAATAATTCTATATCTATAAAAAAATAAAGAATGAAAACCAATTGAAAAGATGCGTAGAATCTGCCATTCTATAACATGCAAAAAGTACTTTTGTAATTTAGCCACAACATTTCAGCAGTCTGGTTGCTAGGGTGCAAATTCCCCTAGCAACCATACATTGATTTGAATAAGAAACTGAAATAGGAATAGGAAAGGGTCTGTTTAAAAGACGAGTAATAAAAATTAGCAATAACAATACATTTTTAGCATTACCACTGGAAAGCATCAGAAGAAATAGGCAAATAATTCAAAAACTATATAAAAAATAAATAAATAAATAATGAAGACCAACTGAAATGTTTTAATTCTAAGCAGCTTTCCTTTTTATATTAATTCTCACTGGAATTATTTGCTATGGGAAGCATTCTGTCAGTCCGTCTGTCCCCCGCAGGGCTGATTGGAAAAGATTCCATGTAACATTCCAAGGGTGGAAATAAAGTGAAAGAGATTTGATTGGATGGGGAAATCCCCCAGCAGGTTTTTCCATGATCCAGAGCCCAACAGAGAGAGACGGAACTCGTGACAGTGCTGGGAGTGACTGGGAGGCCAGTAGGAGGAGGGCTGCTGCTTGAGATAAGGGAACTGGGAGGGAGACATATAACTGGGAGGGACTGGTGTCTGTTATGAACACAGTCAGGGATTTACACTCCGTTGAGGCACAGGGGTTGATAGTGGAAGCAAGTGAGACAGGCATGGCCGATAACACCGAGCTCAAGTCCAGGAGGGAAAACCCGGATTACAGGAATATTGGTACGTTATTATGCGCAGGGAGGCGGCTGCAAGCTACTCCTATTCTAGCAGTTTCCCACCAGCCTTCCCCTTATGCTTGTATGTACTGTACATTATTATACATATATAATCTATATATACAGTCTGGTAATTTCCCTATGGGACCAGACTGTAAATTATATCCTTATAAACGGTTTCACTGTAGATTATAATGCATAATGTACCCCCTACTGAAATTTATAAAGATATCAGAAGTCACCTCGGAGTTATGTGACCTGTATAACTCAGCCTGCAGCCTCGTACTTTTATATGGTCACATAACACCTCAGTGACTTATAATATCTTTATAAATTACAATAGAGGGTACAATATCCACTATATTATACACATTATATATAGTGCTACTTGTATATGCTATATATATTCACAGGACAGAGGACTCTGCATGCCAGAGTTTACAATCTATGCAGGGATCCTAACCATTTTGGGGGAAGATGGGATGGACTTATACTTGCTAATCTTTATTTAGCAAGCATGGGCGGCTTATAACACCATGACTACAGCCTGTAATCTGGGCCCCCTGTACTGTTTCTGATGCGAGTAGCTGGGGGGAACAGGGACGTGACTGGGTGGGCGACTGGAGGGAAGGAATCTCAGGCTGAAGGTGCCCCTCAGAAGTTAATTATTCAGGGGGGGTCCCAATGCAACTTTGTTATACCGCTGGCAGTAACATACTGTTTATATATGCGTGTGTATGACTTTAGATTGTAAGCTTTTGGGGACCGGGATCTTCCTGCCAGTGGTAGTTTTGTGGGCAAGTGACTTTGTTGGGTGAGTTTTTAATAAACACTTAGCTTGGTGGGGGCTGGCAAATATAAATGATTCCATGATTGGAATGTTGAGCACTGATATCTGTCGTAGGTAGGGTTGCCACATTTTCTGGAAAAAAATACCGGCCTTCCTAAATACATATCTTTTTTCCCTATTAATAACATTGGGCTCAACCATCATTTTTACTGGCCAGGCCGGTAAAATACCGGTCATTTGGCAACCCTAGTCGTAGGCTAAATCATTCAGTGCTTCCGATCATTCCAAATGTGTCTTTGTGACCTTTGCCCGCAAGGCGTCCCATCCAAGGAATTTCATCTGGGTCAGGGGAGCATGTGAATTTGGCTGCTGCCCAACTTCCAGTTTATATCATTGTTTCCTAACAAACTCCCGTGTTGGGGGCAGGCCCGGACTGGCAATCTGTGGGTTAGGGCAAATGCCAGATGGGCTGCTATAAGTTGCCATAGAAAGTCACTATTTAGTGGGCTGGTGGGGGCTGTTTGGGCCTCTTTGTGGGCTGATTGGGCCTCTGTGTACCTGAAATGCCAGGGCCTATTTTGATTCTCAATCCAGTCCTGGTTGGGGGGCACCAGGGTCTGTTTATGGTGGCAGTGGGGATGCATCCAGAGTCATTAGTGGTTACAGTGATCATACCTCTCAAATGTCTTTTGTGGGACAGTCCTGATTTTGACAGCTCAACCTGCAGTCCCAGATGTTCCTGAATTTCTTTTTGATCTCCTGCACTCAACAACCTAAAAAAGATACAACGTTTTTAGAAATGGAATTAAAAGAGGCTTTTTGGCCAGAATACATAACAGCTGCACTTAGTTACACTTGTAATCATTTAACATAAGCAAAGATACACTTGTAATCATTTAACATAAGCAAAGATACAATTGTGACAATTTAAGAAAAAATTGTAACTAGGGGGGATCTTGGGAAACTGTGACTTGCAGATTAAAGAGCAAAGTCATAAGTATAACTGTAATAACACATAAAACACCCCAGAAATGTGTTCAAATTTTCCATAACCTGCCAAATTTTGTAAAATGGACATGGTAATTAGGGGTATAGACATAGAACGGGCAACTGTGGGATAGCAGGTATAGTAGGAAGAGATAAGATTACTTCACTAATATCACTGTTGACCAATCTGTGAGATTTTTGTTCTTGCCAGTTACAATTCCCAGCATCTTTGTTGCCAGTAAGTATTGCACAAAGCAAAGCTTTCAGGGAGTGGAATATCAAAATAAGGATGTTACTATGTTTAGCCCAGCTGATAATGACACGTTAAAGACCCCTCACCCCTCAGTCTGTAACTTGAGCCCCTGCAGCTGAACAGGAGGAGCAGTTGGTGTGTTACACTTTGTTTATGAATGTTTGTTTTATCAGGCTGAGTCCCATTTATATGTACAGTATAACCTGCTACAAGGAATAGAATCTGTTGCTTGAATATCAGAGGGGCGTCAGCTGTTCCTTTAATTGTGTTCCAATATAAATACAATGATGGTGCGAGTACTGCTTCAGCTTCATGTTTCTTTTAGCACCTTGTACTCTAGTTACTCTACAATATCTGCACCATTGGGAAGATAGAGACAGTAGAGCAAGATGGTGTCAGCAGGACAAGGGGACACGGTGTCACGAACGCCGCCCGGAGCAGTTCCAGGAGCTCCGGGCGGCGCGTCCCTCTCCTGCGGCGGCGGATCCAAGATGGCGGCGCCCATAGCCGCCACGTGTCTTCAGCGCCGGCCGTGACGTCATCGCGCCGCGCCAGATGCGCAATGGCGCCAAATTCAAACATAAAGGGACGCCAGAGACCCAGGTTCCATGCCCGAGAATAGCTCAACCTAGCTATTGTGTTCCTGGGTCTCTTAGCCTTATATCTTTGTTCTGAACTCTTGTCATTGACCCTTGCCTGTTCCTGGACTTTGAAACCTTGCTGCCTGCCATTGGAACCCCTGCCTGGACCTGACTTCGTTATTGGACTTTCCCTGTATTGTACCTTGCCTAGACTCGCTGGATAGGACTTCCTCCTTGATCCTCACTTCACCCCCCTCGTGGGAGCCGGAGGCCCCCGCTGACACACGGGGAGAGTAGGAACAGAAGAAGATTGCAACTAAAAGTACTTAATGGAGACAGGGCAACATAGTGATGGTAGAGTTAGATGCAGACAGTAAGAAACCGTTGGCAGGATGGAGAAAATGTTGAGCAAGATGGAAACAATAGAGGAAGATGGAAACTGTTGGGCAAGATCAAAGAGATGGTGAAAGTAGAGCAAGATGGTGACAATAATGGAAACATGGAGAAAGTAGGACAAGTTGGAGGTTGTAAAGCAAGATAGAGTCATATGGACAAGATACAAACAGAGGGACAAGACGGTGAAGATGATAAAAGTCAAATAAAATGGGACAAGATGGAGACAGTGTGGCAAGATGGAACAGATGGTGAAAGTAGACCAAGATGGTCATGGAAGGTCAAGATGGAGACAGAAAGACACATTGGTAACAGTAGGAAGAGGTGGAGACAGTATGGCAAAATCTAGACAGTTGGGCAAGATGGAAAAGATGGTGAAAATAGAGCAAGATAGTCATGGAAGGTCAAGATGGAGACAAAAAGACACATTGGTAACAGTAGGAAGAGGTGGAGACAGTATGGCAAAATCTATACAGTTGGGAAAGATGGAAAAGATGGTGAAAGTAGAGCAAGATGGTGATGGTAGGGCAAGATGGAGACAGTAGGACAAAGTGGAGAAGATAGAGATAGTTGGGCATGATGGAACATAGACCAAGATGGTGACATTAGTGCAAGACAGTGATCAGCCAACCTCTAGCACTTCAATAGTTGTCGACTTACAACCCCCTGGGATCCACCAAATTCATCAGCTGGGTAGCCCTACTTTATATAAAAAATGGGCCCCATTGTCCTGGAGCGCTACCATTAATGACAGTGTTTGCCTTATCTGACAATCATTCCTTAGTATGTTCTGCTTGTGTCCACCCCCCCCTCATATCCACATGTATTACATTTATTTCTGTATTTTTATCTTTTTTGACCCCATTAAATAGTTTTTCAGACTCCGGCTCCACCATAACAATGTTAGCAACCAGCAACAGATCTCTTATTGCCTCCTAGGCACACAGGCCTCTGGTTTCACTCAGTGTAATTATAATTATAATTGTTTGTTACTGATCTATCTGGCAGCACCGCTGGAGACTTTAACCTCCACTTCTCCGTGTGCTGCTAACAGTGGCATGACTATTGGAGAAACAGACCCTGCGGTAATTCAAAAACTGCTAAAATAAAAAAAAAAGGAGACCAATTGCAAATTCAGGATATCACTCTCTACATCATACTAAAAGTTCATTTACAGGTGAACAACCCCTTTAAATCCCATAGTTCAATGCTCCAGGTATCCTGGTTATGGACTGTATAGATTTTTGTGTTGATTTATGGCAGGGTGTCTCAGTCATATTCTGAGATAATTTGTGGTTTTCATTTTTTATTTGTGGTTTTTGACTTATTTAGCTTTTTATTCAGCTGCTCTCCAGTTTGCAAGTTCAGCCATCTAGTTGCTAGGGTCTAAATTACCCTAGCAACCGTGCACTGATTTGAATAAGAGACTAGAATAATAAAAAGTAGCAATAACAACAATACATTTGTAGCCTTAATGAGCTTTTGTTTTTTTTAGATGGGGGAAATGCTGGAACGAAATAATTTAAAAACTGTATATTCAATATGTAGTTTATGCAGGCAGTTATAGTTATGTAATCTCTCTACTGTTACCTGGAATCAGAGTTATGCAACAAAACCACACGTCTTTTGGTTTTCAATCTCTGTTGGGAACGCTTAGCAGAGTGGTATTACCTGAAATATGCTGTTTTTCTGTATCTGAAACCCACATCCTTCCTGCAGTTTTCTCCTCTATAGTTTCCCTGTAGACAGTACAGTATGGGAGTATAGCTTATTGTGTGCCCAGAACATTCTGTATATTTGTATTTATACATATGGGAGGAGGGAGATGCCATATTGATTCCCTTAGACAGTACAGTATGAGGGTATAGCTTATTGTGTGCCCAGAGCATTCCTTCTGTATATTTGTATTTAAACATATGGGAGGAGGGAGGTGCCATATTGATTCCCTTAGACAGTACAGTATGAGGGTATAGCTTATTGTGTGCCCAGAACATTCCTTCTCTGTATATTTGTATTTATACATATGGGAGGATGGAGGTTCCATATTGATTCCATTAGACAGTAAAGTATGAAGGTATAGCTTATTGTGTGCCCAGAACATTCCTTCTCTGTATATTTGTATTTATACATATGAGAGGATGGAGGTTCCATATTGATTCCATTAGACAGTAAAGTATGAAGGTATAATGATCAGAACATTCCTTTTTTTGTATATTTGTTTTCATACTTATGGTAGGGAGAATCTAGAAATAGCTGCTGGGGCTGATGTGTTTATCTGTGATGTGCAGGCCCGGACTGGCAATCTGTGGGTTCTGGCAAATGCCAGAGGGGATGCTATAAGGTGCCATAGGAAGTCAGTATTTAGTGGGCTGGTGGGGACTGTTTAGGCCTTTGTGTGGGCTGATTGGGCCTCTGTGTACCTGAAATGCCAGGGCCTTTTTTAATTCTCAGTCCGGACATGGTGATGTGATTACCCATTCCCTGTGGATTAGGAAGCTCATAGAAGAGAATAATAAAGGAGAACTCCACCATTTTGATATTGAAATAAGTAGTCCTTTCTGTTGTCTGGTTTTGACTTTAAAAAAAAAAAAAATAGAAGACTTGTGTGTCTCCTGTATACAGGAATGAGGCAGGAACATGGTGCCAGTAATCACGTGGAGGCTTCTTGGCAGCGTTTCATTAGTGCTTGAGAGCTACTCTAGAGGTTCATTCTATAAACAAACGTTCTCCCTAATGAGTTTTTGTTCCTGTCAACAACACAAGTGGCGTTGCTTTCTGTTATGTTGCTTTCTAACCTGACAAACACAGCCATTCCCTTTGGAGGAAGATACCCGTCTCAGGGTTTCTGTTATTTACACGCTCAGGAGTCCACATTAGCCATTGATTATGCTTTATTTATATTGGACTCAACATTCTTTTCTCAGAGATTGTTGTTCCTTGGCCTCAGCCCATAATGCAATTAAATATCCCAACAGCCGGAGAGGATAGGAATATTTTCTCATTAGTCGGGCTGTGACAGTGCAACAACTCCTGCTTTATGGCATAATTGTTTTTATCACTGCAGCAGTGGATTGTACATTAGCTAACCCAATGGCAGGGCCATAAATATCTGTATGTTGCTATAGGAAGAGGTTACCAGGTTCCTGTGGACGTGGATCAGTGTTAACTTTTAGTATGTTGTAGAATGGCTAATTCTAAGCAACTTTTCAATTGGTCTTCATTTAGTATTTGTTATAGGCAAGGATGTGGCAGCTTTGGGAAGAGGGAAGCTCAGCCGCCCATTCTGAATCAGTTTGTAGGGCGCAACCAGCATCAGATTAGAACTGATGTCTTCACCTGGTAACCATGGTAACCATATATCTTGTTTGGCTGTGCAAAAAAAAAAATTGTGGGTAAATTCCCCTTTAAAAGTTAATATTTCTATATAAAAATGTTGCTAGTTTTCAGGAAGAAACCATCTAACCCACTATATCTTCTTTTTTTATGCTAGTGGCCCATTTCTTCTTAAACCAGGAGGCAAAGGCACAATGTTAGGGGGCTTCATTCACCCTACACCTAAATATAATAATGAATTAAGTGGTAGGTAATTAGCATAATGGTATTGTACTCAGAGGGCAAGATTCATGCTCAGTGCATGGGTCTATCTGAATCCCCCCCATAGAATTCTGGGAGATATAATATAATTCCGTTAAATTTAATGTAATAATGCTGGTGACTCACCCAATTACCCTGGTCAGTAAATCTAACAATTTATCATCCTGCTGTGCATGAAAGACACAAGACAGGAACCTACATGTGAAATGGCCTTTAATGAATTTTCCCTGTTTCCCTCCTTGGACCACAAAAACTCACTAGGTTTTAAGGAACCTCAGATCATACCATCTTGAAGGTCAATACGGACTTTGTGGACTAAGAGCTTAGATGCAGTTCTATAAAGCCTCAGAACCATGGATGAGGGGTCCTGATTACCTTTTGGATCTCAAAGTGAGGGGCTTCAGCCTCAGAACCAGGGCTAAGGGGTTCCTGACTATCTTTTAGACCACAAATTGAGGGACTTTAGCCTTAGAACCATGGTTAAGGGGGTCCAGACTACCTTTTTGACCTCAAAATGAGGGGCTTCAGCCTCAGAATCATGGCTAAGGGGGATGGGGGGGCTACCTTTTGGACTTCAAAGTAGGAACTTCAACAGGAAAAGTCCAAAAACTGCAGTTGTGGCCATTGACTTAAAGTCATCAAAGCTCACAGTGTCCCCACCACCACCACAAATAAGATTGTAAGCTTTGCAGGGCAGGGCTTGGTTCTAGTGCTGGATGCTAAGACTTTGGGACTGATTTATATTTTATAAAAAATCTATTATATTTTTATATTTACATATCATATCATATAATCCTATGTTTATAAAAAAAAAAAAAAACAAGACACGTCAGGTTCTAGACTTTGTCCTTCATTTTACACTGTAGCTCCCGGCCACTGCACAGTAACTCCCAGTACAATCAATTAAGGAAATCAATCCTAACTGCAGGCTAAGTGTTTACACTAAACAAATCAGGTTTCCTATAAGGTTTTGCCTTACACCCTATTGTCTATCAACGGGGACTCCCTCACTGTATACTTGTGGCTTCTTAGTCACCACGGTGTGACGTTACCAATAGTAAGAGGAGGGTAACTGGGGTGTGGGTTTGCTATTCAGATTAACGCAAGTCAAGGCAACAGGTAGGCTTGGGTCGCTGCACCTTTAGCACGGTACAAAAAAGGGAAAGAATGAGCCATATAAAGCCTGACCTCTCATTGTAGAAGCCACTTGCATATTTAATGAACACCCATGTGCCACTGGCACTGCTGCTATATTAGTGTCAGGGAGTAACACCAAAGCTTTACCTGGTCACTAATTTACAGTCACGCAAAATCTGATGTTCTTCTATGGAGGCAATATTTTGATTGGTGCCTGGGGATTAGCCAATCAGACTCACACCCTTCCCTGCTTGATGCCATTTAGGGCATGCAGAAGGAAGACTAATGGAGCATTAAAGCTAAAAACACTCAAGTGTTTGTTCATGAAATGTCCCTGCTGGAGTTGTACAAAAGGACAGACACTGGATATGGGCCTTTTAGTGTGATTAAACAAATCCATCATAAAAGGGCTCTCCACCCATGATGCCCTTGGGCATTTCTCCCAAAATAAAAGCCTGCTAATTAAATAAGGAATCTCAGTTTAACAAATAACAACGGCGGAACCCTAATGCTCAGGCACACAGGAAAATATGGGGCGGGTTGGACCTGATCCAAATGGGAGTGGATATGTTTATACTGAAAGGGGTGAGGTTCTTGTGTTGTACAGCGCTGCAGAATATGTTGGTGCTTCACATTCTATCGCTTTAGGCATATGGGGGGTTATGATCAGCAGCCACTAAACTCGGACTATCTGTTGCAGCTGTTTCGGAAGGAGGGCTTGGATGCTGCGGCTGGTGTTTGGTGATACTGTCCTTCATCTTCACGATCCTCACCCTCCCCATATCAATATGGATGTGCATCAAGGTAAGGCGGTATTAACCCTTGCAGCAGAGAAGCTGTCATACTGCTTGGCACACATATCTTCAACAGCAGTTTGGAAATTCCCATAATACTTTAAAAATATAGATAAGGCATCAATGATGTCCAAAGGCTGTAGCTTGTGTCTTTGGAGAAGCCCCTTCTTTTAGAGGAGAGTAACACAGTGGTAGGCACTATGGGGGGCTGACTGAGACTAAGCAGGGGCTTTATCGTTACAGATTATTAAGGAATATGAACGAGCTATCATTTTCAGACTGGGACGTATCCTGCAAGGTGGAGCAAAGGGACCAGGTCAGTATTGTGTACTTTGATCCTGACTAATTAGATGCTTGCTTTCATGATTTTAACTGCACTAGACATATCAAAGCTCACTGTTAACTGGCTACAAGCTTAGACGCCTCTACAACCACTTCCGGTTCTCGTTATCTGTTTCCCAGGTCTGTTCTTTGTTCTCCCATGCACTGACAGCTTCATCAATGTGGACATGAGGACCATTTCATTTGACATCCCTCCCCAAGAGGTAACATCCATGTACCATTATGGACACAATCTGGGCCCACTGCCACTGGGCAACTGCCATTCGATTTGAGCTCCATAAACAAGTAATTTTCCCCCCCATTGCATTTTTTGTTTAGATCCTGACAAAGGACTCAGTTACTGTCAGCGTGGATGGCGTTGTCTACTATCGGGTCAATAATGCTACCCTGGCAGTGGCAAATATTACCAACGCAGACTCTGCCACCCGTCTCCTGGCTCAGACCACCTTGAGAAATGTCTTGGGGACTAAGAACCTGTCCCAGATCCTCTCTGACAGAGAAGAGATTGCCCATAACATGCAGGTAAGTGCTGAGTACTGAGAAATAAGGACCATAGAACATCATCTTGCTCTCATTTCACCTTCT
>CM044445.1:4350239-4379451 GCA_024363595.1 Xenopus borealis
TTAATGGGATATAAACTTTCCTTTTAAAAAGTTTTGCCTTATTCCATATAAATGAAGTCCAGACCCTTGGTGTAGAACATGTTGTTGGTTTATTGCTTTTAAATATTCCAATAGTACAAGGTGCAAAATGGGGATGGGGGGGTACTTTGGTTATTGCACAGCTAAGTGTGGCTAGGAAGAGTCTCTGGCTGGGTGCAGTGCATCTCCTAGTCAGTAAAGGCACAGAGATAACCATGGGAAAGGGCTTGTCAGATTAAGTGCTCAGATCTGCAATTGCTCTCTCCAGGGGATCAACATCCCAGTAATCCGTCTCCCAACCCAGGAACCAGCCTATGAAAGTGGGGGGCTCAAATCCTTGCTTGATGATGGCAACTGGGGTCCTCTTGTCTCTGTTAGCAGGGTCACTCTCTATATACTTGTAGGCTGGAAAAAAGCAAAAAACCAATCAATGAAGAGCTGATACCATTTAACTTGTGCAGGTACATAGCCAACTGTACTGTCTAAGGGCACCTCCTCCCATATGTATAAATAAAAATATGCAGAGAAGGAATATTCTGGGGACACAGTAAGCTATACCCGCATATTGTACTGTTTATATGGTTCTAATATGCCAAAAAGCCATGGTTACTTACCTGATGCTGTGGCCTCTTTCTTCTCGTCTTCCAGGGCTTCATTACCCACCCAGACGTAGACCTGAGCAAAATGAATATATGATATGTATGTAAGACAAAACTTATAGTTAATGCCCTGCTAGTGGGTATTAAATATGGTTTCCAAAGCCTTGTGATTGGTAGGGCTGAATATAATGACCAAAAGAAACTATGCACAAGACATGAACATCTACATTGGCAGGTGACTTCAAGAGTCCAGTAGACTAAGGTATAAATGATCAGATTTTTATTAGAAAACAAAAACAGCCCCTTGCTGATTAAGCTTGAGGAACAACCAAAAAAATCACCTGATCCCAAGTGTCCAACAACATGACATCATCAGTGGCCAGATCATCCTGGGAGATTTCTCCTGGAACTTCCTCAATCTAGGAAACAAGATATAGGATGATAAATCAGATGAACCAGTACTTGATGGTTCTACAGAATCTTGCGCTGTATGGTCAATACCCCACACAATCATTTCCCTAGTTCAGCCATGCCAACGTACAATGAAGCGGCCGGTCTTGTTAGAACAGGCAAACAAACGAGGAGGATGGGTGTTCAACTTGTCCTTTAGTCTTCCTGAGGTACGGTAAACTGCTTTGCCGCCTAGCGCTCCCCAGAAGTCATCTGCAAGCAAATTATTAGCAAAAGGTCACCAAAATTGTGGGCTGAGAAAATTAAAAAGTGGTAGGAAACTGTATAGATATGTATTGAAGCAAAGATAATGAGATCTGTATAAACAAACCCCTCCATAAACTCTGTTGCAGAATCCATATTGGAAACACAGAGAGAGAGTTTGTTGTAGCAGAGCTTTTATATGAGGGAGGAGTGTTCCGAAGCTGTGAAGCATCAGGAAATTACAAAAAAGAAGGAGTATACATAATTGCAATAGCACAACGTTTACATACCAGTTTCCTGCCCTTCTGATATCTCTGACGCAGAGACTCCCAAGATCTTTAGTAGTTCCTTGGCTCCGTTCTTTTCTGCATCAGTGGAACCTTGGCCGACCCACAGGTAGGCAGCAGAGGGGGTCTTCAGCACAAAGGCATCATTGGAGTTGAGATTGCCAGCTGTAGCATCCACCTGGAACAGACATATAGTGGTGTTCCTACCCTTATTTAGCGAGAATACAAATATGTTATATAGACCAGAATAATCATGTAAGCACCATGATCTCTTCAGGGCCTTCAGAACAGTCATTTGGAGAACGTTCCTCACCTCTACTGCTCTGCTGAATCCAGAAGAGGATGTGCGGACTTGGAACAGACGGACATCTGCATCCTTTGTCTGACCTCCTTCTCTGGAAGTTCCCCCTTTGTAGATAATCATAGGCTTTCCATCGAACAGGCTTATTAGATGGGCAGGTTCCTTGCCCTGCACAACCCGCACCTATTTTTACAGAAAGATTAGTTATATCCAGAGGCTACCTTATGTCCTTGCCACCAGAGGAGACCAGAATGGAGGTTCTGATCTCAATAGTTTTTGGCTGGGGCAAAAAAATCCAACTGTAGCTCTTATGTCTACAGTTCAATGGGAGAGTAGAAAAAAATTACAGGCTCCCCTAAATGGTGAGATGCAGTACTGCAGCTAATAATATATAAAAACGGAATATACATTTTTATCGGTAATAAGAAGAAATGATTATATTTTTGTAATGGGGGGGAGCAAATATTTATTACACTGGTAATATCTTTACTACATTTCTCTGCATGGAAAAAACGTCCTGGTGCTTTAAAGGAAATTGGCTCAGACTGGGAATCCCTTGGATTACATACAGTTTGGGTTGTGCATATAGCACAGGGCTTGGGAGATTTCTTGTATGATAAGCAGTGCTTATAATGAACGGGAAGAAGTAATTGCTCTAAAGGGGAAAGTATCGAGTTCCCATAGTGCTAAGTAGTAGAGGAAGTGGTTGCAAACTGGATATTATGAGTGCATTACACCTTAGTAGCAGGAGAATTGTAGCCCAGCCAACCACAGTCTCTGGCTTCCTGCTTCGGAGAAAATCAAGTTTCGTTTTTACTTAGGAGGAAGGAGCCTGCTTCCTGTCATGCTTGTGCATCCATTTGCTGCAAGGTCTCCCCTTGCAAAATATAACTGTAATCCCAAGACCATCCATGTGAAGTCTGATATGTTTAAAGGGAAAAATTACTCGGCAGTCGGTTAATCTCCCTAGACCCAAAACTTTTACCGGTTCCATGTAAGTTGCTATCTAGATCTCTACAATACATCAAACTCTCTGTTTTAGATCACAAGCCCAAGTTAAGTGACAACAAGCACTCTAAACAGGTCAGTCACAGGCAGGGACCCTGCCGAAAATCATGTAAGGTAAGTTTCATACAACATGAAAAACAACAGATGGAGCCTGCCCAGACAGAGGGGAGGGTGAGGGCTACATACAGAATGAGGAACCACAAATGAACCCTGTCCAGACAGCGGGGGAGGTGAGCGGCACAAAAAGAGTTAGGAACTTCAACTGACAGTAGCAAATTACCAGTTCTAAATTCTATAGATTATTAATGCTAGTAACCAGATAAATAAATACATAATGGAAATATATATATTAGGAACCTCGAAAAAGGTTCTGAAACGTTGGAGCACTGTAACGTGTATATAAATAAAAATCAATGGTTTTACAAAGGGAAGTGCTGGTCCAGGGAAATATAGTTACTGATAAGGAATGGAAAGGGTTTGTGTTTTACGGGTCTGAGTCCATAGTGCTATAGGGAGGTACTGTAGTGAGGAGATTTCCATTAATCAGTACAAAGTGCTAGTGAGCATTCACTGCAAACTCCACACTGCTAGTTGTGTTAGTGCCACACAAGCAGATTCGTGCCACTCCTCAGCCGCACACAGACACATGCAATATACCTGGCCCCTTGCACCCTGCAGGGGAAAGAGATGGGCACAGGAATAAGAACACCCGCTAGAATCAGACATTATTGCACTTGGGCTTACTAGAATATATAAAGGACTGAGACTAACCTATGCATGGACAAATGGACTACCATTGGTCTAGCCAAGACCCTAAGAGCCCTGCTATAATTCCAGGGGTACCCAGGGCACAAATAAACACTCACCCCAAATCAGGCAAGAGTATCTGAGCTGGCAGCTAATGTATAGGGATAGTTGTAAGAATAGCAGAGTGGCACTGTGCAGGAGGACAGAGGGACAACACAGTGTAGAAGCAGGATTCTGTTCCCTTGTACAGGATGGATATACCTTTATCCGGAGTCCAACATTAAGACCATGAATACACTGATCATGTCTTGTGTAATAATTCCAGAAGATATGTTATCTCACAATAACTGACAGACACTAAAAGCTTTCCACCCCTGCCCAAGCAATATAAAGTCACAGGTTCTGATCACAGGACTCCAAACCTTGTGATCCAATTGCAGATCTTTAGTCCAGAAGCTACAATTTAACTAGCAGGTGCTTCTTCACTTATTCATTGGTCGTGCAATATTTGATCAATCAGACTGTAGGGATGGATACCCTATGGTACTGTTCCGCAGCTCCTTTTCACTTTATCTAGAAATGCCAACATGAACTGGAAACATGCACCTGTCATCCAATGAACAAGGACCTGCCTCACCGTACAGCAATTATTCTTGAATGTAACTGTATATAGTTATTTAAGGTTTATTATTGTATTGTTCCCCAACACAGAGGCCCTTTCTGACCAAAGACAACCACTGTGTTACCTATCAACCAGCCAGAGAATGGGGCAACACTCCTTACTGACCCTTCTCATGGCCATGTAAGTCTAGATATATGCCACAGACCCAGCGGCTACGGAATATGAATTTAAGGACATATTATTCACCTGCACTGGGCCACCTCCAAGCTCCTCGTCCAGCTGGGCGCTCAGGATTGCAGAGGCCGTTATCTCGTCCTTTGTTGAATCGTTCCCTTGCCTGCAATACAAGAGCCATCAGTCACCCTGATTACACAATCATATTTTCCCAAAGGAAACAGTGATGTAACAGTGGATACAGAAAGTGCACTCCTTTGCAAGGCTTGAAGCAAAGGTTACCGGTTACCTTGTGACTCACTAGGAATGGCTTTTATAACCGGCATCTCATGAGTGTGAGTCAAGCTTGGCTTTAGTGTGCAACTGCTTTGAATAATAACAATTTGAATAAGAGACTGGGATATTAATAGGAGATGGCTTGAATAGAAAGTTGCATAATGAAAAGTAGCAATAACAATAAATGTTTAGACTTACAGAGCATTTGTTTAGATGGGGTCAGTAAATATCCCAGACGAGAACGTTTCTAGGCTACAGTCTGTGTTCTGCGTCTGGTACCCTGGTTATGTTTATGTCTAAATACATCAATTATTTTCTAATTGGGAGTCAACTGGGGAAAGTTTTAATGTATATATTTGCAATTTCATAAAAAAAAAATTAAAATGAAAAAACAAAAATAAATGAAGACTTATTGAAAAGGTGCTTAGAATTAGTATAAGACCAGAACATACTAAAAAGTTAACAAAGGTGAACCACCACTTTAAGCAAAAATTTGTGATATAAATATATACCTAGAAAGCAACTCTAACTTGCTAAAGAAATATAGACAAAGGCAATAGTGTCCTTTTATTTAACAGTAAACACCCACTGGCCCTTTATGGGGCAGGGCCAAGACAATCATCACACTAGCAGAAAGAGAAGGCAACAGTGATGCATGTGTGCCATCTAGCGACAGTTTAGCATGGAAACATCTAAAACCACAATAAGTGGAATGCACATTTGATTGCCTCTACTAAAAAAAGGGTCCAAGCAGGATTGCTTCCAACTAGGGCTGCGGTCATTCAGGACAGGAAATTTTTATATTTCCCCAATTTTGCAACATTTTAGCAGTTGTCTTTACCACTACTAATATAACGAAATTGTAACAGCACCACCTGCCGGTTTTATTGGCCAACCATCTGCCGGTTTTTAATAGCCAACAATACATTGCCTTGGAAGAGGAACATTTAGTGATGCTGCTCTGTTTAAAATTGACCAGAGAAATGTCAGATGATTTTTCTCAGCTCTCAGTTGAGACCAAGAGAGAGAGTTCTGGTAGTTAAAATATAGCACTACTCACATCCTAAAATAGCTGTAGGGGTGGTACATAGAATAGGGGTGGTAGCACCAAGCGGTGGAGCTGCTGTTTCAACAGGCCTTCTTAAGAAAAATGGAAATACTGGAGAACCTATTTGATCCTGTTAAAATATGTGAACCCCAAGGACATGGCCAAAAAAACCCACTAAAGCAGCACAAGAACAAAATGCCAAAATCTTTCAAGCGACTCTTACTTACCATGTGTAGATGATCTGGCCTTGTTTTCCTCCGTAATTATAATGGTACAAAATTATGTAACTGTCTCCACCATAGAACTGGCCGTAATGGGATGCAGAAACGGGAACTTTCTCGCAGTTCTCAATACGCCAAATCTGGAAGGAAAAAATAAAATAAAATAAAGATCATATTATGGGACATAAAGTGTATGATTACCAACTGCCCCCTAGCCACTAAAAATAAGACTAAATAATGCAATCTGTACAATGATCAAAAGTCACCTGTTTTTTGCCAGATCCATTATCCACCATGCCATGCTGGGCAGCCATGGCTGTGGATTGGTGCAGCACAGTAACATCGAAAGGCACATTCTCAATTTTGGCAATGTGATTGGGGACGTAGGCAACACCCATGCCTTCAGTTGTCTCCTTGTCTCGCCAATTCTTGAAAAACTGTTTGAACAGAGGAGTCTCCCCAAATTCTGGCAGCACTTGGACCTGCCGGAAAATAAAGGATATTAACAGATGCTAAACCTCCACACAAGAACCAGTAATGCAATGGAAAATAGCCAACAAACCCATAAGATGCTGGTACCCACCTGAGTTTGTTTTGGGTATCCCATCTTGGAAATGAATTCCGTGGCAGTCTTCAGGGCGGCTTTCTTTTCCTCCACATTGGCATTCTTTCCTAGAGAAAAAGGTTAAAGGTTACTATAAGGCACCCATGGGTGCATCTGTAGATTGATGGAAGTTCACTTTTTATCCCCTGTTTTGAACACAAACAGCCACTCACTCATGACAGTAAATTTGGCTTATTGGGATGATGTACAGGAGGAAGCAGTAAGAGAATACAGTGACATGTTAGGTATTCACTTACCAGGCTTATAAATAGGGACAACTGGGAAAAACCCATGTAAAATATTTGGCTTCCATACACTGGGATCCCAAAAGAGTAATGGAATGTAATAAAAATAACATCAGGCTCTTTGTTCATATCGGATAATCAGCCAGTTTTCCTATGCCAATACAAACCTTTCCATACAAAGATCTTTCCATCAGAGCCATGATCAAGTACAAAGCAGTCGTCAGAGTTGAGAGCTGCCTGGGAGAATGGGTTTTGATCTGCCACTAGAGACACAGACATGGCACCTTTTCCATCAGAGACCTTGAAAGGAACAAAGAAAGAAAGTGTTTATATCCATACAGGAACTTCAGCTTTAAAAACCTTTACCCATTTGGCTACTAAAAAAAGTAGTGGGGTATCGCCATATCACTGGCAACATCACTTTTTAACTTAATGAACATAAAAGACACATAGGGACCCTGAGAGGCTAATTAAATAAATCAATGCATACATTGCAAATACCAACTTGGTGTTATATATGCACTGGGATTCTCTTGGAGGGGTTGAACTTGAGGGGCTATTTTTTTTTATCCAAATTAATTAAACTATGTACAATATTTTTTTTGAATGCACTTTCAAACAAATACAAGGTCACTTTGCTGTGTAAGAGCCCAGAACCCACAGCAGAATAATTACAGTGCCAATTCCATGTATAATACTCCAACATCCATAGCAGAATACAGTGACAGTTATGTACAATACCCCCAGAACACACAGCAGGTTAAATACAGTGCCAATTCCATGTATAATACCCAGAACACACAGCAGGTTAAATACAGGGCCAATTCCATGTATAATACCTAAGAACACACAGAAGGATACATACAGTACCAATTCCATGTAAAATACCACAGAACACACAGCAGGAAAAATGCAGGGCCAATTCCATGTAAAATACCCCAGAACATACAGCAGGAAAAATACAGGGCCAATCCATGTATACCCCAGAACACAGGACAGGATATCCTTTTTTAAATTGTATGTGGTTATAATAATACAATAATTAACACTCTGGGGCCTATTCATTTTCAAGGTTTAGAAAAAAATATATGACAGAACCCTAGCATATTTAAGAAAAAAACTAAATATTCCAGTGCATGTTTTTTTTTTATTGCTCCATTAATTTCAATGAGGGTTAAAACTCAAATGAACTGGGGAAAACTGGAAATAAATCCAGACTACTGAATCATGAAAAAATCTAGAACCTAAAACCTATCTTTTGATGAATTGGCCCCCTAAATTTATCCTGCCAAGTCGATGAATAATACCCCAGAACACATGGAAGGCTACATACATGTGGCAATTCCATGTGCTATCTGCTGTCTTTTACTGGAACTGCAACTCTTAAATGCTGTTTTTAATAAAAAAATAAATAAAAAAAAGCCCAAGCTGATAGCATGAATAAACAGCAATGCAATTACACTGAGAACAATAAACCCCTCTGTAGGTAATGTGTCCCTGTTTCCTGGGGAAAGCTTTATTAAATTCAAGCCATACAGCCAGAGGTAACATGATTGGACAGAACATGGCCTAGTTAGTCATTTAAAGGGTTTAAGAGACTACCCTTATAAAGAAGGAATAACACATTATATTATTGTATCCTGTGAACCGCCTCCCCCCCAAACATTAAGATGGGTTCCGTTTTACTTAGACTGTTACCTTATAAAGCTTTGCAAGTTTCCTGTTGGAAGCATCTGCTTTAATATCATCTGATGGTCCCTCTGGCAAATCTGGCTTCTCTCCCAGAACCTAGGATAAATCACAGCAGGATAGTTGAACCGATACCACCAAGACATTGCTTTATAAACTTCCCTATTGCTCAAAACCGAGGGGATACAAACATGATGGAATCATCTCAAGACAAAGTGGGGCAGGTAACAGAGACGAACACTGCACTGTGTAGTTATTGTTCTCGGATGTATTCTTACAAACTTCCCACCAGGGGGCACACAAACCAGCTGGTGGAACTGCCTTATTAAATATAGATATTTACAAAGTATCCTCCCAGGCCTGAGGCCAAGGGCCCAGCACGGCACAAGGATAATCTGCTATAAAGTGTGATAAGGCTTGGCATCTTAACGATTGCATCACTCTGCAGTCACCGCTGCATCTGCACTGCTTTCAACTATTGCCTTAAATGTATGGGTCTGAGTCTAAGGCAGCGGAGCATTAAGGTCAAGTGGGGGGAACACAAATGACAAAGGATACAGAGAACATCTGAGCTGTGGGAAACAGATTAGGGCTGCACTCATTGTGACGTCCCTGTTTTCCCCTTGGCTAGGCTTACTACCAAGGTGAAAGAATCCATGAAAACATGAAGGTCCAGCTTAGTGTTCCCTTCGCCCATCTTGAGATTTATATTGATACCCATACTCCTTGGAACCATAGCGGTACGAGAGTTAGGCACAAGAAACTTTCTCCTCTATCCCAACAAACTGCAACCAAATGGGGCACGTGCTCGCTAAAAGCCAAAAGAAACCCCAAACTTTCCAACTATACAAGCTGCAACTGTATATCTCTATTTACATCAATGAAGCTCAGAACTTTTCATATACAACTAGCATCCTATTAAATGCCTTTAATTAAAAAGGGTACTAAAGTTGGCAATTTATAAATAGTGCCAAAGATGGTAAAAATTATCTGGTGCAGTATAAACTTGAGTTGTTAATTAGTTAATATGTAAAACTACCTACAAACTGCCAGCAAGGTGACATGAAAAAACTGCCACGAGGTTGACATCACAGAAAAGATGATATCACAATTAAAACTACCCATAAGGGGCAATGTAACCCCTTCCCCACTGGAGAGACATTAAGCAGCATAAAAAAGCACCTCAATCATTTTCTCACGCTCCATTCCTTCTTCCATCACATAAACCCTGGCTCTACCGCTCCTTTCATTGTCCCGGATATCCTTGGCAACAGCGGTGGCTTTCAGTTTCTCAAATCGATTGGATTTCGAACCACACCATTGGTAAATCTCCTGTAATTAAACCACACAGGAGTTAAATCGGAACTCCCAATTGACTATATGCACGGATTCAATGACAAGTACCACTCTTTGTTTTGGCTCAGTTAGCAGGAGCTGAGCAGTCATGGAGGAATCCATTTCTTGGTACACATGTGACTTATTCTGTTTCCTTTAATTTCACCCTCTTTAGACAGGCAATACTTACACCCCCAAGATCTAGAATAAAACAGTCGCCTTGATTGAAGCTGTCCCAGCCCACAGGAACCTCGGTGGCTCTGACAACCCGGCGCCCTTTCACCTGAAGAAGTCGCTTTATGTCCACATCGTTGGGTACCACGTGCGTGAAACCTGAGGCCACACCTCCAGCCTTAAATCAAACAACAGTAGGAGGATTTAGCAGTAGGTTCTAAAATGCACATCAGCTCCCCACTATGGAACCACTTAACAGGTACCCACCCATCCATACGAATAAATACAATTATACAGAGAAGAAATATTCTAGGCACACAATAAATTATAACCTCATAATGTACTGTCTAAGGGAAACAATAGGAGACCTCTTCCCATATGCATACATACAAATATACAGAGAAGGAATGTTCTGGGAAAACAATCAGCTATACTGTAGTGTCTAAGGGAGAAATATGGCACCTTACTCCCACAGATATGAATACAAATACAGTATACAGAGAAGGAGTGTTCTGGGCACACACCAGGAAATACCCCTCAAGGAAGTTCTACTATTCTAAAAATGTTTGCCTATCTTGATACCTTGTATTTGATGCCAGGCTTGAAGTAACCTAAGAACGTTGAAGACTCATATCCTTGAACCTCCCTGTTCTGAATGGGCTGTCCTCCCAGATGGTCATCCATTTGTACTGTGAATATGGCAGCTGCCCCACTTTCATCCTGAGTGCACTCATCCCCTAAAAAGAACAGAGCAAACCAACATGAAAGAAACCCTAAAACTGAAGTGAGAACATCTATATTTGGCCTTCTAATCCTCTATTAAACCAAAACCCACTATGTCCTGAGTTTTAGGGCACTGCCTTGTTTACTCTTTTTTGCCCAAAATCTAGCAATTGTCCTGATGGTAAAACAACATTCGTCAGAGTTCAGACTGTCAATGAGAATCACAAGACTTACTGCACATGTGATCAAATTTGTGGTGGACAATCAGTTTTGGTGTATCCAATCCATTGGTGTATTACAGAGTGGAGGCCCCTTCTTTTCCCTACTGGCCTATAGCCAATGGAGGTCAAGCAAGCAACTGTTCCTCATTCAGTAGCAAAGCAAGGATTAGGTATAAACAGTATCTGCGGGTCTGGTGGGTTCGGGCCAACCTTACTGCGTAGTTTGCAGGTGGGTTTGGGTTGAGCTCTTCTGCCTGCTCTCCCAGCCCGTGATCTTAGACTGCTGGCTTCCGATTTTATAGGCGTGGGTCTATGAAAGAAGGAGGGAGGCCGGGTGCAGGCAGGTTCTGATCAAGCTTTTCTCAACCCGCACATCCCTAATACACAGCTCATATTGTTATATATTTGCATCCAGGGATAAGAAAGCAATGCTTCCTCTTTTTATAGCAATTAAATAAAGATTGGTGGCTGTCTCTATTCATCATAAAAAAGAAAATTAATATAACAATTATAGTGGTAGTTAAGATGCTTACCAAGCCAGAAGTGAAGATCGTATTGTAGGTTCCCTGAGCGAGTCTTGATGGTGTTCAGTACAAGGTAGGCGTCCCCGGTGAAAAAGGAACCATACTGATTCTTAGGAACAGCCACCAAATCAAATTTCTCCACTCTCCATACCTGGAGACCTGGGCCCTTTCCAGCTTTCTCAAACTCTGGATGGTCAACCACCATTTCTGAAGGCTGGATGGGAAGCGAAGAGAGGAAGCACACTAAGCATTTAGTTCTTATGACTCATAACTCAACTTTGGGTGCCTAAATGTTGTTTTACTACTGGGGGGGGGGACGCTGCGGCAACTAAAATGCACGTGTCCCATTGGTTTTTTATCATCTCATCATTAGCCAAAACACTGTGCATTTAAAGTAGAGTTCCTTAAGCATGGCTCTCCAAATGCTGCCAGACTATAACTCCTATCATGCTCCAACTATTGCAAGAAATTCTGGAAATTATAGGCCAGCAACACATCTGAGTTTAAAGGGAAACTCCACCCAAAACTATCCCCCCCAAATGATATATAATGTCATTCTAAGCAACTTCCCAATATGCAATCATAACAAAAGTCCAATTATTTTAAAGTTATAGGTCAAGGCAATTGCTATTGAAAGCTGTATCTATCCAGCCATTTCTAATCTCAGTCCTGGTGGCTCTGATATTTTAAACAATGTAACACAAGCGTATGATTTACAAACCTGTCAAATGGTAGAATAGACACTCCTGTCCATTGTCTTAAGACTTTTTAGTTACTTAAATACTATTGGATATTTGTAATGTACATTGGAAAGTTGCTTTGCATTTCAGTTTTTCGGTGAAGTTGCCCTTTAAGGTACAGGACTGTTCGTACAGATATATGCAGCATGAAGCCCATTCAGGAGTAATGGCAAAAGCAGCCTGTCTCTAGTGCATGTTATGCTCACATTCCAACTGTTATCCACTGAGCAGGTAGCCAAAACAACTGCAGAGCTGATGAAACACTACACTGCAGCCATTTAAAGGCCGGCTGCTTGTGCAGTGAATCTGTTGTGCGAACAACAATAGCAGAGATTATCTGGCATTGGCCAGAGAATAATAAACCTACACAGTCTATATAGCACAGGTTATATGGTGGGTAACACATAAAACCATTATGTTCTAAAGATATCCTTATCTGCTGTGTAACTTGAGCCTTTTCTCCTTTGAATGGCTGCCCCCATTGCTACACAGCAGCTTATTTATGTAAATAATAGTAGTGTTTCTGAAGCAAACACTGCAGTTTTACCAGTGTAGGGCAACGGCGCTATATATTTTTAATACTTTAAAACAATTTGATGTTACTGTTCCTTTAAGTTCTGCAATGCGTTATTCAACATTATCCCCAAGGAAAGTACACTTGTTGACTTTGCACCTTACATTTTAAACTCTGCCCCTCCTTGCCCTTTAACAGACCTTGTTAAACAATAAGCTTATTATTTATGAGAGTAAAATTAGGTTCCATGCACACACCCTGGGCTCCACCCATGTATATGTTTTATTAAAGGGGAACTCCATTGCATAATGTCATTGTAAGCAATTTGGCAAGGAAGTAAAAACAAGGTGGTTAAAGTCAGGGTTTCAGTAAGCTTTTGGGGTGATGCAGGGAGTTTGGGTTAATAATCCCAGCAAGTCTGACCCCATTCAGTGTTGTTGTTCACTTGCCTGCCACACACACTGAGGAGCAAAGAATAAAAGTGATCTGGGACCACAGGCAAATATGCAGATTCCCCAGAGAAACAGAAAAACACTTTGCCTTGTTTGTGCTCGCGGGACCACAGGTTATAGCGGATCCACTTTCCTTAAAGACACAATAACATCTTTATTTAATTCCCTTTGTATTGTTTAATTGCTGCAGGAGCAATTTTTACAAAGACTCTAGTTTACCCTTCTTACTGCTTTCCAAAGCACCTTTCCTGTCAATATAAGAGCAAGTGTCTATGGACGCACCGGGGAAAACTTGAGCTTAGAAATCCACTCAAGTGTTTTTGAGAACCAATTGAGCAGAGAGACTTAGAAGCACCATCCCCAACTATGTGGCATCTCCCTTATGCTTCAAACACCATATACTAAGAATCAGCTGTAAAGGTGCTAAGAATAAACCCACCTGTACACAATAAAATGTTAACATAAAGATGACCTTCCCCTTTAAACACTACACTTTGTAGTATGGGAATCGGGAAGTTACAGTAATAGGCAAGGCATTTCTCAAACGATCATTACATCTTCAAATATTAGAACAATACACACAGATATGGATGTTTCAAACTTAAACCTGGAAGATCCAGAAAAAGAAATGGGTGCAGTGATTTAACTGGCCATGTTGGAAACCATGTTGCATAGGTTGGGTCTTCAGTTGACCTCATTACATGGGGGTGTGTGAAGGTCTACAGCGGGGGTCCTTAACCTTTTTATACCTGTGAGCCAGTTTCAAATGTAAAAAGAGTTGGGGAGCAATGTAAGCATGGAAATAGTTCCAGGGGGGTGCCAAATCAGGTATGTGATTATTTGGTAGCCCCTATGTGGACTGACAGCCTATAGGAAGCTCTGTTTGCAGTACACCTGATTTTTATGCACCAAAACTTGCTTCTAACCCTGGAATTCATAAGCATCTTCTTTGAGGCCACTGGGAGCAACATCCAAGGGGTTGATAAGCAACATGTCGCCGACGAGTCACTGGTTGGGGTAGTTGGGGAACACTAGTCAAGATCGAGAGGCGGAGGCAGGGTAGACCAGTGGCTGGGTAGGTTGCAGCTACAGACAAGGATGTATAACTCATAGCTAAAGGCTAAAGCTTATTTATAATGCACCAACACATCCCTCAGTGATGTAAGGAGAATACAAACAAAACAATTACAATAACAGAGACAAGAGGTCAGACGGCCCAGCCCTTGAGAGCCGACAATGTAAGGGATTATAGATAACAACTACACTGGCAGGTGATACCACTGATGAAACGTCTTGGAGAGCTTGAGTGTCAGTGGCACTGCACATGCTCAGTGTGCTCTGGGCAACACAACACATACTAGTAAATGGGCACAAAGCCTAAGCAACATAATAGGAGTTGCTGATACTGCCCTGGCAATTAGTGATTGAAGAGGCTGTGAGACAAGTGGGCAGGAGGCCAACCCAAAGCACTTAATGGGCTGCAGATAAGGGTGCCTTTATCTCAGGAATGACAATTGCTCTACAGAAGGTAACTACTGCCCAACCTCAAATGGAATCTTACATGAGGCTGGGGAAGAACTAACATGAGGTTGGGGAGGGCACAGTCATTTCTTCCAGTGACTCACTACTCGTATACAGTTAGATACTTCCACTAATTCTAGGACAGCACTCAAGATGTATAAACTGGACTTGGGACCTACTTACTGGCCAATGACTTAAGAGTTGCTTGTGTGATATTAAACATAAAATAATTTCAGCGGTTGTCGTTCTCTCTCTCCCAATTAGTCCCATGGTAACCGCAGATAATTTGGAAAGAGGAAGACAGTCCAACAAGATGAGGTAAGATCAAGGTCCCTAGAGGGACACATCCCCAAGCACAGCAACACAACTATATTTACACTTGTTTTGTGTGTTTCTACAATAATAGAAACTGTCGAGGTTGAGTCATTACAGAAAAAATTATCCTAAAAGAAGAGGAAAAATGCATCTTTGCTCAATCCTCTCTCAAAGTCTCTGTTCTAGGGGGGGGATGACTCATCCCCTCCGACTGCCCAGGAGAAAAGTGTTTGCCTGAGAATTCTATAACAGTTTATAGAGACCATATGTTATACGTTCCGCGTATTCCTGTTACTGTTGCCAAGGGGAAATCTCTATTTGGAAGCCTGTGAGTAATCGGTGAATAGATATGAACGGGGGGATATTGTCCAGTTTGCCTGTCCGACAACCAGAGAGCTGGCACAGGAGTGGTTTGGACCTCCAGCGAGAATATGCAAAGGAGGTGGGGCAATGCATAGAGCTGGCTTGCCTAGGGATGCTCACACTGGAAATCCAGCAACTTAGTATAAAATACTGATAGGATCTTTATCTGATTTAGGCCTGAAATAAAGTTGGCGCTGACACTTTTGGTCAGGGCATTACAGAGATTATACAACATTAAAAAGCAGGGTCAAGTAATATTACTCCCTTGGCAACACTTCCAGCATCCTACCAAAGCAGCCTCCATGGCTCCAATTTTGCTTGGGCTTGATATTTATAACTGCACCTAAGGCACATGCCTACCTTTCCCTAGTTCCATCCCTGCATCATTCCCATCAGCCCCTTCTCCAGTTGCACTTACAATCTAAGGTCCCTATCATATTGCCATCAGTCCCTGCCCCAGCGGAGCATACAATCCGAAGTCCCTATCACATTCCCATCAGCCCCTGCCCCAGTGGATCTTACAATCTAGTGCCTCTATCACATACCTATCAGCCATTGCCCCAGTGGAGCTTACAATCTAAAGCCTCTCTCACATTCACACACACACTAGTGGCATCTGCCTGTACGTCTTGGAGTGTGGGGGAAACCAGAGAACCTGGAGAGGGCAACCCAGGCCATCACAGGGAGAAAAGATTCATTGCACTCTGTACTATGAATGTATTAGAATAATGTATGGTGCAAGTTGCACAATGCACACACATTTCCCCTGCAGGTAGGGTGTCGGTGACACATAAAACTGTGAGGTGACAAGTTTTAGTAGGAAAGTTTGAAAAAGGGTGTGAAACATGAAATGTTTACGATAAAACCAACGGCGAAAAGGCCGTGAGGAGACAAGCAGCGCAGAAAGATGGAGAGCAGAAGTGTGTTCATTGGGACAGGAATTATCACAGAGGAACTAAAGCTGCCAATTAGAGATGAGTAGGTTTCAAATAATATTTATTAATATGATCATCGTCACAGGGGTACAAAATGGATCTGTTCGGCCCCTCTGTCTGCTGTATTATTATATATTAACCTATACTTGATGACAGTTTTAAACTTCAGTCTAATCATGCTACTACAGTCATTCATTAGGAAAACATGTGCAGCTTCCCATTCTGCATTGTTGGATTATAACTCAGTTAGTTTTCTATGGACTGGTTCTCATAACATACAATATATATACTAGTAATTAGATCTGTACCTTTGCAGAGGGTCAGTTGGGTTCTGGGCTATACAGAATGAGTGTAGAACAGTGGTTCTTGTCTCCCTCTGTCCCAACAAACAGATGAGTCTCATGTGAGCAAGTAATTTAGCAGATGACTGATGACCTCACCTGGTCAAAGATACCATCTTACCCCTTTTTTGCTTATTTCCCATAATAACCAGTCTAATTAGACTGGTTGCATGGCTAAACAGAAACCACTGCAGCCTGCTTAAGCATTATCATATGTTAAAGGTTGGAAGATGTAACATTTCATAATGTAATAGGTCTGATGTGGGACTGCACAGATCTCAGCATCACTCCTGACTGTTAAGGTAGAAGGTATGTGGGAGCTGCCATATGCACAACCACACAAGCTTTCAAGGGTTGAAGGGGAATAGAAAAGCACACACCGGTGGTACACAGCAAACTCCGGTAGCGTTGGTGTTCCCCATGGCTAGCAGCTACTTATGCCAGGCGGCCGGGGACTTTTTGCCTCTGTGGCTTGCTGAAAGCAGTGCTTTTCTGGGACTCGCTCTTGCCTCTAGCTGGCCACCATCCATGTGCCAAATAACCTCTGGGAAGCCAACCTACTCGAGCATGCAGCAAAACAAAAGCAAGTGGGTGGGAGAAACAAAAGCAGGGGTGTCAAACTCACTGGCTGCCAAAGACTACAAATCCCAGAATGCAAATTGTAGTCTGTAACAGCTGGACGGCAGCAAGTTGGAAACCCTCAGTGCAGTTAACCAAAAGGTATAAGTGAATGAGTTTATAGGAGTTGTTCACCTTTCCATTAACTTTTAGTGATTTATAGAGTGATATTCAGAGACAATTTCCCTTTTTTTGTATTTGAGATTTTAGAGTTTTAGGGTTTTTAATATTCACCTGGCTGAATAATTTGAATGAATAGGAGAGGCCTGACTAGAAAGATGAGTAATAAAAAAGTAGCAATAGCAATACATTTGTAGCCTTAAGGCCTTAATTTGTTTTTTTAGATTTGTAAGCTGGAAAGAGTATGTTCTATGACATACTAAAAGTTAACTTAAAGGTGAACAACCTCTTTAATTGTATTAATGGTGAGAGAATGTTATTTATCCTTCATGGCATGTAAAACAACAATGTACCCACTCCCTAAAAAAAATCCACTGTTACATTATGGTCTTTCATTTCAGCCATGTTGGTGCAGCCGTAGCAACCAATCAGAATCTGGCTTTCATCAGAATTACTGCTGTTGACTACTGAGAGGTGATTGCTGATCGGTCACCTTGGGTTATAGTTGTTTCTATGAGTTCTCATAAGTTTTTTTTCTACCCAACGGTGATAAGTTATGGTGTGGACTCTAGTGCCCAACAATCAGATCACAAGGCCAGGAATGCAGGCGAAGGGATCGGGGGCCGCATCGACAAACTGATGCATCCTCGATCCAACAGGAATTTTAACCCTGCCGGATCAGCGTCTGGCTGATTTTTGAACAGATATCAATGACAGTAGCCCATCAGCAGCTTTGGTATATTCACCTTTAAAGGACAAGGAAAAGTAGAATTTCTGGGGGTGGCATATTGAGTTGGACTGGGGAAGAGGAGAGGCAGAGGAGGCCTCCTGTAGGCAGAGATTGGGAACAGGCTGGGGGCAGAGCATCAGGTAATTACAAATTTACCAGAAGATACATTGCCAGGATTATAATTTATATGTACGTCTAAAAAGAGGATGTTTCTTATGGACTATTCCTGTAGACTTTTCCCCTTCAAATGGGGGTCACTGTCTGACTCAGGAAGCCAAAAACAAAAACTCCTATTGCTCTGTGAGGCTTTGATTTTATTGTTACTGTTTATTGCTTATCATTCTATTCATTCCTCACCCCTTTCATCTTCCAGTCTCTCATTCACATCACTAGCCTGGTTGTTGGGGTAAACTAGACCCTAGCAACCAGACCTCATGCAAAAATCACAAAAATTTCTGTCTGCTAAAAATGAATTTAAAGGCTAACTTTAACATCTATTTGGTTGATTCTGAATGAAGAAATATGACTTGTCTATCTTTTGGCTGCCGTGTATCGCTCAGAAGTCTGTTTGCGAGCATGGGAAACAGAACATTTCCTGTCGACCAAGGAATACGTTTCCTTTCATTCTGCAGTTTCTGAACTTGGGAGTTGGGCAAAGGATTGGGGCCCCCTTTGTGCAGGATTTCAATTTAATTAAGGTATGCAAATGTATTACTGATAAAAATGCTTGCATAGGAATTCAGGCTGCTGTAGTCACAAAACATTAGGGTTAATTTCCCTTTCAGCAGGTTCCGGGTTTGTTGTGCCAGTGGGTTGAAACAAAAGACCATGTACCAGTGTATTGTGGCTGTTTATTTTCATCCCTTTATTGAAATGCAGCCACCATGAAATCTAAAAATAAACTCTTTTATTTGTTAAACTGGCCCTTTCATCTGAATAGAGCAGTATATTTGTTAGAGTAAAGGGGTTAATCGTTGTACCATGCAACTAGCTTTGGGGGGGGAATCAAATGAAAGGCCAAGCGCAATGAATGGGAATTAGAGTCACATTAGAGTCACACCCCCAGTGTTCTTGGTTCCTATGCAGTACATGCCAACTGCAGGATCATGCTGGAATGGGAGGGTGGTATGAAAATAGGGCACGTATACTTGGGGCATCTACAACCCATCACAACTTTCTCCTTACTGATTTAAATGGGAGGAGCCACTTAAATAGGAGGGGCCAGGATCACCTTGCCCAAACGTCGCTCCATGAACTCTTACTCCACAGCCACTCAAAGGTGCTCAAGAAAAAGTCAATAGCAACTTAAAATAAGTCAGACAACACACAACCCCCATTCTTTTGATAAGAGTGTGCCTGTCCCCCTGTTTATTTGCCTCTGTCATTACCAGCCATCATAGGCGGCAGCTGCAGGACAGCTGGCTCACAGGCGTGACTCACTGAGCTTTAAACAAATCCTATTTAATATCCCCGGGCAAGTCATGTCAACTGCCTGTGCCTCAAGCAATGCAATAACTATTAAAACTCATCAGCTTAACCACTAGGGAAGATGGAGTTGCTGCTGATCTCCTAGTATAAAGCTAGTGTATAATACAAGAGGACATTGGGAAAATAGACTTTGGGTTACCAGCTGCAGTACCAATAATGGTCTTTGTTAGGCTGGGAAATAAGGACCTTGCGAGGAACAGGAAGTTGGAAACCTAAAGTTGTCAGTAGTTTAGCAATGGCAACAAATATTCATTGCACCCTATATATAGGGACCCTTAAGGCCTATAGCTCATGGTGTGTTTTGATTTGGGCATTGGATGAAAAACAGCAGCAGTCAGAATTTGTCTGCCCATCAACGCTCCCCATAGATTTATATGGGGAACTTGCAGCCTAGGCACATATGACAGTAATCTGGTTGCTAGGGAGTTACTAACCATAGAAACCAGAAGGCATTGTTAAACTTTGGCTTGAAACAGAACAGAAGCCCTTTCCAGATAATGCCGCAGGTCAACAGTGCAGAGAATATAAACAGCTAGACAATGCTTTCAATAGCAATTCGATATACAATTAACTTTAAACCCATATGTAATGAATGTATAGTGGAGAATAGGTTGGAATGACATTTTCTTATATTATGCAAAAAACTAGTGGAGTTCCCTTTAATTCATGTGAAAGTCACAATTAAAAAGTACCTAGATTTACAACTGAAATTACTGATCCACCCACTCACTGTAAATACTGTTAGTTAGAAAACCTCTGGCTGGTTCCTTCCTACTAAGTCAAGAGCTGCTGCAGCAGCTAAGGCACTGTAATACCAAATGCTTTCTTTGTTTGGCCAGCAGGTTTCTGAGGCATTATATAAGGGTGACAGGGGAGAAGTCTGGAGTGATAGCAGTGAGTGGCAGCCCAGTTCAGAGAAAGGAGCGAGTGTCAGCTCTGCGTCCCAGGAAGCTGACTACGAGTGCTGATCAGTGGGCAGTTTTTCCTACCCTAATAGATACCAGGCTGTCTAGCACACACACAGAAGTAAAGTTCTGCCCAAGCAGACTCCCCAAGCCCTCAGTGATCTCCCACTTCTGCTGTCAGCTCCTAGAAGCACAGTTATGAGACCAGCAGGCATTTCATGCCTATATAAGGGCCAGAGGCTGGGCAACCGGGAATGCATGGAAATGTGCTTGTGTATCCTGATGGGTTTGAATGGGTTAATGAAATGGCATCTGGCAGGAATAAGTGGCATGCATGTACTTGTGTTATGTTAGTGCATGCATGAGTAATAAGAGTTTCTCCAACAAGGTTTGCCATGTAACCCCTCTGGATGCAGGATCAGGGAGCCGGAAGGGTTAAGCTGGGGAGGGGGTGCAAGGGTTTGCCAATGCATCAGGTTAGGGTGTGACAATGCCAGGAGGAGGACTAGCTTTTGCAGGAAAAGCTGGCGGCACTTACCTGATGGATCACTGGTGCTAAGTACAGAAGTTGGGGTCTCTATCCTCCTGCACAGAAGAGAGAGAAGAGAATGAGCCTGCAAAGCTGCTACAGACACAGAAAGCCACAGGGACACCACCCTCTCTGATTCATCAGCTTTGCTCCTATGCCCCACCTACTGGCACTGACTGGCACTACATGCTGGGGAGGGGCAGATGAGTAAAATCAAGGCTGCAGGGAATTCCTAAGGTTGTTGTTGCGCAACAGAAATGCACTAAAAAAGTAGGGGGCCTAGGGGCATCAAATATGTTGAAAAATTTTGTTTATGACAACCTTGGACATTAGTTTGAGGTTTGTGATATAATTCTGCATTTAGTAAAAGGTGATCTCAATTTCAGGGCATACAAAAATGAATTTGAATTGTTCAGCCAGTTAAAGAACAATGCCACTATTAATGTTGTAGGGCAGCAGGGCTGGCTAACTTCATGCTAGGGTAGCCAACAGGCTGCTAAGGTTTCTGCCCGCTGTGTGCCAATTACTTCACATGCCAAGGTAATCAATAGGGAGGGAGGAAGTCAGGGCTGGCATTCAAAACACATATTTGAAAATATATTTTCCAGTGGCACATAAGTAGTTGAAAAATGTACTTTCTCCATCTTGTCCCACTTGTTATCTTGTTGCCACTGTGCCACATTATTGTGTCCAACTGTATGGCTTTTGTCTGCAACTTATCCTGCCATGCCATCTTCTTCTGGTTTCTCTATTTTGTCTCAGCTAGTGATCTTGTTCTACTGTCTATTTCTTGTTCTACTAGAGCTGCTATCCACCAGGGCCCTCATCCCCATACTAGAACTATGCCCAAAACAGTTTTCTTTAAAGCATTTAGTACTTATTTCCTTTATTGCCTACTGAGGATTCACATACTGCACCCCTATGATAAAAAGCAAAGCTGAAAATTCAGCCAACCCTATAAAGAGCGCTGAAACACCCATGGCTAACAAGCAGGCAACTTGTATCTTCCAGAGGAAGGGCTGAAAGAGTGCATTTACTGTATTGTTAACATTTATTACTATTTTTCGTAGCACTGTTTGCCTACTCAAGAGAAGAAAGCAGCACACTGTTCACCACATACTTTTTGGCTTCAGATCAAAAATAAACAATATTGTGTCCTCGCCCAAGTTGTCTCCTAGCTAGCTCTGGTCTCCACTGCAGCTCAAATGAATCACCATTGGTAAATAAGGGTTATATTTCACTACAACCTTTGCCTTACATCCTTCATAATGATATACTTTGCACTTCAGGCTGATATCACACTAGGATCTAATCTCCTGGCAGGTTCAGTGCTAAATTTAAAGGTTCAGTCTACAATGCTACTGTCATGGAGTTGATTTTAAAGTCTGGCAACGTAAGCGATGCAGAACTGCTACAGCTCCTTCTTGTATAATTGCTAGTTAGGTCTGAAACAAGGTTATTATGTTCCTCTCAATACATGTGTCTGCAATCAGAGTCGAACACCAGGGGAATCAACATGTGATTCAGTGCGGGATGGGTGAAGTTGCCCATATGTAAGTAGATATTAGCTTCCAACTGGGCGTCGCTTGATCAAGTCTAATGGGTATAGTGTCCAAAATGGGCCATGGTCGAAATGCTTTGCCTTATTTGTTCATGACTGAATGTTTTTTGGTGCCTAAATTAGCTAACAGATCAGCAAGTCTTTATTTGTCCAACCAGCTTAGCATACACTCCAAAAAGGGGCGAGCATCCCCAAGGGGTTAGAATATAGTGCACCTCCTGTGGTAGCTTTTGAAGGCTTAAATATCACCCAGTTTCAGAAAGGGGGAATTAACAGCTGAATTCATAAAGCCTTGTCTGTGTGTGGTCACCAAAAATTGGAACTGAGGAGCCCTGGGGCCATATGAGAACTATTAACTACAGACAGAGTTGGATTGGGACCTAGGTCCCAGCAGCTCAGAGAGACAAATTGAAGGGTTCTACTTCCCCAATACGCAACCCGCTGAAGAAAAGGAGGTTAGTGAGATGTGAAGCTGTGTGATGCAGGGCACTCATGTACAGGTGGGGGGGACATCAAGAGGGCCCTTGGTGTAACAGCCCCAGTGATGTGGAACCTAATAATATTGGAATTGTTCAGGCATTTGGTAAAAATTATTAACATGTATTTATAGAACCCCAACATACATAATTTGTGCCTTATTTTCTTGGCTGTGCCAACCAGAAATGACTCTGGTGCTCTGTCTTATTTGAAACCCTTCCTGCTTGTTGTGAAATGATATCCGATATATCCTGGCTTGGTATTATAGCAATTCCCCATGTGTGTACACCTCTACAGCTTGATGACTTGGTCCCTGGAAGACCTGGGGTTACTTGGCTAGAAATGAAGTCCGATCCAGAGCTGAAGTGATTAACTTTTGCTGGTCGGTGTGTAGGAGTATGGCATCACCAGCTGAAAAAGCTCATTGTGTGATTACCATCTAACAGCAACTGTGGGCAAATCATATGACAGGCACTCCATGTACCAGTCAACGGGAAAATCTTGTTTTCTGAAACTTATCAAATGTATAAACAAAAGCCAAACGTAGAATTAGGGCTACCTTTTGTTGGTGCCAAAACCAGGCAGTTGTAGGTAAATCAGTGGACCACGTAGTGCAATTCCAGTAATGTTTTCTATCATGTATTCACTTAGGACTAAATGAAGTTATTTGACATTACAGGCCAGTAGATAATTACATGGGAGGCACATATAAAAAAGCAACCACTGTTTAGAGCTTTACCGCACTGGTGAGTAATTGGGCAGTAATTATGCCAAACGCTAATAAATAAAAAAAAGTTGCTAATAAATAACATAAAAGCTGCAATAAAACAGACTGGGAGACTACCACGAGCAAATAAAACATCCGATTAATAGTGGTTTACTTATCTATATATATCTATATTTTTCTTTGGCTGCACAGGCTGAAATGTTCACAGCAAATATTAATGGAGACAGTGGGCTTGAACATGGGTTCTATAAAACTTATTGTCAGATTATGGATATATATTTAATAAACACTCACTGTTGCTGTGCACAATCAACCTTATTTCTGGTTGCTGAGGTTACTGCCATTAGCAACCAGACTCCATTTTTAGATTCTAAGGGTAGCGCATCCTCTTTTTATCCCGATTGTTGTGTTGTCGCTTGGCAAACAGTAAATAACACTGAGGAAGAGTCTGACACATGGAAAGTTCTGTAACACATGATACTTGATTAGAGTGCTATACGGATACCACAGAGTTTTTATTCTCTGAAACCACACAAGTCACCATTGCTTCCTGTGTTTGCATGGTTTCCGACAGCATTTCAGTATGATGCGTAATTGCATTCAATAAAATGACCAGAGTATGTGCTTGGTTTTTTATTGATAGTTTGAAGAATGCAGTGGCTTTTGAAATGTCTTGTGCAGTGTTATCATGGGAAACTTTAAACAAGTAAGTATGGGGAGATGGTCAGCTTCCACTGGTTTTTGTGCACCACTTTGATGTTGCAGTTTGGTGGTTTCGGGCCCTTGAGCTCTTCTGCCTGCTCTCCCCACCCGAGACTTTAGACTGCCAGCATCCAACCTTTTGTGGTGCTATTGGTGGGGCAGCATGGGTCTATAAATGGAAGGGGAAGGCGGTAGTGATATGTGTGTCGGGATTTTTACAAACCACACCCGCCTGCCACCTGACCTCCCGCCACCCGTGTCTGCCCAAGCCCAACTTCTGGGTTCCTTTTATGTACCCGCTCCGCAGTGGCGTAAATAGATGTTACCGGGCCCCACAGCAAATACATTTTAGGGCCCTCAACATATCCAGAGGTTATCCATTTTACTAGTATATGTTGAAATTGTTCATTAATTAGGGCATCATGGGGCCCCCTATACCTCTTGGGCCCTCCTGCAGCCGCAGGGTCTGCTTCCTCTATAGTTACGCCCCTGCCGCTCCGACAATGATTCCACAAAAGGGCGGGACAAGCAGGCACACGTCTATAAAAACTGAACCTTGAAGTCCCGCCATTTGTAAGGTAAGAAGAGCTCAACCCGCACCCGCCCGCGACCCAGAAGATAGGGTGCGAGGTCGGCCCAAACCTGCCCAACCCGTGGACATCGGGCTGGACCACACATCACTAGAAGTCGGGTGCTGGTCAAGGTTTTCTCAACCCGCACTAGTGGGTACTGAGTTTGTATGCACTTCACATGTCTGCATGGGTTTCAATAATCAGCAAAGTGAAAGTTTTATGGCTGAAACAATACCCTTGGGCTTATGCCAAATTGGCAGAATGTGCATTGTGTTCTCTCCTTTTAGTATATAAGTGGGTGAGAGGATTCTCTTCTGCTGGGCAGGTGTGTGAATAATAAATTGTGTAGTTTGCCGTGCTGATTAAAACCACAAAGCAAAGGCAAGCGACCAAGGAAGTGGCCAACATAGGAGTTTTCAATCTGGAGTCATAGGAGCACCCACACATGCATACAGGTGGGGTCTTGTGTCTTTAAACGTATTGTCAGCCTTTATACGCCCAGATATTTTTAGACACACTTATTTTTTTACTTATATTAAACCCAACACAAGCATAGGTGTAACCTGCTTTATCATTTGATCCATGCTATCCCTGGATACACCATCAATGTTCCAAATGAATGTTAACATCGCGTGTGAGTCATATGTGTGAACTGGAAAGCAAGAAGGATCATGGCACATAGGGCAGCCTGATTTTGTTGAGGAACCTGTCATGGGAAACAGGTAATTTTGGCTTGAAAATTCTCAAATGTATGTTTTCTGGCCTATGGGGGGGTATGGATGTTGCGCATTTTGTAGGTCAGAGACCTGTGAAGATCTTGTTGGAAAGATGTGCTCCTGACCTGAATCCATGCGTCCAAGCCTAACAAGCAACTTTACCCACTACTAGACCTGTATCAGCTTTCTAGCACCCAGGCCTGCTACTGTTTTACCCAGAAGTGATGTAACTATAAACTAAAACTGGTGTCAGATGTGGTTAAAGAGTTTTTTCACTCTGGTAACCAGGCTGCATTGTATGCCCAAACCCATGGAGGACTCAGCTACTCCATCAGGCCTGGATTTGTTGAAAGGCCACAAAGGCCCGAGCCTAGGGTGGCAGAATCTTAGGGGTGGCATCTCAACCAGCCACATCAAAAAGATTTCGGAATCAATGGGGCATGTGGGAAACTTGCTTGCTCTTTAAATCTCCCATGCACCAATCCCTGTGCTGCAGACCCAACGATAAGGCATGCACATATGTGTATATGAAGGTGGATGCAGAAAGAGGGAAAGGGAGGGGATGAGTGACCCTGACCTTGGGGCACCCTATGTATGAATCCGGTAGTGATATGTGGGCCAGTCTGAAACCCGCGGGTTCGGGCCAGCTCCTTCCACTCTCCCCACCCATGACTTAACACTTCCAGCTACCCCATTTATAGATTTGCCCCGTCCCTATCATGACATCACTGCTGGGCAGGCACGTGTCTTTAAATGGAGGAGCCAAGCTGGATTGGGCGTGGGTTGGTTAGGGTCGGGTGCAGGTTTAGAAAATCTGGACCCACACATCACTAGAATCTGGTCCTGTACTCTGGGGTGATATACACTATGATGTCTCCACCTAGTAGAATCCAGGGATAAAACAAAAGAAAGCTATAAGAATCCTAATCCTAGTAACCCTAATGTTCAATATGTTCTTTATTAAAGATAGGGAAATAAATGTTTAAATATCCACACCTACTTTTTTTTTTACATTCAGATTTTGTCTCTAAAGGTACAAAACCTTCCAGAGCACATGCTCACCATGGCCTTTGAGATCAACTGCTATATATATATACATAGGTAATTATACTGTAGGCTCCCCAACGGAAAACCTCCCAAAACAGAAATATCTCCTTCTCCCTCCTTGTACGTAAAAAGTATGTAAAAGGTTTACTGTATCCAACAGAGTGGGACTGAAAGGGAAGTTAAGTGATGTTGTTTTGATCACATCTCCTATCTAACCGTGAAAAGAATAAGTGATATACTGTTGGATTTTAGCAAATATAATAAAATATTACACTTTGGTGCACGGGGGGGCTCAAGTATTGGAATACAGCAAGAGAAATGAATACATGAGGACAAATATGAGGAAATATGAGGAAGGGAAATACAGTTCCTGGCAGTTTGTAATGGAAAAAATACTTGTGCAGCCCACAATGAGAGCTTGGATTATTCATGGTAAGCTTGAGCCATTTATACAGCCACTCAAAGGCAGCTGCAGTTTTACTGAACAAAGAACCGCACCCCCAACCCCCCCCCCACCCCCGCCGATGGCGAGGGGCACGGGTTTCCTCCTGTTTGCCACTGTAATGTTTGGAGCCCATACTGTATTATGGAGTGCTTGCCTGCCCCCTAGTGGAAACACTCAGAATATGCGTTTGGCATAAGACCATGTTAAAGGGGTGGTTCATCTTTCATATGTCATAGAATGGATAATTCTGAGCAGCTTTTTAATTGGCCTTAATTTTTTCCCCTTTTTTGTAGTTTTTAAATGATTTGCCTTTTTCTTTTGACTCTTTCCAGAATTCCAGCTAAAAAATGCTCTGTAAAACTACAAATGTATTATTATTGCTGATTGTTATGGCCCATCTTTCTACTCAGGCCTCTCCTATTCATATTCCAGTTTCTAGTGCATAGTTGCTAGGATAAATTTGGACCCAAGCAACTTGACTTGTGAAATTACAAACTGGAGAGTTGATGAATAAAAAGCTAAATAACTCAAAAACTACAAATAATAAAAAATGAAAATCAATTGCAAATTGTCTGATTATATCGCTGCCTACCTCATACTAAAAGTTAACGCAAAGGTGAACAACCCTTTTATGTTATATGTAAATATAACAGCAGCATCTATCCTTCAGAGGTTTACTTATCCTTTAAAAAGGCGAATGTATTGTATACATGTATACTGTTTATTAGCCATCTAGTGGTTGAAAGAAAAATGGCATATCATTGTATGACAATGGCTGTTTCGGGTTCGCTTTTGTATTTGCCTGAATGTTGCATGGGAATCAGTGTGCTGAATCCAGATATTATAGACTTGAGGCACATCTAAAAGTATTTATTATGGGCCACACATATGCATTATACTGAATGGGAGGTGACCAGAGGAAAGGCCCACATTATCTAATGTTTACCTTTGTCAATTATTATGTACAGCACTGCGGAATAAGATTACGCTTTATAAATAAAAAGAATAATGCATTTTTATAGAAAGACGCTAGTCAAGAGCAACTGATTTTTACTGTGCAACTCACCAGGTTTCTTACATTAAATGTACCAGCTTGCTCCTGTGCTCTGTCTTCTCTTGAAACAACAGTAATTCAGCTTCCTCCTGGGAATAGAAGAGAGAAAATCTTAAATTGCTCATGTTGGTAAGTTGATCTAGGGCACTAGATGACATTTAGATGAATCCTCTGGCCATGTACTTATTAAAGGCTTTATGAGGGTGAGCCTATGGCATGGGTGCAGACATCTCTATGGCCTACTGAAGCAGACAAACAGATGTTATTGGGCCTGCACTAGGAGGTTTGGTGCCTGAGGAATATCTCAGTGTCACTCACTGCAGGCACCCTAAACAGATCATGTAAATACCAAGCAATTGCTTGTTCATAGGACCCTGTTACTGTCTTCCCAAAAAAGCTGTTACTACTCAGTAAATAAACCTCAGTACCCCACTAACTAACACTAATAATCCAGGCCTGAATTTCTCTTAACACTAATCAATAACAAGATCTCCCACATGATATGGGCTGGTAGACATCTCTGAGAATAAATACAGGCCTCTCTAGTAGAAATAGATGCCTCGGTAGAAGATATAGAGGCCAGACGCTGACTTCTCAAAAGGTTCTGCAGCAGCTGATTCTTTTGAGCAGAATACTAGGGTGAGCAGCAATTCCCTGACCTGACTCGTCTATAGCATCTATAGCAAGGAGCAAAATGACTGGGACTGGATTCTCAAGAGGTTGTGAAGCAGCTCAGTTGTACCACAGGTTACAAACATGGTGAGGCAATTTTGAGCGACTTTGAAAAACGCGTTGCCGCATGTGAATAGGCGTAGGCGACTTTAGCTCTAGCGGGTGCAAGATACCAGCAAGCCATTCAGGGAGATTAGT
>CM044445.1:4383095-4396746 GCA_024363595.1 Xenopus borealis
CATCCTTCAGCTTCTAGCAGCCCATGGCCTCTCCCCCTGCAACCCTGTCTTGCCTTCACCCAGCTGCACCCCATCTAACGCACCATTAGTTCTTCTCTGCCATGCCCTCCTATCACACTACTGCCCCTGTCTTACCCATATTTCCCACTATGTACCCCTTTGCCAGCAGTACTCCTTGCCGTCAGCTACCCCTGCCCTGCAAGCTGCACCCCACTGACTCCCCACACCTTATTGCCTTGTCTGCCTTTCCATGACCCATTTCTTTTGCACCCCAAATCCTTTGCAACCCCATCAACCCACTGCATCATCATCATCATCATCATCTTCCCTTTCATTCCATTGGTCCCTCTGCCCTCCCTGACCCACACACTGCCCAGTGCTGCAGTACAGCTATACCAGGCCCTTCCCATTGAGCCACAGATTTGGGCAGGTGATGACACACACACATAGTGATGCTGCTGCTCCTCACAATCACAAGCAGGGAGGGGTTTGTTGCCATTTCCATTGCTGGCCCAGTTGTTTGGATACCTGCACTGCACATCTATTGTGTAAGCCAGGCCTTGTATTCCTCCCTCCCCTTCTCACACATTTCACCCTCTGCTCAATATTCTCTCTCTCCCAATCTCTGGGGGTGATTCAGCCTTACCCCCTCCTTTTATGTTTGCTCTGCAGCCTCCTCCTACGCACACATATGCTTGCCCCCCTGGTTACCGTGCATGTGATGTGTGCTTGTCTGTGAGACCCCCATTGTACAGGCTGCAGGCTTAGAGGAGCCCTGGGTGAGTGGGCTTGTCACTTTCCAGAAGAACCAGATCCCGTGACCCTTCTCTTGTTTATTCTCCCTGTGTTAGTGGCTAGTATCAGGCCTAACAGGGCTTTGGCCTCTTGTCTGTCACCAGTGTTATTTATCTGCACTGTGTTATTTTCCACCTCTTGCATTGTTCTGCCTCTCGTATTAACCCTCTCTCTGCTCCTGGGCTTTAACCCATTTACCAACCAGTGACATAAAGCCACTCTATTTCCTAGAAAAGGAAGGCCATTTGTTTGTAAGCAAATCAATGTCCAGCCTTAGGAAATCTCTAGGGCTCCTCAACTTGTACAAAAAATGATTGGTTTGTTTGTATCAAATTGACTTCCTGTTAAGTACAATGTTACTGGTCTGGAAGATGGCTAGAGATTTGTATTTGTTCATGTCAGTGGGAGCACAAATGGCTATAACCTTCTCCACAAAGGCTAAAAACAGTCATTTCTGCTGGGCAGATTCTCATGCCAAATGTGATATATTAAGCCTCTTGAAGAAAGCATCGTATAGTCCTGGGGAACCACTGGGTCGCTCAGAACCTGAATAAACCCATAGCTGGTCAGTGTAAGGACTTGATCCTTTCTGCCCATTTCATGGTTTAATGGGGCCTCCTCGGGGTAGCTTAGATTTGCTGTTTTGCAGTTATATTTAAAGGGTAAGTTCACCTTTCAGTCACTTTTTTTGCAGATCTGTTGTTTTAAACAATACACCAGAACTAACACTGTTATTTACTATTTTCTAAGATTTATCTTTAATGTTTCCATCCGTGTTCCTGTAATCCGTGCCCCTGACTCTCTAAACTGATAAAATGGGATACATTAGTTTCAGGCTTGTACAGCACCTGCTTCCTGAGCTTTACCAAAATGCCAGTGTTACAGCTGATACATTAGTACTTGGCGTTCCTCTAATGTTGCAGAGAAATGTATCTAATGAATGTAACATTGGGACAGATTGGCCTGAATCACTACAGGGAAGCGTTGGAGAAAGGAAGTTAAATTCCTTATTAGACGGATATACACAGTATTGTAAACAAATAAAAGCAACAGAGATACAGTATTATTTGTTCAGTACTGTTTGAAAGAAGCTTCAGACGGGCAGTTCCACCTTAACTTTCTGATGTAGATATAATATGGAAAAAGTGCCCCCTCCAGCCAGGTTTGTTTGTGCAAAAGGTAGAATACTTGCATAGTGATGAGCTGACTGTATGCATAAAGACCTGCTTGTTTGGTTTGGTCACCAAATTAGAGCGTTTTAGACCAGGCTCTGTTGTTTAGCCCCTGGGCCAATGGTTGGATCATTCTGCAAGGCCTATGGAGCCCAGTCGGGACAGGACCAAGTTATTGTGCCAATGAAGTTCTCATCCATTGAGATTCCCTAATTTATCCAATAGATATGTGGCATATTTCTTTTTTTTTTCTCGGCGGGCATCGAACAGGTCCCAAACATGTGCCTTTCAGCTGCCAATCTACCTGAAGGGGCCCTTTTATAGTAGTGTCGGCCTTTATACAGACTATGTATGCTCTACATGAGACTTTAGTTTTAGAAATACAGAAGAAATGTGCGATTTATAACTGAAATAACTTTTGATACTTTTACTGAATATTTTCTTCATAGAAGAAGCACCTGAATATCCTACTGCCACCTCCCACCAGATCTGGCCTGGGATTCAAAATAGGCCCTCAATTTCAAATATACAGAGGGTCAAACAGCCACCAAGCAACCCACTAAATCTCAGAAGCACCTCTGACATTTGCCCGAATCCACAGATTGCCAAGGCCGGTCCTCCCACCCATTTGAATAGAAAAGGCCGGTCAGACTTTGTAATGGTTCTTCTTAAGGCCCCCATAAACGGATAGATATAAGCTGCTGACAGATTAAATCTGCAACTTATTGGGCACCCGACAGGCTTCCCCAATTGATATCTTGCTTAAAGTCAGCCCCTAGGGCCCATAATCGGATCACCCTGATGTCGCTCAAGGTGGGCATATTGAGGAGAGACCTACGTGTTTGGAGACATTGCCGAATGATTGAATCTCATCTATGGATGGCAAGCTTATTATTAGCCTATTAGAGCACCTTTAGGTTGAAGAGCAGCACTCTAGTCATAGATAAATAGTTGCATGAATGGGTTTCTGCATCCCGTGGGCCATCAGCTTTTTTTTTTTTTCATATTTCTTGGTGAGAATCAAATACCAGAAATATCTGTGGCGTGTGACGTGTCTGAGGTTTCTCCCGGTCATGTGCAGACTGATTTCTGCTGTATTCTATATGCCTATTCATGTACTGGAACTATGCAGTGTTATTACAAAGGTGCAATAAGCAGCCATGTGCCAACGATGTGCTCTGCCCATAATCACAATAAGGAACATTAATAATGTATTGAAATGCCGGTCTGGGGCTGGTCCTTAAAAATGTATTAAGTCACTGTGTAGGCCTAGCATGTAAATCCTCAGCCATGCAGCTACTGGAATTAAATAAAATAAATGGAAGTGACAATCTGTAGTCTCTGGCAAATGTCAGAGGGGCTGCTGTAAAGATGTTGTGTATGGGGCCTCTGTACTTGAAATGCCAGACTCTAGCAATAACAAACAGCCATGTGCCATGATTTATATTGTTGATTTCAGCTACAGAAGCTCTTGTAGCTACAGCTTCCAGCATTAAATACTGGGGTATCATGGTAATGTTCCTTTAAAGCAACAGGGGAGTCTTGGCGCCCCTTCAAAACAGCTCTGCAGAGTTCTGCATGCTTTGCTGCTCATGATAAAAAATATATATGGATATAAATGAATGTTCTCAGACAATATAGCTGCTCACTTTTGGTTTCTATGGAGAGAGTGCATTGCAGACGTGACTACTAGTGCTGTTTACCCTATTAAATCTGCAGAGCAGATTTACAGAACTTTGTTTTATCCCATCAGACTGGAAAAGGTCATGAAGCAGACCAAGCTAACGGTGTGGGGCTGTATTTGTAGCCTTCTAGTGCTGCCTAAACACCAGCCACTGGGGTCCCCCATAAACCACTATTCTGCGGCTGCTCCATTCCTATAAACAGGCAGCACACGCAACACCTTATTAGCATTTTGCAGTGAATCTGGGGGTTCACATACATTTATACAAGGGGAGGAAGCCCTGCCATATTACTTGCAATGCCATGCTTTAAACTATTTTGACCACTAGATTATCATTATATTTTTTGAAGTCCAAAGAATACCCTCAGCCTGTTATGAAGTTTCAAAAAGTTGGGTGATCCCATTGTTTTATTGCATGAATTCAGGGACGACACCTTGTTTCAGTCCCTTGTCAGCACTTGCTAAAAGCCCTAAAGGGCCACTCATTTAACCCTTTTGTTTGTTGCATCTCCCACATTCCAGTGATCTGCATACATATGGCTTCCTAGAGATGCTGTGCAACAAGTATATGCCTTGGTTATTGGCCAAGGTGCTTGTGCAATTGGAAAGGCCTGACAGTTGCGGCTGGTAAGGTCGGTGGAAAGAGCTGAGTAATAGTGTGTGTCTGGGTGACAGTTGCATGCATTACTATAGTGCCTCTATCTCCAGGTCCTGGAGGCAGTAATGCTGTCCTGACGCTGTATTATTATAATTGTTATTATTAACTTGGATGCCAGCTAACACTCATTAGCGAAGCACGCTGATTACGGGATATATCTGCTCGCCATCTGTTAAGCCAATCCTTTTTTAGAGGATCCTATACAAAGCGAGCTGTGAATCTTGTTTTTCCAACATTGTAACTGGCAGCCACATACACACATACATACAGAGAATGTATTGGCTTGTAATACACGTAAATATTTCTTTCTTTTCCGTCAGAAGTGTGGGAACGGTAAATGTTTGCGTTTTATTTCTCTCTCGTCTATTGTATTAACTGTTTTGGCTCCAGTGATTTCCCAAACACTGCACTGATACATACATAAGACAGTGATAGTCTGAACTGGCGACTCGTTCTGCCCAGGTGGACATTGGACAACATATAGCCAATTGTAGAAAAGGACCATGTGTCGTTAAACTAGAGAGACCTCTTTCATTACCAAAAATAGGGGGTTTATTTACATTTTATGATAATCTGGTGCCACGCTTTCTCCCTTTTGGATAGTCCTGATTCTGCCTTTATGGCTGCTGCAGGATATTGGAGAAATTCAGCACACCATCCAATAATATCAATTCAACATATAGCAAGAAAACGTTGGTGAGCTTGCTGAATGAAACTGCCCTTAATATTACTGCAGTGTTAATGATGTGACCGGAATAGCAAGCTACTAAGCCTGCAAACATGGAGGCCATAGCAGCGTTTAAATGGAGCTTCCTTCTAGTACTTCCACTTCCTTCAGGCTAATGCAATGAGTGTGTGTTCCTCATTACAGTGTCTTGGCCATGAACTGGGGGGTTAATAAGCTTACGAGTGAGCGCATTTATACACAGTAGGGGATCTCATGGAAATTCTCAGCATATGGCTTGTCTCGCGGGGAGCTTTACCTTATGTAGAAGCCAATACCCTGCCTTACAGCTTATAGACACAAGGACTATGCACTGAATCCCTGGCTGGCCATGCTCACATCTCTTTATGTTGGTCAGTAACCCCAATTTTGACCTACATCGTCTTTGGGATTTGTATTTTCCAATTTCATAATACATTTTTTATATTCCTTAATATATTTTAATTGTGTTTCTGATATTACCCTCCCACCACCTCAACTTTTTATTCTGTTCTTATCCTAGCGCTTTTTTGTTGTTGTTCTAATTTCCAGCACAGTTGCTAAGTAAAGGTTCAGATTTCTTCCTTAACCGTATTTGTTATTGTGTAATCCAAAGTCAGTGTGTTGAGATGTTCATGTATGCAAGGAGTTGTGTTTACACTGGTGCAATATAATGTTGGAGGTCTGGGGTCTGTCATGACACACACGTTCTGAAAATGTGGGTCTAAAAGCCAGGGATTGGATTGGGTGTCTACCATAGACGCCTGGTAGAGGCTTGGAGGTGCTTATTAAAACTGTATCTGTAAAATAAGCAGTTGAGATGATTTTGGGCTATTAATTCAGTGGTTCCCATTTTGATTGCCTATTTGTACTTGAGAAGATTACAACCGCCCTTAAACTACTGTATTTTTAAGGCTCTTATGGGGTTATGTATGGGTCTAGTAACACATAGCAACCAAAAAGCCTGTTTTGTGGGGAGAATAAACAAAACAGCTGATTGGTTGCTATGGGTATCTAGGCCTGGATCTTTTATGAAGTCGCACACTGAAATAGATTTGTTTTTTTTATGTATTTTAAAAATGTACCCATTTCTGTCTTACAGCATCTCATTTGACTAACGTGAATATTCGTCCAGTTCCACGTCCCATACAAAGTAAGATGGGTACAGATATACTTATACATGTTATACTATATGACATATGTAACAATATATATATATATATATATATATAGTATAATAAATCCTCTACATGCTATACTTGCCTGATTATAAGGGGACATTGTACTGTGCATGAAACCTTCATTGCTTCATTCCATCATGTATATACACATGAATTACCAGCCTCATTTGCTAATCCATGCCCTGCCCTCTGATTTATATAGCTAATCTACCTTGTATTTATAGTGAAGGACTCGAGAGACAGCTCTGGCATAAAAGATCATCTGTCCTGGGAAGCAATTATGTTCTGTATAGTTATTTGTTACAATGTCCCTGTGCCCAAATGAGATACTGCACTCTGATTGGACATGGGAGATGCACACGCTGGGGGGGCATTCAGTTTTTGTGGAAATTTATTGTTTTATGGTCTTTTTTTCCCCCCACTTACAGCGCCACCATGGCAACAGCACCTTACAATTATTCTTACATCTTTAAATACATCATCATCGGTAAGTCAACCATTTGAACTTGTTTCCTTCTGCTTTTGCCTCCCCCCTTCCTTTTCTGCCAGGGCAAAGCGGTGCTATCGGGCTTTCTCTCTGAAGTGTCTCCACTCCATTATATAAATTAGACATAAGCTTGTATACGTACATTAATGTACACTCAAGTGTTAATGCTCCTGGTACAAGCAGCATTGTCCAATAACAGTTTGCTCATAGTCTGTACAGAGAGATCCCATAAAACTATGTCACATAGGTATTCCCTGTACTAAGCACAATTCAGCAGGAACAGCCCCCTAAGTTTGCTCATAAACTAATGTTCTAATGTGTGAGCAGACCCCTAGAGAGTGGGTCATGTGAGCCCATGCTAATTGGATACAGACAGATCAGCAGATGTCCAGTGCATCAGGCCTGTGCAAACATATCAAGCATGTGCCGAGTCCATGGCCAAGCAGAAAGTCTGGAGCCACATGGTGATGCAAACTCACATGATCCAAAGAATGTGTGCTCAGCACTCAAGCAGATTAGAAACCTTTCCCTTGTTAAAGGGAAACGCACATCTCCAACACCAAATCATAAAGTGCTAGTCAGCCCTCCGTAAATGCTAGTCAGCCCGCAGTAAAGTTGACCATAGAAGCACAGATATCATATGAAACTAATTTTCATACGATATTCGGTGCTTGTATGGTGGGAGATGAGCCGACCGATATCTGCAGAAGACTTGGATATCAGTCAGTTGGGCTGGTTGGAAAATTTTGATTGGCCGCCTTTGAAGGCACCTAAACATCAGCCATTGTTAGTGCTGAATTGTCAGGCACAGGTAGAATTCTATTGTTTCTACTAGTAAATCTGACAATTCAGCACTACACCTGTGTATTGAAACAATCTTTCTTGGATAGATGTTTTCCAGGAAAGATTGTAATTGTAACGTCTATGGCCACCTTAAGGGGATACTGACAAATTAATCCCCCACGCAGTTATTGATCATTTATTATAGATTGCACTGTGACATTTACAATATGGACCCAGAGCTGTGATTCCCAGCTGATATTTTGCTCTTTCTGCAGGTGATATGGGAGTAGGAAAGTCGTGCCTGCTGCACCAGTTTACAGAAAAGAAATGTAAGTCTATTTCCTATCTCTGTGCCAGTGGAGCTTACAGTCTAAGGTCCCTGCCACAGTCACACAAACACACACTATCAGGAGCTAATTGACCTGCCTGAATAATATAGGGGTGTGAGAGGAAACCAGAATATTAGGCAACCCACTGGCTTCCTGTTCTTGTGGCTTCAACTGCATATACATAAGAATGGCATGGACGATGCTGAACCCCAGCCCAAGGCTTTGGTATAAAGCAGCTCTCTCTAGGTGCTGTCACACCCCTCCCTCAAAATTTCCTTCCTGTAACTGGGATTAAAAAACCCATCAATTATGTATGAGCTGCTCAAACTCCCCTGCACCTGCCTTTTTTTTTTTTTATTTAAGTTAATTATTAATGTTTATAGTGATTTTTTTTTTTTAAGAAGATTAACCTTGCAACATTGTCTGCTGTGTTCATTTTGCTTGTCCTGCTGTCAGTAGCAATTACTTGCTATTGAAAGCAACAGTTGTCTGCCCCTTTGTGCTCTGCACTGCTGGTTCTGACTTTGAAACAAAGCTGGTTAAGAGCCCTGTTACAAAATGATCTGTGGTATGTTTAATGTACCAAGGCAGGCACTAAGGGGCAGCCAAGTGGAAAATGTAAAGTAAATCTGTATGAAAGCGAAGCGGCTACAGCAGGAAGCGCTTAGCTTGTAAATAAGGACAGAGGGATCTGGGGTAAGTGCAAGTTGTTCATTAGGCTGGAGCTGGGGGAGCATGGGAGGCCATTGTGTGGCTTTGTTTACGTGCAACCCAGCATTCTACAGATGTTTCCATGGCTTTACAGATGTCTGTAGGGTTGGGGGTTATATTTATAAAGGGTAAACTAACCCTAAAATGAAATGACACCTCCCTGGGGTTATGACTGTACTTCTAATCCACCTATTCTAACTCACCCACACACAATCTCTGTACTTTGACAGTTATGGCAGACTGCCCTCATACGATTGGCGTTGAATTTGGCACCCGAATCATCGAAGTTAGCGGCCAAAAAATCAAACTGCAGATCTGGGACACAGCAGGGCAGGAGAGGTTTCGGGCTGTCACAAGGAGCTATTACAGAGGAGCTGCTGGAGCACTTATGGTCTATGACATAACTAGGTAAGTAGCATCCTACCTACCTACGACCCAGCTACTGGCTCAGCGTGTGTTGTTAATAAGAGGACTCCATCGTTTGCTTGCAGGAGAAGCACATACAACCATTTAAGCAGTTGGCTGACAGATGCACGGAACCTCACCAACCCAAATACTGTAAGTCATGCCTTCACCCTTAAATCCACTTGTTTAGTACTGTAACTGCACTTTAACTCTGTGTATCATTTCAAAATGTCTTTTTTGTGGGGGTGGCACTTTCTGTCCTGAACGATCCAACCATGTTTCCAACGTACGCTGTGACCCATTCACATGGGTCAGAAAAATCCCATAGGCTTTGTTTATATCTGTTTCTGAGACCACAGCAGTCATACCAGATATTCAGCTCCGCAGTACTGAATGCAGCTGTTTAAGGTGGCGGCAGCAGTTAAAGGGCAGAATGTGCTGGTTGCACCACTGTGATTAATCCGAGACCGGACAGAATTCTAAAAAGGCATTTCCTTTCTTATTTCCAGGTCATCATCCTTATAGGAAACAAAGCAGATCTTGAAGCTCAGAGGGATGTTACCTATGAGGAAGCAAAGCAGTTTGCTGAAGAGAATGGTGAGTATTTACCTGATTGCAGTAGGGCAGGGACCTGACCCAGCACATCCTAGGACTCTGTATACCACAGATAAAGGCCTTGGTGTAATAAAAGTCTCAATTATTGCTCTGGGGCTTTTAAACCGTCAGATGTTTGCTTTCAAATGCAGTAAATGCTGATTGGTTGCCATGGGTTATGAGATCTGGTGCTATTTGTAGAGATCAATTTGCCTTTTTGTTATGTCTCTCCCCAGGTCTTCTGTTTCTTGAAGCAAGTGCAAAAACGTAAGTACATTTTGCTTTCATCATGAGGTGACCAATCCAGGGGTTAATAGTTTATTTAAAGGTAAAACAAACCTAAAGATGTGGCTGAATATCAGATTAAAACCAAAGATTAATCGTGATGTGAGCAAAGTTGCTTGTTAGTGCTCCAAATCTCTTAAAAAATCTCCTGAACTGAATCCGGGAGATGGTACATCACAACAAATATAAGTCCATAAATAGGGCTTGATTGGGACTATGGAAACCTACAGATAGCTTGTAATAGATGTTCTAATGTACAGAAACATTAAATTGAAAGAACATTTTGACCATAGCTATAGCTGCCCCAAGATGCCCATTGTGGCTCCAACAAACCCACTCCCACTGCCACCTGCTGAGTCTCTTGGCCCTTTTTGTTTATATTCCAGAGGTGAGAATGTGGAAGATGCATTCCTGGAGGCAGCCAAAAAGATCTACCAAAACATCCAAGATGGAAGCCTAGATCTGAACGCCGCCGAATCTGGAGTACAACACAAACCGTCAGCTCCTCAAGGTGGTCGACTAACCAGCGAGCCCCAACCCCAGAGAGAAGGTTGCGGCTGTTAGTGATGTCCCAGGCGACGGCTCGTTTCTTGACCTTTCCCACTTTGTCTGTCTGAAGCAGTATTTTCTACTGCCCCATTATCTTCTGTACATTCTATTGGTTTAATTTAAATGTGGGAGGGGCTCTGCTAAGACGACAGTTTAACAGGATACTAAACTGCTAGATAACTATAGATGTATTCAGGTTATCCGAGGCAAGTCAAGTAATAAAACACAAACAAAGAAAAGAAAAAAAAAAAACCCCTTTCCTGCATGGTAAAATCTAGAACTTTTTTTTTCTTAATCGTATTTGTGATGTTCCACAATCTCCATGATTTTAACATAGCACTGATTCTGGACTTATCTGATTTGTCGCCAGGTCTTACAGCTCCACCTCTCTTGTAAGTAAGCCTTTCCATCCGTGAGTCGTCCTGCTTTGTCACAGTAGCTCCTAGGTTTATTTGCTGTGAATAAGTTCATGTTGGGGCAGGGGGATCCCGTAACTGTGCAGTGCCTCCCGCTGACATTGCCTGGAATTGTCTCCATGCAATTCCCGTTTATTTCTGTAGCGGCCACTATTATAGGCACCATCAGCCTAGTTATTCAGCAGGAGTATGGGGATACAACGTCTGTCTTAATCTTTTCATAGAATATGTATTTTTTTTTCTGTTTTGCTTTATCCTGTGTTTTTATCTTGGGACTTTAACACGTACATATGTAAAGAAGGAGCAGCACTAACACTGACGTCCATCCTGTGTATATGATTTTAATGAAGCCAATAAAACGGATACTGGCATTAAGTATATAAAGAGAAATCACTTTGTACAGTATGTAAGCCTCCCTTTTAGATAGAACTTAATGTCTCTTTCAGAAGCGTGTCCATCGTTTGCACTCGTAATTGTTTAGATTTCGGGGTGGGGCAGTTTGCTAATGAGCTTCTTGCCTTACGTTGTACAGAAGAAAAAGGCCAGGTTCGAGTTTTGCACTTTTGTTTTCCGGTTTTTTTTAATCTGTCTGGAATCCGAGTCTACTGCTTTTTTTAGGAGTTTGAAGGACAATTAAAGCCTCCTTCAGTGGGATGTGCAAATTTCGTTGTCACCGCTCCCCAGTTGCTCTGCTTGACGCAAACTCTGAACCAGGATACTTCTCATGCAGAGTGGGTCACCGCTATCTTTCAACAGCCTCCCAGATACCCCAGTGCCATAGTTGGAAAATGCTAAGTCTGATTAAGGCAGATGGGATACCTAGAAAGATGGTGGAGGCTGTCACTTTTAGAAGGATGCCCTGTGCCAGTTCTCAGTGGGCCTCGCTCATCTTTACCCAGGTATCCCTGTGCCTTAATCAGACTGGGCACCTGCACCAACTCCAACCAAGGTACAGGAAACCTGGGAGTCTGGGGAAAGATGGCAGAGTCCTACCCTTTAAGGTGCTTACCACATGCAGTGAAGGGGGGGATTCTAGGGGATACCTGGGGAATGATTGTAGTTTAGTAAGGGTAAGTGTTAACCTGAGCTTGTGCTCCTTTTAAGATATATGCCTACCAACTTTCTCAACATCCCAGGTATCCTCTGTGCCTTAGTCATACTTTTGCCAGAGGATGCCTGAGAAACTGGTGAAAGAGAGTAGTTCCCTGGGTCCAGTAACTGAGGCTATCCCTTGTCTGTTAACTTCCATCATGCATTTTTAACACTACAAACGGGCAGGTTTATTAAAGCGCAGCATCCAATGTTTTAGATCGCTGTCCATCCCCTTCCTTGCTATGGAATAGTTCTACAGCTGTTCCTTTCATGTGATTACATTATCGGTTTCATCCAGTTTTTGTTTTTTTATAAATAAGATATGTCTATGGTAAGATAACTCAGGCAGTTAGGGACATTTAAAAGACCCCTTCCTCCCTTGTGCATGGATAGGAATAATCCAAGTTAGAATGTCTCCTATTGCCTCTGTCTGGGCAGCAATGGGAAAGGCTGCAACATAATTGTGTGTATGCCAAGAGAATATTGGACTCCAAAGGGTAAAACTGGAAGGAAACCACTGATGCCTGGTTATTCTGTGCATTTCCATCTAGTCACTATTTCTATTGGCTTGTTTATAACATGGGGCTCTCATCATTAGGGGGTTCATGCATTTTGCCATCTGATAAGATCAAGAGGTGTTTGTCCAGGGACCACAGCTCATCTCTTCCCCCTTGTTCTGATGAAATGTTATTTTTCACCCCCTTCTACCCAGTACCTTCAGTTACAGTCAGCCACCTGTTTATATCTGTGACTAAAGGATTTTTTGTTTTGGACTGCTGTACTTTCCCTTGATGTAACTAAATGCTATTAATCGAAATATTTGTAAATAAAGTACCTGTATCTAGATCATTTAGAACTGGCTTCATTATTTATTGCTTTCTGGGGGGGCGTTGAGAAAGAGATGACCCCCCTCTTCGATTAGAAATGTGAATCTGACTGTCCATGTGCCTTTCCCATAGAAGATGATGTTGTGGAAAAGTAGTGGGAATTCCAAGTTCGATCATGTAGTTAACAGGGATTAGTTTCCCCTTAACTTTGGATGTGGGGAAAACTATCAGTATCTTAAGAAAAACATTTATTTGTATGAAAGTATAACATGTACATCTGTATGATACAAAGGCTGATCAAGGGAACAATAATACAAACAGAAATGTATAAAAATAAGTTAAATTCAGGGTCAGACTTGCCAGTGCTTCTGGGAAATGGATGCAATGTACTGCGGGAACAGCACCCATGTCTGGAGAAACAGCAGGTCACTGGTTGGTGCTGGACCCTGCAACAAATAATACAATATTAGCTCCACCCTATTCAAGTACACATGGAGAGACTTATGTCTTATAAAGGGGGATAACAGGATTTTATACTCACCGTTAAATCTCTTTCTCTCTAGTCGAAAAGGGGGACACAGGGCACGATGGGGTTAAGCTCCATCCTCATCGTTCCGTGTCCCCCTTGAGACGTAAGAGAAATGAACATACCCGTTTCCTACTTTATATTGCACCCCTCAAGTCATTCATGTACTGGCCCTGTCTGCCCAATGGGGGTTCAGGTACCTGATTATAATGAATGCAAGTTCATGTTGACTTGTTTCTCCCAGAATCTGATTAGCTGGCAGCCAGGGAAGGGGGAGAGGTGCTTAAAACATTCACATTACCTACTCATTTCAAGGCAGAATACGGTGTGTGTAGAGGGTGCTGAAGTGCGTGGTTCCTCCTGCTGTGTCTGTAATGTGAGATATGTGGATTCCCTAGAAAACAGAACAACACCATCAGTAAAGCCAAGAAAGTGTTACATGTAGATTCTTGCT
>CM044445.1:4415027-4431546 GCA_024363595.1 Xenopus borealis
TCTACATCATACTAAAAGTTAAACAACCCCTTTAAGCGTGAGGTTTGCAGCCATCTTGTCGACTGACAACCAATGGGAAATGAGTAGGTGTGTCTATAATAAACTGGGTATAGGATTATTATTTTATTTGGCTCCCACTTGGGTCCATAGACAGTACAGCCACCGCCCTAGTTCTAATGAGCATTAGAACTCGTTCACTAGGATGCCGAGGGGTTATATCGTGAAAACAATGTGGCGCTTTGTTTTAAAGTGCAGTCGCAGCCTGTAGTTCCCCTTTGACGTCATGTTACTTTAAAACTTTTTTATATCCCTACTGGTGCAGCAGATGCTGAATTCTAGGGAAAATGCTTCAAAAGTGTGCAAAATTCGGCTGCAAATCTCCATGTTTTTTTACCCACAATCAGCTGGGGCAAGAATGAAAAAAAGAAGGTTAAATGTCCTTATGTAGTACTGGTAAAGCAGAACTTTCTCTTACAGTCATGTGTCGAAACACAGTGTGCAGATATGAGAGTGTTACACTCGCACTGAGACATAATAACAGCCCCCCCCCAATTAGTGGAATCATTATGTTAAACAGCTGATATTTTCCCACTAGCCAATAAACGGAGTCCCAGCATTAAAGGGGGACTCCACCCAAAACATTGTTGCCAGATAAAAGAAAATATCGCTCTCAGTAACTTCCCCACTATCCGTTCATTCTCACTGGGTAAATGTCACAGTCTCTTTTGCTCTGGAAACAATGTAGCAGAAGCCAGCCGATTAGGATACCCGGAGAAGTGACGGCTGCTACATTGTTGCAAGAGACTGAACTATAAACCTAGGGAGAAATTAAGTATGAGCTGATATTGGGAAATTGGCTTAGAATTGTAGGGCAAATAACAGTTATCGGGTGGAGTTTCCCTTTAAGAGAAGAGAAAGGAGAAGTTGCAGCCAGTAAAAAGTCACGGTACTTACAGATGTCTTGCTTTCTGCCTATGGAGAGACCCCACCCTCATGATTGGGTGCTGATAAGTTTCTGTACAGGGGCTTCCTCGCCCCAGTCCTGCCTGTAGAGAAACGGATGTGTAACTTCCTCATCTGCCTGAGGGGGAAACGAAGTCTGAGTGCAGCAGCCCCCCCAGCAGGCCCTCTTTGCTCCACTGCTCTGCTCTTTTGTCGAGGGGAATGTGCTGCATAGCACAGCTGTGCTTGGTTTGAAATCACAACACAGGAAGCCTCGGCCCCTCGGCCAATCACAGGCGGCTCTGCGGATTCTTGCAACAGGCTGGAACAATGCATGCAGTATGGCAGGACCCCTTGGCTGCCTTCCCAAATTTCACAGCACTCAGCAGACTCCACTGGGCTCTAACTGAAAGTTCTTCAGCTCTGATAGCAGCAGGCTAATCGGTGACTTGTGATCTCTCCTCTAATTGGTCTCCTAGGACCTCATCCGAGCGTGCAGAGAAGTGCGGAGGTTTAACCTCATTAACTCAGAGTTGGAAAACACAGGATTGTTATGTCTTGACATGTTAACATACACCTCACAGGTTAATTTTTTATTTTTTTTCATACGGGGATGGAACAAGAATTAGGATTTTAAATCAGCAGTTCTGTGTATGTCCGTGTTGCAGACTAATACAGCAAGAAACAATACAATTATTTTCCTAAAGTCTTGCAGTGTTTCCCTTGTGGCTGGAAGTTGCTGCTGAATGTATGACAGGCTCTAGAGACGCTTGTAGAGGAAAAATACAAGGACTGATCCCCAAGAGATGTTTGCTTGTAGCTCAGGATACCAAAAAATGGCAACCTGGATCCAGGTTCTGTAGTAATTCCATACTTTTACCCTAATACTCCTCAATTAAAGCAGATTTCAGGCCCACGATCCTGGGCATTAAAAACTGCTCCTGGGTAACTTTAAGGAGTTTATGTAACAAAGGTCAAATTTTACAGCCTATTATACCTCGAACAAACTCACAAATTTAGAAAATACTTGAACGGAGAAAAAAAACCCCGAATCGGCATGTTTGAGGTTAATAACCTAAAAACTCAAATGGATTGTGTTTGGCAAAGAAACAAACAAACCTTGAACCGATCGAGTTTTCGGACAAAACCCTCCAAAAAAACTCAAACATGATGAAGGCTATTAAAGGGGTTGTTCATCTTCAAACTAATTGTTTTTAAATAGATCACCAAAAATAATGACTTTTTCCCAATTACTTTCTATTTTCTATTGTTGATATATTTTCTATATGCTACATTTATATGACCACATTTGTATGAGAACAGCCTATTCCGATGACGGGCGAATGGTTATGTGTCAGACTGTAAGAATAAGTAAGTTTAATATCAAATACATAAGTCCCCTATCATTCTGATGCCATAATGCCAATGGCCCAAGGCAGGATAGGTGCAGGGAGGGGTGAAGTTTCTCCCCAATAATGATTTCTCAATTCTACTGACTGAGTTCACAAAGTCAGCAAATGCTAAATGGGGCCCCTGTGCAGAAGTGTTGCTTCATGTCTGATTTCATCACAGAGTCTAGTTTTGCAGACTTACAACTAAGGCTGGAGGGATAGCTTGGAAAAGAGGAACCTGTCTTATGTTGCAATACTGAACATCTTGCAGAAATGTATAAATGTATATGTCAGTAAAATCTCAATACCTCCCAATGTCCAGGGAGGATCAAGACCATGTAAGGTATATCTGTGTACACCCATTTTAAATTCCTTCTGATGTCTATATAATCCTTGGACCAAGAGGTGTGTCTTTGGTAAGCCCTCGCGTACCATCTAAGAAGTCATGCTCCGGTGGTGCTGTGACAGCTTACCCAGGCAAAACCTATTGTCTATATTTGGACTCAATAAACTACCTTATTGTATTTGTAAGTGCCTTATCTCTTGGTTTTGCTTTACACACGAGGTCATAGAGGTAGAAATAAAACAACACTATGTGTGACATTTTTCACCTTCTGAAGCAGCTCTGGGAGAGGGGTCGCTGACCCTGTAAACTGTAATAAATTGATACATTTAATGGATCCATTTCTTATGTTTGTCCCTGCTGAGCAGAATGTCTGGGTTTCATTACAGGCAGGGGTTAGAATTGATACAATAGTTGCTAATACTCCAGAGATGCTGCTGAATAATGGATCAACTAAATGTTGCAAAATTGTAACAGTTTAGAGCCGGTGTGTCAAACTCAAATACACAGTGGGCCAAAATTTAAAAAATGCTCCAAATCGAGGGCCGGACAGGTTCAGTGTTTATTGAAAACTAATTGAAATGACCTTATTTTATATATTGAACCTGGAACTAGCACATCACAGAAGTTATTTTCTATAAAACAACCTAAATCTTTATGCAGTGTTTAATCATTAAATTTAAACTTTAACTGATTTATATGATCAGCAACAGTGTTTCTGCTCAGGCTCACATTTAAAAATGCTTGACTTTTATCTGGGCACACAACATCACAAACTTTCATCATACAGTTTTGACAAATTCCCCCATCTTTAAAGGGCCGGGCTGATTTTGCCACCTCTGCTGCCACAATAAAACTGGCCCTTACAGCAGCCTCACTTTGTGATTTGATATTTCTGAACATGACCTGCTGTGGCATCAGCCTTCTTTTCAACTCTTCTACCTTCTTGAGCCTTTGTTTCAAGTCCAAATCCTTGTAAATGGCACAGTGTTTCCTTTGTAGTGTCTTCTTATGTTATATTCTTTCATTAGAGCCACTGTCTCTGCACAAAAGCTTTGCCCTTCATATCCATGAACATGTACTCTACCTCCCACCTTCTTTGAAAACCCTTGTTTTTCACCTTCCGGTTAGCTGCCATTTTTCAGGGAGAGGGGTAACACTAGCTCCACAAGTAAGCTGCTGATACAGGGGCTTACGCACCTTTGATTGATGCACATTGCACTAGCAGTGCATTGTGGGACTTACAGTTCTAATAGTGTGGAGGCAATATACCAGCGGGCCTGATCTAATAATGATTATAAATTATCATGCGGGCCAAAGATAATCCCTTTGTGGGCCAGTCCTCGCTGCTTCCTATAATGGGGATCAGATCTGTGCAGCCACTGGGACAGAATGCTCTGTTATACAGATAGCTAGAATCTCAGCTGCCATAAAGCAGGGCAGGACTGCTGCTTCCTATAATGGGGATCAGATCTGTGCAGCCACTGGGACAGAATGCTCTGTTATACAGATAGCTAGAATCTCAGCTGCCATAAAGCACTTTCTCCACAACTCATTATGTGAAACCTGGCAATGGCATTACAAACAGTATCAGTCTGTCCTCATTATCTATCCCTTCTTAAATGTAAGACAATGTGATGTAGACGATTTACATTTTCAGCCCAAAATTACAGAGCAAGCAATTTACGCATTCTGCTTGCACAGATGCACTAGTGGCACAACACTTTTTACAAAAAAAAAAAAAAAAACATCACTTAAGGAACATCCTCCCATTCTTTAATCCAGAATATATGTGTCTGGAGAATGCATATTCAAAGTATGCTCTGTGACTAGGGTTGCAACCCAGCCAGTAATGATAGTTGACCCCAATGTTATTAATAGGGAAAAAAGATAAATATATAGGAAGGCCGGTATTTTTTTCTGGAAAAGGTGGCAACCCTATCTGTGACATAAATGTTTCTCTATGGAAGAAAGCACATCCCTTCTCATGCACAAGCAGGGCAAATTCCCCAAGGTGCAACTAAAAAACAAACAAACACTTTTTTAACCCACCGCAACAGGATTATAACAGCAGTAACCTCACATTTCCAGGGACAGAAAGAGTACAGCAGGTAAAAAACTGCATTGGCTGTATAGATAATTTCTCTTGAAACGGTGTAGCAAAAGCTCTAATTGCTACAATGGCCTGTATAGTAACACAAAAAAATTCAAGTATTTTAAGGAATTACACTATAATTTACCATTGCCCTGCACTTGTAAATCCAATATGTTTGCTTCAGAAAGACTACTATAGTTTATATAAACAAGCTGCTGTGTAGCCGTGGGGGAGACATTCAAGCACAGGATACACAGTAGATAGATAAGTACTACTATAGTTTATTTAAATTAGCTGCTGTGTAGCCATGGGGGCAGCCATTCAAGCTCAGGACACATGGTAGATAAAACATAAATTCTGAAGAATCCCATTGTATAATACAGAGCTTATCAATTATCTGATGTGTATCCTGTGCCTTTATTCCTTTTTCAGCTTTGACTGGTCCCATGGCTACACAACAGCTTGTTTATTTAAACTATAGTAGTACTTATCTATCTACTGTGTATCCTGTGCTTGAATGTCTCCCCCATGGCTACACAGCAGCTTGTTCATATAAACTATAGTAGTACTTATTATTTTTTGGTGTTAATGTTCCTTTAACAGTGCAGAGAACAGTAAAGACACTGCTTTCAATTTCAGTGAAATGCGCAATGAATTAATATTGTGAAGTTATTAGGCAACACTCAAGTAACTCTAGCATCTCCATATGCTATGAACTACAACTAACACAAGTCCATTGCTCTTATAGGCCATTATGGAAGGCTGGGAGTTGTAGTCCATGGCTGCTGCAGAAGCACAAGCCTATCACCCCAACCCTACAAACACAAGAAAGCTTGTTTATACTGGGTCATATGCAGCAGAGGAATGTCTCAGTAATAAGTAAAGTACTCACATGTCTGGGGTCCTGAGGGCTGAGAGATGCCAGATGCTTTTCAAGGTCTTCGATCTCCCTGTGCTTCTTGTCCATCTCCCTCCTCTGCCATTCCATCTGCTTCTCCAGTTCCACGGCCTCCTGGCGCAGTTGGTTTAGCAGTTGGATTTTACCGCTCAGCTGCTGCCGCAGTCTCTCCTTTTCGGCCTCTGAAATCTACATGCAAGTAAAACAAGGAGACGTCCATGTTTATTTTCTCTAATGCCAGGCTTCTCGCAAGGGAGCGGAGCACTGCCAGAATGAATGGTCACATGGGCAGTCTAGAAAGCGGGCCAGTTACTAGTGGGTGGGCAAACAACCATAGATTTGCCAATTCATGTGTGAGAATAAATAGTCTTTATTTTACTGACCAGGTCTCATCTGGAAGGACAGTGAGTGGGCAAATGTGTATGTGAAGCAAGACAAAAATAAATAAGCAGTTTTGCAATTTGCATAATTTTTTTATTCTCTTCCAGTTTTATGATAGTAGCAGTTTTACGCTGCTGCTATCCTGATTAACGTAAATAGCAGCACTTCTGTGCAAAGTGGACAGCCAACATTTGGTTAAGTGACTGATGCAGAAAGCATCTCTGGAAGCTTTTCAACACAACTGTCAGATTAAGTCATGAATGAAATGCTGGTGTACTGGAGGAAATAATAACCTATAAGCAAGATGTGCGACTGTACATTGATTTACTGCTCTCAGTACCTCAAAGGGAACATATAAGGGTTAAGTCTCTCAAACATACCTTCTTTTGGGCCACTGCATCTTCCAGTTCTTTCAGTTCCTCTGTTGCTTTTAAAATCTGCTTTTCGGCATTAATAATTTCATGTTGCAGATCTACTAATTTCCCTTGAGCTGCCAAAAAAGTAAAGACACAACCACTATTAACCTAGTGCTCATCATAGATAGCGCTGACCTAAAAACAGGTATTGCCACAGTTCCCTTCGCAACCGTAGATGCTGAAATGACCATAAAAAAACAATATTTAAAACTTCCCAATCAAATCTCACTCTTTTCTCACTGAGCCTTTCCAACCAATCAAAACAGTGTTGCTCAGAATTTAATTCTAGTTTTCAAGATATTAGCAACTTTCACACTACTATTATAATGAATTTGTAACAACAGAGCCACCTTCTGTTCGATTTGTCCAGCATGACTAGTCGTTAGAATATTAAGTTAGTGGAATAAAGTCTTGATGTTTGCCCTGCCCATATTAGCCAATCACACATATGCTTTCATTAAAAGAGAATTATTACCCGCCTGGATGTTTTTCTCTTTGTCTCCCAGTTCCACATTGAGCACTGTATTCATCCTGGCCTGGATCTGCTGGTTTCTAATCTGATCATCCTCGTCAGGCTCAATCTTCCCAATCTGCAACGGCTGGGCACGATTTGCTATGAAGCTTTCTCGGGCGTACAAGTTCCTTTTGTATCTGGCTTTGCCAATGTAGGGACTTTCTTCAGGAACCTCTTCCATTTCCACATTCTTAGAGACAAAATGTACAGATTTATTGCACCTGGCTTAGCTAGGACAAATCAAAAGCTGTAAAACATGCAAATACATGTAATATTTGGTGCCTTCTGTACCTTCATCTCTGATGTGAGACACATAAGATACAGTAGGACAACAATAATGTGGCTCTTTCTAATTGTGATGCCCTTACCTCTGATTCAAAGTATCCCAATGGCTCAAATTTGGCATCGATCTTATAGAAAGCCAGTTCCTGCTCAAGCTCGTACTGTTTTTGGCAAGCCCTTGTTAACTCAATCGTCTTATGCTTTAGCTTAAAAAAAAAAAAATGAAAAAGTTAGGACGGCTAATAGAATGGCCTTAATGGGACACTGAACTACAAACGTTGTGTGTGTGTGTATGAATGAGCAACATGCAACAGACAACATGATTTATATTCACACACGTTCCTAGCTACACCAAATATAGAGTTAAACATACATTAACTGGTTATCAGCAGCTGGGGGAAGCATTATTTACACCTATCACTTCCTGCAAGAGGCCATTATAAGCAGGAAAAGGCAAGGTTACAAAGAGAAGTTACTAATACAGAATACCTAAGATTTTTTTTTGGTATTTTATCTATCTAGATCTATCTATCTATCTATATATATATATTTTGTGGTCACAGCCTCATTGCACCCCCGCCTAATGGTTTTAAAAATCAGTGGTGAGCACAACTTTTCTTTGTGTGTTGTAGTTATACTGGAGCAGTGACCAGCTCCTTGTTGTAGCCCCCACCCCTTCCCAGCTATAGTCAGGTGATCCCACTGGTGTCTAACAAAAGGGCAGATTGGGAAATTTACTCTGAAAGCAGCAAGTAAGTTGCGGGTAAAACTTAGTCTCTGTGTAAAATGTATAAGCAATGGAATTCTTAATGAATCAGATGAAAATTGAGTGTAGGACTGGCCAGATATGGGATGACTTTGACGTAGTTGGCCAGCTTAAATATATTGCAATATATGGACAAACAATCCCATTGTTTGAAGGGTAGGCATTTTTCAGTAGCTGTATGCACAAAATGTCTTAAATATATTGTTAATGGGTTGAGTGCAGAGGACCTCTTGTATTTGTCTATATATATATATATATATATATTCCTATGGACAAAAACATGGAGGAGCACTCAAACAAAAACACAGCATGCCTGTGTGCAGTTAAAAAGCAAAAAAAATCTGCACTCAACAGGCTTAGTTAGGGTAACTAATTTTAATGAACAAACAAAAGAAATTCCTGTGTGAATTCTGTCAGAGCATTGTGGTACCTTACAGGCAGAGTGTGGAGTAGATCCGGTTGGAAGCACAGTGCAAGGCTGATAGATAAAATAAATATTTGAAACAGAAAAAGGCAGCACAACAGCATTTCATGCAAATGTCACAGAACCCAGCAGGATTCCCTCACTCATGCACATTGTATCATGCTGGGGGGTGGGACAAGGGGTTAACCAAGGCACATGTAGCCACTACCTTCATAGAGAAACACAGGCCCAGTGACATGGTTGAGAAATGCCATGCTAAAAGAAAGAGAGAATGAAGTTGCATAAAGGCAAAGTACAGCTGTAATGCACATATGGAGATAAAAGGGAGAGCTGCATTCATTCACCAACAAAGCTATTTACTCCTATAGTTGCCTGTTTAGCAGGATAAATGTATAAGGACAGAGGGCTGAACTAGAACATTCAAATGGGAGTTTACAGAGAAGGGTTAGGGGGTGGAACTAAGACACTTTCATGGCTGCTTCCAGAGAGAAGGACAGGGAGTCTGCAAATAGCATAATGAGATAGACTGGGACACTGCTGTAAAAAAATGTTTGCAAATACCTTTGCCCAAGCTTATCCAAAAAACAATGTTAAGAAAAACCACAGCTGTCATTGCACGGATGAGAACCCCATACACAGACCTATAATATTCACATAGATTTAGGAATATCTGTGCAGGTCATGTAAAATGCATAGATATTTGTGCAACAGAACGCAGACGTGTTTTTATTTTTATTTGCCTGGTCCATCTTTTTTTTTTTTTTAATAAATATACACCATCAGAGATTACAGATTAGAAATCTGCACACATCCAGGAAACTGACCTCATACTGAAGCACAAAGGACTTCTTATGCACAAATGAATGGCGCTCATCTCAGAGGAAACAATAAAGCAGCTGCATCTGGGAATGTGTTACAGTTACTAATAAATGGGGTTTATCTTATGTACATTATGTTAGATAGTAAGGGAAGGTATGTTCACAGAATATATAAGGTAATTTATTTGCAGAGAATTTCCTTCCTTCTATATTACACTCAATACATGGCGGTAAGAGCAGTTGAACATAAAACCTCATCCAGCTAGACCAACATAACTTATGTGTGCATAAGGAAGAATAAAGAAAAGGAGACATTTGATAATAATGTAATGCAATTAGGTGATATCTTTGTTATGCACCAACATACCTACTATCAGGCACTGAATCCGACACAGCATGTAAAAGAAAACAAACGTTTTTAAGACATTTGGTAAGGTTTTCTTATTAAAATCTTTCATTGTGGACTCTACTCTGCAGAAAGAATCAGTCACAGCAATACAGATACAGGTTATCAGATCCGTTATCCGGAATGCCATTATCCAGAAAGCTACGCATTATGGAAAGGTTGGCTCCCATAGACTCCATTTTATCCAAATGATCCACAGTTTTAAAAATGATTTCCTTTTTCTCTATAATAATAAAACAGTACATTGTACTTGATCCCAACTAAGATATAATAATCCTTATTTGGAAGCAAAGCCAGCCTATAGGGATTCTTTAGTGTTTATATGATTTTCTAGTAGACTTAAGGTATGAAGATTACAAATTACAGAAACATCCATTATCCGGATGTTCTGGAGAACAGGTCCCATACCTGTACAATACAAGCAGACCCTGGGTCTTTAAGGTGCCATTAGATTACATTGGGCATTACTAAATGGAGGCTCTAAACCAGATGACCAAGTTGGACACTTACAATTTCATTCTTCGTTTCCATCTGCTGCTCCAGTTCCTTGTAGCTCTTTTTCTGCTGCAGCGTCTCCTGTTTTAGAGATCTGTTCAGCTCATCCTGGTTTTCCAGTTCTCCAGTGACCTTTGCCTTCTGGTTTTGCAGATCTTCAATTTCGCTTCTTCTCTTTTCCAGTTCTCTCTCCAGTTTCTCTATCACTTCTACCATTTGAAAAAATAAAAACATTTTGAATTTCATACTTTTGCAGGTTTGCACAACTAGCAACAAACATATTCAAGATGGTTTATCTGTTACCTCCTGTTCAGCATAAGGCCTATATCTCACCATAGCAACATGTATCAGTATAAAGGAACTTGTTTCTAGAAACAATATTAAACTAACTAAAGCAAACACAACAAATGCAGACATTCAGTCTAAGTGCAATGGTGCATTTACCTAGATTAAATCTGTCATGGGCTTCCTGTCTCTCCTGATTTGTCACTGGCTGAGCATCCAAAGAGTTCAGGGACCGCAGGTGAAACACAGTATAGAGTCGATAATGAGGGAGGTTTGACACAGGATTATCCAACAAGGAGAGGGTAGTGAGATCTTTCAAAGGCTTCAGCCTGGAGACATCCTGAAGCTGGAAACAGCAGCTAATATTATAATATTCCCTACGTAATCTCACATTAGTTCATTTAATTGCTTATACAGTGAAACTTTTTAACATCAAAATTGTCCTGATTTACCCAAAAACGTCTTGAACCTCTATGAATGTTATTATTTGTGAAATAACGAGGTTTAACATACTAACCAGATGTATATTTTTCCATGGTTCTGCCAGTAAACGGTCAATTCCAATTGGTCCGCCCCTTATACAGTCCTGCACCAATCACTTATTGCATTAGGTTGAGTATGTGACTGACAGAGACTTGCACATGCCCCCCATAGTGTAACATTAACACCGCAAAGCTTAACCCTTGTTATTAACTCAGTAAATATTGTATCTCAAAGTAAAACAGACTCCAGTGCTTATATCCTTTCAATACTTGAAGAAAAAGTTACTTTAACACATTTCCCTGATTTTAAATGTTCTCAGATTTTACATAATTGTTTCCTGGTCCCCTGAAAATGTAAAATGGGGGTTCTGCTGTATACAGACAATGCCTTCTTTTCTGCCATTTGAAAAAGATATTAAATCTTGCCCCTTTGTGCACCCAGATATTGTGTACCCTGCAGCTGGCAATGTCCTGCCTACAAGCATTAACTGAGCAGCATTGTGACACACAAGCCTTGTCCATTGCCTTGTTCAGCACCTTCCCCCCATTTCATGCCACAAAGAGACTCACTCACTGGTGCGGAGGCAACGGTTTACTAGTCTCAAAGGACTTTTACATGTCTGTACTTCCTAATAAAGAAGAGCAAGCGTTATTGTCCAAGGAGTGAAAGGTCAACAGTCATGTGTACAAGAAGCATTAAAGGAGAACTAAAGCCTAACTAAAGAAGTAGGTAGGAATGTTGAACATGATGTTTTGTGCTTCTGTGCTAGCCCAAGGGAACCACAGTCCTTTAGCAGTAAAGATCTGTGTCTCCAAAGATGCCCCAGTAGCTCCCCATCTTCTTTTCTGCTGATTCACATGAAAATCTAATTCTAAACAACCTTCTAATGTTTAATTATGAAACTATATATAGTAGATGACTGTACATCATACAGCTTATATTCTCAGCATTTTCTGCCTCCTGAAATAATGTAGCAGAAGTCAATTGATTAACCATGCTGGAGAATGACAGACTTTCATTGCATTATTGAAAAAAAACAAAACAAAGAACAGAATAGAAAGGGGCAGCTGCTTACAGAAGAGATATTGTTTTCTTTCAAGTCCAGGACGGTGAGAGACTTCATCTTCTTGCCAACCCAAGCCGGGATGTGCTCAATTTCATTTCCTGCCAGGTTCAGCTTTCTCAGATTCTGCATGTGCTCAAAGTTTTCAATTTTGCTGGGGGCAGGGGAAGAAAGCAGTTATAAGAATATTCTAAATGATCGGATGTTCAGTGGAAGTCATTAAGATGCATCTGTATTTCATGTAAATACAGCACAGAGAATATTGTTAGTGGTGAGTGAGCTTTATGCTGCTACCTGATTTTGTTGTAGGACAAGTTGAGTTCTCGGAGCCTCATCTGCTTTTCCAACTTCTCGATCTTCTCTATAAGGTTATGACTCAGATTTAAAACTTCAAGTCGCTCACATTTTTCCAGGTTCTCAATGAACTGCAAAGGCAAGAATCAATTCCATCAGAAAGGGAAAACGAAGGAAAAAGTGCAATCAGTAACACATAAATACATTCTGAAATATTTCTGCAGCATAACAAAAATAAACCAACGAACCTTGAATTTTTTGCCCCCGTCTTTTGCTAGGGAAAGATTCAGGGAAGTGACGTAAGCCAAGTTTTCTTGTTTGGTCAGCTTCTGGATAAGAGATTCTGTGATATAGCGGACTCCTGCCTCATTGCCTTGAATAAAAATAAGAAATATTTACGGCAAAATACTTTCCATATAGTAAGTGCAAAGAATACAGGGGAAAAGGGGATAAATACCCTGTATGTTACATTCATATAGAAAGCTCAGGAACACCTTATTGGCTAATAGATGTGCACAGTGAGTGATAAATGGCCTGTTCTGCATTGCTAGTCACATAGGTTGGGTCTGATTGGCTATACCCTAGACCAGTGATCCCCAACCAGTAGCTCGTGAGCAGAAGTCAATTGATTAAACATGCTGGAGAATGACAGACTTTCATTGCATTATTGAAAAAAAAAAAAAAAAAAAGAACAGAATAGAAAGGGGCAGCTGCATGATGCAGACTGAACTGATTTATGTGTAGCCATGCATCTAAATGAATTCCATATGTGTTTGGTTTTAAAGGGGTGAGGTGGCAACCCTAGCTGTGGGTCCTTTGGGAAAGGGCATTTCTCTTCAAAGCAAAGCTGTTACTATTTTGCTTTATTGCAGCCTCAGACGTTATGGACTTTACTTTCCTGTATTAAATAAAGTTGAGTTGGAGACCCTGTGTTAGGGTTGCCACCTCACCTCTTTAAAACTGAACACTTATTAGTCTGCATGACTAATTAGCAATTCATTTAGATGAATGATGCATGGCTGCACATAAATCAGTTCAGTCTGCAGCATGCATCTAAATCAGGGGTGCCCAAAAGGTAGATCGGGATCTACCAGTAGACCTATAGTTGGTGATCAGTAGATCTCACAACACTGTCAATAAACAGCTTGACTAAATGACCCTTCTGTTGTATCATTTTCATTCGGATATTTATTTTGTAAAGGTTACATAAGAAATACTTGTTTTTTTAACAATAGTAATGTAAATTCTCTTATAAATCAATAATGATACAGTAATATTTTCCATGGAACAGAATGCTAACAGTGACTTTATAGATGTAGATCATAATGGTACAACATCACTAAAAGTAGACCTCACATTGTTAAGTATGGGCACACCTGATCTAAATTAATTACTAACTAGCCATGCAGGCTGTGGATTCCATATGTGTTTGGGTGAGGTGGCAACCCTACCCTGTGTATGGTCTCATAACTGTGTGCTATTACCTAAAGAGAGATCCCCCCCCCCACACCATATATACTGGACCCACCATATTAACTGCCTACAAAAAAAACTCACCTCTAGTTTTCTCTCCATCATAATCAGGAGCGTCACTTTCTTCCGTCACATCAAGCAGGTTATGGCCCGACGCCAGCGACTTATAAGGCACAGGAGATTTCAGTTTACCAGTGGAGGAAGGCGACTTCATGGTCGGACTAGGAAACGCTGCCAGTGGGTTATTTCTTGGTGACTTGATAGGTTTTAAACTTTTCTTCATCTTAAGGAAATTGGGTGAATCATGCGCTACAGCCTGCAGTGAAAAAATACATTGAGTTAAAGTGGAATAATGTACCCCCCCCACATATACTGAACATATCATTGCTTGGTGCTTGCTGTTCAGTTTTATTGAACGACAGATCGGTCTTGTACCAATATGGGGCCACAGAATAAGTATCCCAATAAGGCTGAGTGGTTGGAAACTTACCATGCAGTTAGTTATGGAATGTGGAGGCTTTGTTATGTACGGCCCTGATCTGATAAAGTTGTGACACAGTTCGTAAGATCAACAGGAACTAAATAAAGAAAACCCTGAAGAGGGTCGACTTCCTTCCTCTTTTCTCGGTACTGTCATGTGTCATTTATATGTAAATTGACTAACACACTGTTCTCTTGTGCGTGCAACACACCAACATGTCTAGAACTTCTAACAGAAACACCAGGGCCCTGATACAAGCAACATCCCTGCTTTACCCCCCATTATGTCCGGATCTTATACCTTGCACAAATTATGACTTGTATAAAGGCCAAGTAATAAAGTAAAGCCTGAACTGAAAGTGCTGGCCTGCATCATCATCAATTTGAGGTGGTTATAAGATTGCAATACAATAATAGTTGTTAATTAATAAAATATTAGTTGTTAACTCAATGCCAGCCTATCATGTGATCAGTAGGAACCTGTAACAACTGCGAAATTTATTCTAAGAACACCAGTCTCAACAAGGTTGTTTGCCTTTAAATTTACTTTTAGTATGTTGTAGAGAGTGATAATCTGAGAGAACCTGAAGTTGGTTTTCATTTTTTTTATTAATGGTTTTTGAGCTATTTAGCTTTTTATCCAACATCTCTACAGTTTGAGCAATCTGGTTGCTAGGGTCCGAATTCCCCTAGAAACCATGCATTGATTTGAATAAGGGCAGAACTACACGGAGGATTCAGGTCCGTTTTCGGCTGGGTGACAAGATGAATACGACAAAAACAAGGTAAGTAATAGGAAGTTGGATGGCGTCTCAGGGTTGATCCTTTGCGACACGACTGTCGGATGCAAATGCTGCAAGCTGTGTCTTCAGCCGACAGTCGCGTCGGATCAACCCTGTGACACTGTCCAACTTCCTATTGCTTACCTTGTTCCTGTCGCATCCGACTTGTTGCATCTGTCTTGTCACCCAGCATCGGATTCACTGATTCACCTAAGAGACTGGATTATGAATGGGAGAGGTCTGAATAGAAAGAAGAGTAATACAAAGTAGCAATAAATATATATTTGTATCATTACAGAGTACGTGTTTTATATGGGAGTCAGTGACCCACATTTGAAAGGCCAATAATTAAAAAAAACTATAAAGAAGAAAAAATGACGGCCAATAAAAACGTTGCTTAGAATTAGCCATTGTACAACATATGAAAAATTAACTTAAAGGCCTTTTAAAGTGAAAGTAAATCCAAAGATAACATGACAAAATGAAATGTAATTCTAAGCAACATATTGTGTTATTTGTGTAAATAAAATTGCTATCGAAAGCAGCACCTGTCTGTCTGCCTGCCTCTCTGTTCTCTGGTTCTGACTCTTGAAACAATTTAGCTGAATTCAGTTTGCCTCCTGTTAAATCAGCTGGCCTCTGCTACACGGTCTCAGAAGTCAGAACCAGCAGTGTTGAGAATACAAACAGATCCACAGTGATGACAATAGCAAAGCGATTTAAAATAAAAATGTGTAATGAAAGACGCTTAGAATTACATTATTTGTCATTAAACAACAATTTATTATGGAGTTTACATTCCCTATAACGGACAATCCAAGACAATGGAGTCCTGCTTGCACAATGTTGATAAGATTGTGTACACACACAAACACGTAGTTGTAGGTCTTTGTTTCTGCATTCCAATATGGGTGGAACACACCTTGTGCATCCAGTGAATGGGTTGATAATTCACAACAGGGAACAGTCTGATTATTTTCAAGACAGACCCAATGGATATGGATACAACAGGCCTAACATGCAGTTATTAGTAGGGACATTGGTGCAGAAGGGGTAAAACTGTGATGGTGATCAAGGAGGAAGCCCAAGATATGTTAACGATTGGCAGGGACAGAACAAGGGGAAGACAGTTCAAGCATTGGGAAAAGAGTTGGGGATGGGAGGTTGTGCCAATGCCAGGAAGTATGTTGTTGTCATATGCAAGATAACCAGGGGGATACCTGAAAAAACCTTCATTGGTCCCATCCCTACTTCAATGCAAGTGGAGGGGCCTCTGCAGAGGGGACAGTGGGCCCCTGAGTGATGCCCCAAGCCTGACCCCACATCCTTTGGGAAGTTCATTAAATCAGAACCTGTCTCTACTCAACCTTTTTTGCTCATTCTGCTATATTGTCCCTCTTAGGAACTCTCTGTCCCCAGATACCAGGCCCCCCCTCTGTCCAGAAATACTAAGGTCCCCTCTGTCCCCAAGTACTTAGGGACCCTCTC
>CM044445.1:4436559-4450974 GCA_024363595.1 Xenopus borealis
CGTCCATTGCTGTCAAACAGGAGTCACCCATGTGGTACCAATACTGATCTCAAACCGGAAGCGCTTTCTACCATAGACAGAGGAGTATCGGATAGTCAGGCGCTTCAGACACAAAGAAAGAAACCGGCCTTTTATCTGTTAGCAAGTGTTACTGAGCCATAGCGCGTGTTATTCACATCATGTTTCCCACCGTGCGTTACCTCCCGTGCCTCTCCCCCCACCATTGGGAAGCTCCACGATCTCTATGGTTACTGAGTTCTGTGGAAGCGGAAGGACGCATGCTAACAGGAAACACGTAACTGCTGTGCTTTGACATTATTGCCCGTGCAATGGCGCTGCCCAGGGTTAGGATGCTGCTAGGAGGAGCTGGGGTCAGGAATCTCATGCTTGTGTCCGGTGTAAAAGCGCAGGTAAGGTTGCTAGACTGGGGGTCGCTATATAAACTCTTTAGCATTGGATTCAGGCACTTTGCTTGTCCTACCTCCCAAGTGTCCCTTTTTCAGAGGGGCAGTTCCTCCTTTGACAGCTCGACCTGCAGTCCCTCGTTTGTACTGCAAAGTCCCTATTTGCTCTGCACTGAACAGCCAGAAAAAGTAACAAAGTTTCTAACTTAATTGGCTTTTTGCAGAGAGCCTAGAACAGCCAGGAGGTTCAGATACGATACAGTGTAACAATTTTGAGATAAGAAAATAAGTCATTGTAACAGTTTAGATAAGGAGAACTATTTTCAAACTTTCATAACCTGCCAAATGTTGTAAATTTAACATGGTAATTAGGGGTATGGCCATAAAAATGAGCATTTACTTCCAAAATGTTGGGAGGTATGTTGGTTATAAAATGACAATATATTGTCAGTAACTGCGCTTAGAGTGTAAGATCCTGCGGGTAGGGAGTCATGTCTTTGGGTACATTTTAGAAGGGACTTTGGGGCAGCTCCTGTATATCTAATGAGTGCAATAAAAGGACTATAAAGGATGTAGATCCAGTAGGTTTTATTACAATTATAGGCATGGTTCACCTTTAAGTTAACTTTTAGTATGTTATAGAATTGCATCGTTATAAGCAACTTTTCAATTGGTCTTTATTATTATTTTTTTTAATATAGTATTGTAATTCTTTGCTTTCTTTCTTCTGACATTCCATCTTCCAAATGGGGGTCACTGACCCCATCTAAAAGTAAAATATAATTGTTTCCCCCTGTATTGCTACTTTCTATTACTCCTCTTTCTATTCAGGCCCTTCTCTTATTCATATTCCAGTCTCCGGGTCAAATTCGGACCCTAGCAACCAGATGGCCGAGACTGCAAACAGGAGAGCTGCTGAATAAGAAGCTAAATAACTTAAAAAAAAAAACAAAAAAACACAGATAATGAAAACCAACTACAATCTGTCTCAGAATATCCCTCTCTACATCATACTAAAAGTAAACTAAAAGGTGCACAACCCTATTAACTTATTATGGGGCCCAATAACGTTGCATTTCACAAGGCAGTGCCGAAAAGCAGTAATATCAGTGCTGTAAATAAACAGGGAAGGCGCCATGCAATGCTCAAGAGCCCACAATGCTGATACTATAACATTCACAGGGGGGTCACATGCCATACAGGGTAGATTTTAGCATATACAGTACAGGTTTGGGACCTGTTATCCAAAATGCTCAGGACCTGGGGGTTTCCAGATAACGGATCTTTCTGTAATTTGGATCTTCATACCTTAAGTCTACTAAAAAATCATATAAACATGAATTAAACCCAATAGGCTGGTTTTGCTTCCAATAAGGATTAATTATATCTTAGTTGGGATCAAGTACAAGCTACTGTTTTATTATTACACAGAAAAAGGAAATCAGTTTTAAACATTTGGATAATATAGAATCTGTGGGAGACGGCCTTCCCTTAATTCAGAGCTTTCTGGATAACGGATCCCATAGCTGTATATAAATATATCTGCTAGTTCTATATGTCCATAAAAGCCCCTTCTTTTCTTTCTCTGCAGCTGCTGAAGTCTCCTGTTAGACTGGCTTATTCTGCAGCTCCCGGTCGCTGCTTGAAATCCGGCCACACATACCTTCAAAAGAGTGAGTAATTTGATATCTTATCTATTTCTATATTCTTTATATACATTGGCATCTCAGTTCTCTCATGGGGGTGCCACGTAGAAGGCCCCATAGGATCCTTAGTAAAGCAATACCTTCTGATAGGAAACAAGTTACACTACTCAACTGGGTGTCACATGCATCTTCTAGGTCTCCGCTACTTTGCAGCAAGATCTTCCAGCTCATTGTCCTCTGCAGCAGAGTCGAGCGAAGACGCAGTTCTCAAATGGATCCTCTTGCTCATCCCGGTGGCCACTTTCAGTTTGGGGACTTGGCAGGTAATTTGGGGGGGGGGGCAACAGATCCAGTTCTATTGTTATATACAAAAACATTGTGGTGCTAAAGCAGTGACCTTCAGCTGCGGATTCCCAGCGAATCAGAATTGCAGAAAAGATACAAAGATGGCCGCGTCCACAGTGTATCCTACATATTTCACTAACTACTTTGAGTTCTGGTGGGGAACTTTTAATGAGAATAGAAATGAGAGGATTAACCCCCAGCATACTGAATTACAAGAGTTACTCTGCCTTTGACCACTGAAGAATACCTTTCTATAATCTCAGTTGATATAATGAAATGTATTGTTTCTGCCTAGAAGTTCACACCGATATTTCATGTTTTCAGGTTCAGAGGCGCAGCTGGAAGCTGAAACTAATACAAGAGATGGAGACTCGAGTTTCTGGCAAGCCGATCCCACTCCCTACTGAGTAAGAGAATATCCGTCTTTTGTCTGACAAATAACTTTACCCCTCATCGTAGAGCAATTGCGTGCATATTGTTGGGGTGCATTGTGAATGTTTTCCTTATGACATCATTCCTTGGACTCCTCTGAGGAAGCAGTTATGTGACTTCTTTTTTAAAAAATAAATACATACATAGTAATGTTTAAAGTAAAGTGTATAGCCGGGATTCTAGAGTGTAAGCCTTATAGCACACTGTGTGTTACAGCATGCAATCTCTACTTGTTTGTGTTCTCTGCAGCTCCCTTGAGCTTAAGGAATTGGAATATTGCCCTGTGAAGGTCAGAGGACACTTTGACCACTCCAAAGAGCTGTACATTTTACCCCGCACCCTGGTTGATCCAGAGAGGGAGGCTCGGCAAGCCGGCCAATTGGCATCAAACACACAGAGCGGCGCCCAAGTGGTAACCCCTTTTTACTGCACTGATCTTGGGTAAGCCCCCTCTTTCCATTCACAATTACAATACATTTTCCTGGTAAGAAAGCCTTAACCCTCTGCACTCCTACACCGTGTAAAGGGTAAGGACGCTACTACTCCAGGTGCAGTATCACGTAGCAACCGTCCACTTGATTAAAAAAGCATCTAATTGGTTGCTATAGGTTACTGCACCTGGACACTTAGTGCCTTTTGTTACATATTGGGGTTAGAGTCCTAAAATCAATACACATCCAAAGAATCACTGAAAACCTCATTGAGCAGTTATTGACTTCAGTTTTTTTTTTTTCTGTCCATTTTTCCTAATTATGACAGAATTACTATACTGGTGAATAGAGGATTTGTTCCCAAGAAAAAGGTCAATCCAGAAACTCGACCCAAGGGGCAGGTCAGTGAAAATCAAGCGGCAAAACCAATAATATAGGTGCGTCAACACATTCTAAATAGGGCCTATTCTGAGATTGTTGTATGAAGGATTGAATGTAGGGATGCACAGAATCCAGGATTCGGCCTTTTCCAGCAGGATTCAGATTGGATCGAATCCTTGTGTCTGGCTGAACCAAATCTTAATTAGCATATGTAAATTAGGGGCGTGGAGGGAAATCACGTGACTTTTCATCACAAAACAAGGAAGTGAAAAAATTTTCACACTTTTTCCTTTCCCGTTCCTAATTTGCATATGCAAAAATAGGATTCGGTTCTGTATTTGGCCGAATCTTTCAAAAAGCATTAAGGGATTCGACCGAATCCCAAATAGTGGATTTGGTGCATCCCTAATTGAAAGTCTTAGATTTGAAAGATTCCTTTAGGTCAGGAATACCTAATGGTCATCACCACTTAAAAACAAACTCCAGCAGTCTCAATTAATTGCTCCCCCCTTTTATATTTTCCATAGAAAAGTCTAATTAAAATCATTAACCTGCAACTCTTTTATTACCTGCAAATTGTTTTTTTTTTTACCCATGTAACCATTAGTTTGGGATTCCTTCTAATTCCCAGAACCTATTCCTTCTTACCTATCTGGCTGTTGTGTGTGGGGTAATATAACTGCCATTTGAAGTGTCTCACCCCCCCCCAATTTGCCTTTCTGTAGATTTCCGGTGAAGTGGAGCTGGTAGGAATTGTTAGACTCACAGAGGCACGAAAACCTTTTGTCCCACATAATGACCCCTCGAGAAACCTGTGGCATTACAAGGATCTTGCAGCAATGGCACAGGTCGTTGGAGCAGAGCCAATACTTATAGATGCCGATCGAGGTAAGTATAAAACTACAGACTTTAAACAATCTAACCTAATGCAGTTCAACTGATTAAAATATACAATTAACAAAGTATTTCTGCCCTTGCTCTCAGGTAGCACAGTCCCCGGAGGACCCATTGGAGGACAGACCAGGGTGACTTTGAGAAATGAGCACATGCAGTACATTGTTACATGGTGAGTGCTACTATAGGCATTGCTATACTGGTCACATTGCCTTTAAGCCATTCTTGTGTATAATAAATATTGTAACAATTAATGAGCAGTAATGAATTCTCTCCTTGTCTCTATGCAGGTATGGATTGTGTGCAGCCACCACTTATCTATGGTGCAAGAAGTTCTTACGGAAAGTCGCTCTGTAGGACCATTCCATCAGCAATAGAAAAATACATCACAGGACAGCGTGAGGAGTTACATGTGCAGACAGCCGCAGCCTTATTAGCACGATAAATGTACCCCGTGAGGCTTCCGCAAATGACTGCTTCATGATTTCAAATACCAGCTAAACTGTGTGTCTAATATTAAGCACTTACTGAACTGGGTGTGGAATGAGGGCTCTTTTATAAAGTATCAAACAGCTCTTTAATAAACTTGTGCAGTCTATTGTTAACAAATGCCTTTGCTTTGGGTTGGTATCCATGTAAAGAATACATTTGGTATGACCATTTTTAGTGACCATTCGTGTAACATTTGCCTTAATCTAGATCTGGATTAAAGCCACTGTCATGTGACATAGGGCAGGAGCAGCTACAAGGAAACTACAGCCATGTAACCTGTCTTAAGGTGGCCATCCACAATAAGATTCACTTTTTTGGGGAGGTCCCCAAATAAGCAGACTGTTCCCCCGATATGCCCACTATGGAAGGGCGTTATTGGGTTAATCTGAATGTTCATCCCTAGGGCTGAACGATCGGATTACAATGAAAAGAATGGGCACCTACGGGTCGTAGAACCGCATGAGCTAGCCGACGCTGTTCTCTATCATAGGAAAAATCAAAGCTGCCCGATCAATATCAGGCCTGATATAGATCAGGGGATCCGTTGGAAGCCTCTACTCATGGACAGATAAAATGCTGATTCAGTCTAAAGGACTGCTATCTACAGTTTTAATCTGCCTTGTGTATGGCCACCTTTAGACAGCAGAGTCCGGCAGGTTACGAAGGGTGTAAAAAAGGAAATTTGGCTTCACTAGCCATGTCCTCTGGGCCTGCTCCTGAGCAAAAGAGATAAGCAACAGCAGCCTTTGCGGCACCCCCCTCATTTATATTTACACACTATTGACTGTGAGTGCTTAAGCTTGGAGGGTGGAAGAGAGGAGCGAGATTGGCTGCATAACAAAAAAACCCATGTTTTATTGGTTCTTCCAAATACATATTAAGAAAAACTTAATAATTTGTGATTCTTACTGCAAACCCCATTTTTGTGATACATATTCAGAAATGCAAAAAAGAATACAGATGGTCCCTACATATTCTGGAAATCTTGTGTTCTGGGTGCAGCCCCCCCCATCTTATATCTCATAACGAAATTTCATAGCACAGCCGTGCATCTGCTGTTGGTAATATGCCTCAAACATCTCATTCTGTTGAACTGTAAAGTGGCTCTTCCAGTCCCCTACCATACCTGCAGAGGGAAGCACAAAGTACAATGAACCCCTATAACAGAGGAATCAAATGAAAGTTAAAATAACTTGTAGGAACATACAGTATCTGCCCCCTCTAGCTGCCAGAGTGTTCTCATTGAGTCTATTGCTTGAGTTACATTGATCCTCACTCTCTATGGTTCCATTGAGATTTTTTTTCCTCGGGTTCTTTTTCAACTGGTTCATGTCCATCCCACTGCTGGGGCTACAGACCCTACACTTCCACCTGTGAACCTTCTCAAAAACTACCTACCAACATTGTTTTTCACTTGCCTCGAAACAGATGTGATAAAAAATACCTGCCCAGGAATCCATTATCAGAATAAGTAGTTTCCCTCTGTAATATGCTAATGGCCATACCTTCTGCATGTTCTCCTCTCATATACAAATTATTAAATTACTTTCCAGTTGATGCCAATATTTTCCTAACCTTTACGCATGAACTTATACTGAGACTGGTCTAGTACATCCGAGGGGAAAGTAGAATAATTGGCCATTGGGTTCTCCTTCATCTGGTTAAAGGAACTCAGGTGCGCTATCTTCTCCAAAACCTCTTCGGAGAGGTCTTTATCCAAGAATCTCATCACTTTGCGGATCTCGTTGATGGAGTTCTGTATAGAGGCATAGGGAATGGTATGTGGGTTTCAGGGATTCAGAAAGGCATGTAGGTGTTTGTTCTAGGCTTACAGCCATTATGAAATACTATATTATTGGATAAACCATAGCTCATTTGGTTTCTTTTCACTGAACCAAACAAGAACCACTTGTTCCCTGCTTAACCCCAGTTAACTTAGCTTACCTTCTCTAAAGTAGATATATTTCCTGTTTGATTTAGAGAAAGGACGTCCAGTTAATTAGAAGAAGTAGGGAACTGAGTAATTCTATTTGAAGTCTAGTCAGCTACAGTTAAGCAGGTAACCAATTATTCATTTTTTGATTTAGAGAAAAGAAGTCCAGTTAGTTCAAGTTAAGCAGGTAAGCAATTATTCCTGTTTGATTTAAAGTAAGGAAGTCCGGTTAATTAGAGTGAAGCAGGGAACTGTTTTTTTCTGTTTGATTTAGAGAAAGGAAGTCCAGTTAGCTCGCGTTAAGCAGGGAACTGATTATGCTTGTTTAATTTTGAAGAAAGGAAGTCCAGTTAGTTAGCTCAAGTTAAGCAGGGAACTGATTATTCCTGATTGATTTAGAGGTAGGAAGTCCAGTTAATTAGAGGTAAGCAGGGAACTGATTTTTCTATTTGATTTAGAGAAAGGAAGTCCTGTTAAGCAGGGAACTGATTATTTCTGTTTGATTTAGAGCAGGGCTGCCCAAAAGGTAGAAATGGATCTACCAGTAGACCTTTAGCTGGTGATCAGTCGATCTCAAGACACTGTCAACAAACTGTCAACAAACAGCTTGTCTATATCACCCTCCTGTTCCCTGCTTTTCATTCAGATATTTATTATGTTAAGGTTACAGAAGAAATAGATGTTTACATATAACACTATGCATTTTATTCTCACAAATCAATATTTATGCAATATTATGTAATCACTAAAGGTAGCTCTCACATTAGTAGTAGTAGTATGGGCACTACTTGAAAGATTCTGGAGAATCTGAACCCTAATGTGCATATGAGGCAAGCGTAGGGTTAGAGAAAACTGCATGTGCAGAGTTAAGCAGGGATTTAATTATTCAGGTGTGCTTTAGAGAAGGGAATCCCTGCAGCAAACTGATTCTTCCTGTTTGATTCAGAGAATCAGAGATTCTGTACATATAATAATAGAATCATCTCACCCGTTTGATGTCTTCAAAAAAGAGATATAAGATATTGTGGTCATCTTTGTGTTCCCAGAATCCTTTAACATGATCATACCAGGAGCCCCAGCCCACTATAGAGAGAGAGATTAGTGAGGAGCATCTATGAGATCAGTTATCTGAAGTTCATCAAACCTTTATACTGTTACTGGTTTTAGCTAGCATCACTAAATCCTTTCCCCGTGCCTCAGATCTCACCATCACCCTTCATGAATCTGTGGAGATACTCCTCCCAGCTTTCTGGATCTGGATGGATTTTTACCATGTGATCAAAATGATAATATGATGTCAAGGTGTCCCTTGGGTTCCTGGCTACGTAAATCACCTGTTCAGAGAGAATAAGCTTGAGGTCAGGGAGAAATCTTGATCAGCGACCAGTAATCATCCCAGTCCAAGTCTAGTAACCCATGAAAACCAATCAGATTCTTTCAACCAACAGACCAATAGACTTGCTGTTAGACCTTCAGCAATCTTATATTATTATTTTCAGACACATGTAGAAATTCTGTTCAAGAAATTGCCATTGCTCATCTTCCTTTTGTGTTTGTTGAACCCTACCTTGCATTTGTATTTCCAGAACATTTGGGGTACAAGTTGCACAGGAAGATGGGTCTTCAGCACCCTTGGTGATGGCATTGCATTGACCTCTTCTGGCCCTGCAATGGTTTGTGTTATGAGACAAAGGAGAGAAGCAATGTTGATCACTGAGCGCAACCCATAGGAAAAAAGACAGCTTGTTCATTACACCTAATGGCAGAAAATATTAATTTGCTCCTCCCATCAGTTTTGGAAGGTTGAGCTTGTGTGCTGCCTCTCAGTTTTAAAGGCTGCCATGGCTAAAATATTTTTTTATTTGCACTGCAAAGTTTTCAAGCTGTGATACACATAAATAATTGACATACTAATGGCCCTTGTCGTACAGGCTCTCCAACACATTCACCTTACATAAAAGGTGGAGCCCAAAGAGAAACAACACCCTGCTATAGTATGTACAAGTAGAAAATGGTCATACTATCCCAATAAGGGACATTTCTCTTGTAAAGAACATAGGTAAAATGAGATGGACTTCTTGAGTCAGAAGAAGAGGTTAAACCCATGGGTCCGCTATAATGACTTAAATATGCTGAGATAAGGGTCACTTTTACCTGGTTTCATCAGATGCAGCAGCTCTACAAAGGGGATCCTCTCATGGGTAGGAGATCTCATACTGATCTCTTCGTTGCCCTCATTCATTATAAGGTCCACTATTTCTTGAACCCAGGTGGTACCTGCAATCCACAACATCCTGCATCAGTGCTGGAAAGCCATTGTTCTTACTCCATGCTAAGTTTTCTAGTCAAGGATCCAAATATCCAACATACCACAAACTAGAAGAGGGCACATATTATTAAAGTTAAGTCATCTCATGGATAGCCACTTCAGTCCTCAATTAGGCAATATAGTCCTGTGTCCATCTTGGAAACCTGTGGCCCACTGGAGAACCTGACTTAAAGGGGCAACCCACTCTGGTGGTCTCCACCACCTTCCCCCTCTGCCAAAGTCCTCTTAACCCAGCAGAGCCACATGCCCTGGCCATTACTCCTCCTTCTTCCCCTAACAAAGGGGTAATTTACATAAAACCTGGATGGGACTAACAATAATGCTCACCACACTATTCTCAGGGTCAAACCACAGCATCGAAACCACATGCAACCACTAGCAGCTAGTTTCTATTGTAGACAGTTCAACTAACTGGCCTGGCTCTAATTGTATAAACAGAAACAAGATACGAGGACACTCACCTGATTTGGGGTAGGTGGCGATCAACACATCCCCAGGTCTGGCTTGGAATGTCCGAATTTGCTGCCAGTTTGTGGCAATAACTCCAGCAATGGGGATGCCTTCCATGCTTTGCAGTTTTCCAGACATTTGGCTTCCAGAGAAGAGTTCTGACAACCCCAGAATAGGCTTTGGGTCTTTCTGAATACCAGAACAAATGAGTTTGAGTTTCCCAAGAGCAGGAGGAGGAGTAAGAAGAGAGTTTAATCCTATGCCACACACAGATGAACAAATGAATGGGGATTAATGGTCACGCCAAGCCAAAGCAAACAAACTTTCAATAGGCCGAGTGATTATATTTCTGATGAGCATATTTAAAAAGCAGAATGCAAAGGAAAAGAACTTGAGTTCTACACACCCTGACCTAGCTCATCCACCTACTAAAATATTCCTTGCCTTCTCCAACCTTCTGAGAGCTTTGGCCGAAGGTCCTCCTTATATGCAGGAAAGCAGCTTCTGTGTCATATTATTTCATGCCAAAAGGCTGAATAAGTGCAGCTGACCCAAGTCTCAGCCAAGATCATGTTTTGGAGACAGATTATATGAAAATAGACAGTAATTAGAAAAACAAATCCAAATGAAGTGGAGATGAACCAAGTAAGAATGTAAATAAGGTTCAAAAGACATGGTCAACGTTGTTTCCACAATGATGCCAGCTTTAGCTTTCAGTTATATATCTGAGAAGGGAAACAACATGGCAACTGGAATAGGAACTACAAAGACAAGGAGGAAATGGTTAATTTAAATGGACGTACCAGTTATTCCTATTCTGTATATGTCCCCTTTCAACGTACACGTCCTGCTTTTTTGCCGATTTCTCCAGCCAGTCTAAACAAGGCTCCATCTGGTTTGTTGCACTTAGTGGCCTAAGGTGTCTGTTTAAAATATATGGTTTTCCTGAAATACACATCCCATTGATTTGGTACCCAAATGTCCTGTGAACTATCAGCCATACACTGGTCAACCAAGTCTGGGCTGAGATTTAGACTAGGCCCTCCCCAAGAAGGTGCATCAGCAGATGGTCTTCGGTATTAACAGGCAGCCTGCGACCAAGGGTTGGTCCATCCAAAATCTGCCCAGAACCCCTCCAAAACCCCCTAAAACAAGTATATTTGTTATGATGTCATGCTTTCTAGAAAAAATAGCAGCTTTTTTGGTCATTGGAAACAAAATTAATGCAAATAGATTTTATTAGATATTCACATCACAGGCATGAAATCAGATAATATGGAATTACCACAACAATGCAAAATTAAAGTATCAGCAAAGCAATATGGCAGGTTCAATACTGTAACAATACTGTCTTATTTACAGCCTGACAGATGGCGAGCTGTAATGGAGAATACATAATTCCTACTTAAAAATAAGAAGTATTTCCCTTGAGGTCTCTTGTGTATGAGTGTGTGTGTGGTTTGACCCATTTAACAGAATACTAATAAAATAAAGGTAAAGCTCAGGAGTGGCTAAAACAGAGCAGAGCCCATTTAATCATACTGTGGTGTGAAACTTTAGGGTGCTGCCGCTCATCTGCCGCTGGTAATCCGCTTCGAACACTTCATTCTGATAGACAGTGAATTGATTCTTCCAGTCCCCAACTTTGCCTGTAGAGGGTAGCACGTGAGTATGAGGCTTTGCTTGTAGAGGAAAGTGAGTGCATAAAGTGCTAAAACTCTATGCTTTTTATTATCAGTTACATCACTTTTCTTGTCCTTTAAAATCTATTTTCACATAAAATTATGTTTTAAAAGCAAAAACAATTAGAAACCCCATAAATTATAACCCCCTACCACTGCCAAAATCCCCGATCCACCCCACTACATATCAAGTATACAAAACTCCACCTATGATCCACTAAAAGCCCACCAATTCCCTGCAGTTCCTGCCCCCTTCACAGGCCATCAATTGGGATGTTCCACCTTGATGGCATCGGTGTCTGTGCATGGACACCCATCTTTAATAATACTTTAGTCCAGCCACACAAGTTCCTATGGTGTGATGGTGGAAAGGTGATGTCACAAAGTTATGTGACAGCAAACAGGGGGTGGAGCTTAATAAACAAATATAGAGGTCTTTTTCATAGGCTGTCCTTGGAATATGCTGATTTCTCAAACCTTGAGATAACTCACATTCTTCCACTTACCTTTACGCATGAACTTATGGTCGGTTTGCTTGAGCATGTCCGATGGGAAGGTGGAGTAGTTGGCCATAGGGTTCTCCTTCATCTCCTTAAAGGAGGTCATTCGCACTATCTTCCTCAGCATTTCTTCTGGGAGGTCTTTATCCAAGAACTTCATAATCTTACGGATCTCTTCGAGAGGGTTCTGCGTTTTGGAGTAAGGGTGGAGGAACAGTTCATTTAGACTAGAGTAACCTTACAAAGCCCCGTCCACACCTTACACTTGAGAAAGACTTGGCTCACCTTTTGGAGGTCCTCATAGAACAAGTACAAGATGTTGTGTTGTTCCTTCTGTTCCCAGAATCCTTTGACATGGTCATACCAAGAGCCCCAGCCCACTTTAGGGATTTAAGACAATAAACATAAAGTTCAGAAACAGGATTTGTATTCATGGGAGGGATCTGTCATATATGTCATGTGGGCATGATGTTGTCCAGGCAGTCTGGCATCTAGTAGGGATGATATCTGCTCACTACTACATCTATAACCTGCAGTGCAGTTGTTTGACCTCAAACTTGTTTGGACAGATGTTTAGAAATCTTGGCAGAACAAAACATCCCATGTGACATTAAATTTAAGTTGACTTGTCATTGGCAGGTAATGGAATTGGTTCTGCCAAAATGTCTAAAATGCTGAACCCTGAGCCTAAAGTCTCAAATGGATAACATCCCAGCAGAGGGAAATTATTAAGCAAATCTTGCCCAATCCAAGCATGCCATTCAACAAACAAAATAGCAGAGCCAGCACAGGAGAATTAACAAAAGCAATGATGCATTGAAATACCTAGTACAGGGGAATACCTATGTGACATAGTTTTATGGGATCTCTCTGTACAGACTATGAGCAAACTTAGGGACTGTTCCTGCTGAATTGTGCTTAGTACAGGGAATACCTATGTGACATAGTTTTATGGGATCTCTCTGTACAGACTATGAGCAAACTTAGGGACTGTTCCTGCTGAATTGTGATTAGTACAGGGGAATACCTATGTGACATAGTTTTATGGGATCTCTCTGTACAGACTATGAGCAAACTTAGGGACTGTTCCTGCTGAATTGTGATTAGTACAGGGGATACCTATGTGACATAGTTTTATGGGATCTCTCTGTACAGACTATGAGCAAACTTAGGGACTGTTCCTGCTGAATTGTGAATAGTACAAGGAATACCTATGTGACATAGTTGTATAGTATCTCTCTGTATAGGCCATGAGCAAACCTAGCGGGCTGTTCCTGCCAAATAATTATCTTACCATCTCCCTTCATAAACCTCTCCAGGTACTCATCCCAGCTCTCTGGCGTGGGGTGTAAATGCGCCATGTGATCAAAGTAAAAGAAGGAGGTTGCGGTGTCTTTGGCATTCCGAGCTACATAAATCACCTAGACACATAGAAAAAGACACTAAGGGTCAGTCCTGAAATTTAACCTGCCCACAACCCATCCACCCAACCCACCAGTTTCGGGCCAACCCTGCACCACTACAGAGGAGGATGCAAGAAATTGTGGGTGACTGTTAACTTTGATCTTATTTCATGCAGTAATCGGCATAATCCTTGTATAGTACCTCCACCCTGGGTACGAATTCAAATGATACAATTTGTATCCAGAGGAGAATGCAAATGTGACCCAATTTTTTTCCCTTTTGCGCCCTGCCCTGCAGTCTGTGACCCCTTATGTTTTTTATTGAACTCACCTTGCATTTTTCTTTCCAAAATGATGGTGGCACGAGTTGAAAGGCGAGATGGGATTTCAGAATTCTAGGCGAGGGCATGACATTCACCTCTTCAATTCCTAAAATCACAAACAGATGGAGTTATCTGCCCTGCACTAGTAGGATCTAAGAAGGTCCTTTAACATTTAGTATGATGTAGAGAGTGATATGTTGAGACTATCTGTGAGATTATTTGTGGTTTTTTAGTTACTTATTTTTTTATTCAGCAGCTTTCTAGTTTGCAATGTCAGCCATCTGGTTGCTAGGATCCCAATTACCCTAGAAATCATGCAGTGATATGAATAAGAGACTGGGATATGAATAGGAGAGGCCTGAATAGAAAGATGAGTAATAAAAAGTAGGAAGAAAATTATAATTATAGCCTTAAAGAGAATTTGTTTTTTAGATGGGGGTCAGTGAACCTCTGGAAAGAGTCAGAAGAAGAAGAAGGCAAATCATTTAAAAACTATAAAGGTTACCCCCATCCTGGAGAATTGTCTTACCTGGTTTCATCAAATGGAGAATGTCTACAAAAGGGATCCTTTCATAAATTGGGGCCCTTTTACATTTCTCCTCATCAACATCATTCATAATGAGATCAACAATTTCTTGGACCCAAGTGGTTCCTGAAATAATAATACAACTCATTAGGAGCCAGAACATGTAAAATGATTACCCCCTGTTCTGTTAGAATCTCAGCTGCCATAAAGCAGGGCAGGACTGCTGCTTCCTATAATGGGGATC
>CM044445.1:4451254-4461906 GCA_024363595.1 Xenopus borealis
GCTCTGTTATACAGATAGCTAGAATCTCAGCTGCCATAAAGCAGGGCAGGACTGTTGTTTACAGTGGGTTTAAGATCCACAAATAACAAGTAAATGTTGAAATATAGTTTCCTGTCAATTTAAAAAAATAGTAATTTTTAAAATTGTTTCTCTTTTCAATATAAAAACCAGAGACAATGCTTGAAGTGACGCTGTTCCTTTATGTTGGGTGGTACCTGGGTACTTACCTGATTTAGGATACGTATTAATAAGGATGTCTCCATGTTTTGCTTGGAAGCCCCAAATTTGGTCCCAGTTGGAGGCAATGGCTTCAGATAGTGGGACCCCATTAATGGTTTTCAGCTGCAGAGTCATATTGTGCTGAGGAGGGTGCAGGAGAAGATCCGCAGGAGATATAAGAATTTCACTCTACGCAGTGTAAATATTCCCTGCTGGTGGCCAAAAGGGCAACGTTATCACTTAGCAGGGTAAATGCTATTGGCTCACAGCAAAGGGGATGTACTGGTACAAGGAAAATATTTAAACAGGAAATTTCTGTTTAATCAGTTTCTGTCTCTTTCAGGAGTCAGAATCAGCAGTGCAGTTGTTTTCAATAGTAATTACTTTATCACATAACTTTTCTTTCATTATGAAAACTGTTGTTCCCCTTTAATTTATCTAGTCACTTTTATGCTGACATATTGTTTAGGGCGAACCCTGGTTGGCTCATAAAATCCCTCCCACATGCAAAATGGCGGAATGGATTCTTGGTTTAAAGTAGTAGCATTTTTATAGTGCATTTGCTGGGCATGGGGGAGTCTTGGTCTTAGCCAGCAACATGGGACTTGCAAACACTTCTCACCTCCTCAATTTTATAATGCGATACCCTTTTAATCATACTTTGCCTTTCTTTTTTGTTGTCCTTTAAAGGGGTCAATTATCTTTAAATTAACTTTTCGTACGATATAGAGAATTTGCAATGGGTTTTTGTTTTTTAATTATTTGTGGTCTTTGAGTTATTAAGCTGTTTATTCAGCAGCTCTCCAGTTTGCAATGTCAGCAGTCTGGTTGCTAGGGTCCAAATTCCCCTAGTAACCATGCACCAATTTGAATAAAAGACTGGAATATGAATAGGAGAGGCCTGAATAGAATAATGAGAAGTAAAAAGTAGTATTAACGATAAATCTTACATAGCATAGCATTTTTTAGATGGGGTCAGTGCCCCACCACAGTGGAGTAACTATAGATGAAGCACACCCCGCAGGGGGGTCTGCTTCCTCTATAATAAAAAAAACCCACCTCCCCAGTCCCTCTCTTTAATTGTGGCAAGTAGGGTGGGAGTGGGTGGAGTGGAGGCAGGATGTGGGCGGGCAGAGGCGGGACCGGAAGTGGGCAGGGTACCTCTGAAGATTATTTTTGCAGGGGGACCAGCGCACTCTAATTATGCCACTTCTACCTCCCCATTTGAAAGAGTCAGAAGAAGAAGGCAAATAATTAAAAAAACTATAAAAAGAAAGAAATGAAGGCCAAATGAAAAGTTGCTTAGAATGAGCCATTCTATAACATACTAAAAGTTAACTTAAAGGTGGATCATCCTTTTAATTGCAAATTACTGAAAGGAGGAACATCATCAAATCTGAGGTGTAGGTGGAGGAAGGGAAGAAGCAAATAATCTGGTTGCCATGGGTTACTAGAGTGAGGGCAGGTAAAATAATAAAAGCATATAGGTTGGTTAGCAAGTTGGGCAGTTAGAATAATGAGAGCTTGGGTGCTATCAAGCATCTGATTGGCTGCTCTGGGTTGCTAGTGGGGCACAGTTTATTTGGCCATGCAGACAGCAAGTCCAGGATCCAATAGATGCAGAGTTCCAATTTGCAGACCACAAAGGGGTGGAGCTTGTGAGCAGTGGGCAGATCATGGATATCATTTTAAGGCTTGGCTGGATGGATCAGGGATGGAGCCCAGGTATAAAACTTAGATGGACTCATTTCTCATGTCTATGGTGGCATGGTCACACAAGGGCCCCCGGCTCTTATAATGTTGGGGCAGATGCTGAAGGGGAGGCAGTCAGATTCCCAGGACCATGCTGAACGCAGCACATCTCTCTTGCAGGTTAAAGTGTTACCCACGGGGCCAATGTGCGTCAGTGCGGTGCTGTGCTTGCATATTTCCACTTGGACAATGCCCATGTTCCAGCTGAAGGCTTATTTGCCCCAAGACATCTTCCAAAGGCTTCTGCCATTAAGTGAATCCAACCCCCCCTCCCCCCCCGCCTTATCTCTCAGACACCAAAGTTCAGTTCAGCGATTGGCTTCGCTTCATTAACTCAAACATGTTGTTGAAATAATTCCAATGCTGCAGCCAGCAAAGTAGACTTTTAGTGGGAAACCCATCTGCCAATGGGAAATGGAACCCCCAAAAATACACACTCTAGTGCCTTGGATGGATCTGTTACAGGTTAAGGGCAAAGAACATTTAGTTTGTTATATATTCAATTGGTCTTCATTTTTTTAAATAGTTTTTGAATTATTTCTTCTGACTCTTTCCAAGCTTTCAAATGGGGGTCACTGACCCCATCAAAAAACAAAAAAAAAACCCCCAAAATCTCTGTAAGCCTATAAATGTATCATTATTGCTACTCTTGTTACACATTCCTCCTCTTCATATTCCAGTCAAAATCAGTGCATTTTTGGTAGGGTAGTTAGACTCTAGCAACCAGATTGCCAACATTGCAAACTGGAGAGCTGCTAAATAAAAAGCCAAATAACTGAAGAACCACAAATAATAAAACCAATTGCAAATTGTCTTTCACTCTCTACATCATACTAAAAATTAGTTTCTGCTACAGAAAAGGGGTAGGGCTAATAGGAAAGTGGGATGGGCTTAATAATGCAACTGGATATGTCCATAAATGTTTAGACCTACCTTTTATTTGAAATTGCTGGCAGCTATAGAAGTGCTAACTCAAATGTTCAGCTACAACTCCCAGCACATCTAGACCATGTTCGGTGGCAAGTTATTATAGGGTTAAATCTAATAGGGTATATTTATATATATTTAGTGCTGAAGAAGAGGTTTCTGTGAGTGGCCAGCAATCGGGGAACGGCTCATTAATCACAGTTATTTTTCAGATACGCAGGTAGTAAAAGAAGGGAGGGCACCGCAGAGGCTGCCAGCTTTATCAGAGGTTCCATTTCTTACCCAACTGCCTCAGGCCAGGTAAAAGGATTAATAAAAGTAATGGTTCACCTTTAGGTTAACTAATAGTACGTTATACAGTGGCTAATTATTAGCAACTTTTCAATTGGCCTTCATTTTTTCCATAGTTTTTTAAAAAAATAATTTTGCATTTTTCTTCTGTTTCCAACTTTCAAATGGGGGGGGGGCTGACCCCATCTAAGGTTTAAGGTTGCTAGGGGGATCTGGACCCTAGCAACCAGATTGCTGAAACGGCAGAGCTGCTGAATTAAAAGCTAAACTCAAAAACCGGAAATAAGAAAGAAGACCAATTGAAAACAGTCTCAAAATAATTTTTTTTTTTTTCAAACGTGAATGGAGTTGGGGAGCAACATAAGCATAAAGGCTGTGATTGGCTATCCCGTAGCGCCTATGAGGACCGGGCAGCTTGCCTTTAAGCCAGGAATTCAAACGCTTGCGTTTATGAAGGCACCATATCCACTATTTTAGGTTTCGGTCGAATACTTTTTGAAAGATTCAGCTGAATTCCAAACTGAATTTGAACCCTAATTTGCATATGTTATTATTATTATTTTTTTTATTTTGTGATTTTTTGGATGAGGCTGAATCTGAACTGTGCTGAAAGACTGAATTCCAGATTTGGTGCATTCTTGCTTTGAGGCCACTGGGAGAAAATCCAAGGGGTCGGAAAGGGGGGGGGAATCACTGCTCTGAATCATACTAAAAGTGAACAACCCGTTTACAATTAACGACATACAGAAGTTGTCAGAGAACTGAAAATAAGGGGATTTTTAACTTACCGGAAAATCCTTTTCTAGTAGGACCGAACTGTCAGTGCAGAACGTTATTTGTCTTGATACAACTCTGGAGGCAGGACAGAAAATTGATGACGCATGGCCCCTCCTCCCTACGTCCTCAGTTTGTTTTTTTAAAGCTCAGACAGAGGAGACAGATAGGTTAGAATAAGCCAAGAGACAAAACATAGCCATCTGTGAAGCAAAAACGTTTAACTTTAAAAATAAACAAAAGTGTTTGGTGATGCCCATGTGGCTGCTGTGCATATCTGCTCTGGTGTTGCCATGTTCTGTAGAGCCCATGATGTGCTTTGTGCCCTGGTAGAGTGAAAAAGGTCTGGTTCTCTATTTTTGGTCATAAGCAGTGTTAATGGTTTCCACAAGCCATCGTGCTATGGTCCTCTTAGTGACTGTCCTTTAGCTTTCCCTGCATATGAAATAAGTAGACTCACACCATCTATCCAGTGCAGGTGGCTCTCCTTTTGGTTTCTCGGTTGTGGGCAAAGGGATGGGAGTATGATTTCCTTGTTTAAGTGAAAATGAGATGTAACCTTGGGTAAAAATTCTGGTATAGGTCAAAGCACAACGTTATCTTCATGAAGAACTAACCAAGGTTCCTTACAAGAGAGTGCTGCTATCTCACATACTCTTTTTGCAGATGCAATTGCTATCAAAAAGGCTACCTTGAGTGAAAGCCACTTTAGATCACATGTTGACATTGGTTTAAACAGTGGTTGTTGTAATGCGGCTAACACAAGTGGTAGGTCCCAAGAAGGTGTTGGATCCTTAATGGGTGGCCTTACTCTGATTACTCCTCTGAAGAATTGAAATACTGTGTTGTCCTCTGCCCATTGAGTGTGTGAGTGCTGACACCTGTGGTTTAAGTGTTCAAAGGCCTAGTCCTTTACGGAACCATCTGTGAGAAAGTGTGTGAACTTGATCCCATCGGATTTGGTGGTGGTCACACCAGTCTATGAAAGTCCTCCATACCAGGTGGTAGATGGTCTTCATGCCTGTAAGAGTATGTAAGAGTATGTTAATTGCATTCTGTGAGAACCCCTGCTGTGTGAAACCATATCTCAGCCTTAAGTTCCAGGGCATCATTAGGGCGTCTACAAAGGTTGCCCCTGGGTCCCATGTCCTGGCACATATATGGATACTTTGCAATTGTGTTTTGAGGCTAGCATGTCTACCTCTGGTGTTTCCCATTTTTGAGTGAGAGTGAGGAACGTCTCGTGATTGAGGGACCATTCTCCCTGATCTATATTTGTTCTGCTCAGGTAGTCCGCTTCCAAGTTCTGGAACCCTAGAAAGAATTCTGCAGAGATTGATGGTACTGTTCTCTCTGCCCATGTGCGAATCCTCCCTCAAGGACAGTTTGCTGTGTGTGCCTCTGTTTTCTACGCAACTGCTGTGGTGTTGTTTGATTGAATCCTGATTGGTAGTGAGCGGAGGTGATGTCCATCCCTGTAGTGCTAGCACAATGGCCTGTAATTATAGCACATTGATGGGTAAGCAACTCTCTTGAGGTGTCCAAGTTCCCTGAAGGGTGTGTGACCTGTACACTGCTCCCCATCCTTTGAGATTTGCATAAGTAGTTATGATCTCCCACTGAGGTAAGGCCCAGTTCCTTTCCTTTCTTGAGATTGGCTGGGGTGGACCACCAGGTCAGACTTCCTCTTGTCTTGTGTTCTAGTGGAATTGACTGCTGAAGATCTTTGTGGTTCTTGTTCCAGTGAGAGAAAATTGTGTTGAAGGGCTCTCATATGAAACCTGGCAAAGGGAATGGAAACCAAGGATGATCATAGGTATGGTGGTAGATATGAACCTATGAGCTGGCAAATGGAAGGAAAAGGGGATTTTGTAGCCTTGTTGGATTATGTTGAGCACACGTCTGTTACACTTGTCCCGGGACCCTAAATCAAGCAACATTGCATTATAATAAAAGTACAGCATGGGCTATACTACGATGCCACACTGTCCGGGTATTCTATAGTAGCAGGTCAATAGTTCTTACTGTATTCTTAAAAGTGCATTTGTTTTTTTAGATGGGGTCAGTGACCCCCATTTGACAGCAGCAAATAAAAAAAAAAAAATCAATTGAAAAGTTGTTTAGAACTACCTATTCTAGAACATACTAAACATAAAGCTCAGATACACCTCCACTTTGTGGTACACATTGCATTTAAAAGGTTTGCTCACCTTTCGGTTAACCCATGAAACGTAGGTTGAAGTTTATCTTTTTTTCAGCAGCTTGCAACCTCTGAAATATGGTTGCTAGGGCCCAAATTACCCCAGCAACCATGCATTGATTTAAACAAGACTGGAATAGAAAGATGACCAAGAAAAAGTAGTTTGTAACATGTGTAGCCTTACAGAGCATTTGTTTTTAGATGGGGTTAAGATAGGCGAGAAGATGGGGGACCATGCATAGAAGAGTTTGCCGCTCCTATTGCTTCTAATAACACCTGCCCTAGAAAAATGCAATGAATTTGTGTGGAGGTGAACAACCCCTTTAAATTGACAAGATGACAGAGTGTGAAGAGGATTTTGCTATATATGTTTAGCGAATATACACATCACCAGAGTAAACTGGAGGACAAACCAAGCGGATTCATTGCCAACAGCCATCACAAATTAGGGATGCCCTGAATCCAGGATTTGGCCTCTCACGTGACAAAAGAAGTTAAAAATGGCTTCCCCTTCCCACCCCTGACTTGCATATGCAAATTAGTTTTTGGTTCAGTATTCGGACAAATCTTTCGAAGGATTTGGAAGAATCCAAAATAGTGGATGCGGTGCATCCCCATCACAAATACGAAGTTCAAGTGAAACACAGCCCACCACAAGCACCATTTTACTGGCTAATCACGTGAGAGATTTAATTTGCCTCCATGACTTGCAGGGGAAGGAAGTAAACCTGGGCATTAGATATTTGCACACTTTTGTAAAAATTACTAAACACACATGAAAGACAGACCACATTTCTGGATTTTGTCGTTTATTTCTGTACAGAACACAAAGGGGAATGATCAGTACATTTAGCCAAGCTTAGTAGCCAGCTCCTTTGCTTTTGCCTTCTCCAGCTTGGCGATGCGGGCCACTGACTTGGGGCCCAAAATGCCACCGCCCCAGTGACGACGGATCTAAGAGTGAAGAGAAAATCATTTTAGGTATAATGCAACACAACAACAGATATGGGCCCTATTTGGGCACCCATGCACAAGCCCAAATTAGTCTTAATTTCCAAGCCATGGGGCAAATGAGCATACCATACACTGAACTACAGACTACCAACTTTGTACGTACCAAGATAACTAGTTACCCATTACAAGAAGCAGTAATGCAAATGAGCACATCTTACCTCATCAAATCTGTCATTATAGTTGGTCTTAACAGCTTCCACCAACTTGGCAAGTGCACCTTTGTCCTCACTAAGGAGAGAGCAGAAGTTAGTTTCCAGTTCCTATTCTAGAGCAGCTGCCAGACCAACAGGGCCCCACTGCTGCTCAGGGTTAAAAAGCTCTGAGTGCCACACGGTGATTCAGGTGAAGAAATTCTATTTACATCATTGCACAGGAGGATGTTTAACGTTGCATGCAACCCCCAAATTAACATTAACAGGTTACTTACGGGTTAACCTGTGTGAAAGCTACGCTGGTGCAAGTCTTCCTGTGCACGAGGCGACCCAGTCTGGCCTTGCCCTTGACAATGCAGTATGGGACTCCCATCTTCCGGCACAAGGCAGGGAGGAACACAACAAGCTGGTGGAAAAGGGGAGTAAATTCAGTATTGAGGCATCTTACTTACAAGGAATAACCATTTAACTGTTACAAAGGGAAGCAGCAGCCAAGAGGGCTCAGGGTTAAAAAGCTCTGTTTTAATCTTCATTATACAGTCAGGTGAAGAAATTCAGATGCATCACTGCAATCCAAAGCCCTGCTTCCCCCCTAAACAAGCACAACCAGTAAGGTGAACGTCCCCTTTAAGAAGTATTCTAGTTATTGACCTACCTCGATGGGATCAACATCATGGGCAATCACAACAAGCTGAGCCTTCTTGTTCTCCACAAGGGTGGTGACAGTGTTGACACCTGCAAGGACATAAGCCAATTAGTTTCCCCATTTACCTATGAGGCATCAGTCCCAAACCAGACGCTACTGCTCAGTGTTAAAAAGCTCGTGTTTTGGATCCACACAAGTTGTTTCAGGTGAAGAAATTCAACCATCATTGCAATAGTGCCATCCTGTGGTTACTTTATAAAGCCAAGACACATCAAGTAGGTTCCCAGAACACACAGAAACAGGACCCACATGAAATGTCCACAGCAGAGATGGAATTATGAGACTATGGATAGACTGTAGTCACCCAATAAGTGTTCACGGTGCATTTACCTGCTCTGAGTACAGGTGGTCTCTTGGTGGGAACATCCCCTTTGCCAGCAGCCTTCTGTTCAGCCCGAGCCAGCAGCCTTTTCTTCTTTTCCTGTTTAGTCTCTGGTCTGTACTTGTGGGCCAGTTTAAAGAGCTGTGTGGCTGTTAGGAGAGATTGGTTATTAGTTTACTGACCCTGTGCACTAACACAGAACATAAACAGGAAGCCATATTGGAGGCCTGGGAAATGGTGATGTTTAGAAGCAACCCCAGTGTGCATCAGCGATCTTGGTGGAAAGTGTGTAATCACTGCTCATCAGATAGCAAATATTATTTAGCATCATCTGCACAGAATGTGGTGAAGAGGGAGGAGCACAAGTCCGTGAGGAAGCAGTTACCTGTCTGACGGTCCAAGGCTTGGGTGAACTGGTTGATTGCAGGTGGGACCTTGAGCCTCTTGTAGAGGATGGCCTTCTGGCGCTGGAGTCGGATGTAACGGGGCCATTTCACAAAGCGGGTCAGATCACGTTTGGGCTGAATATCTTGACCTGGAAGGCCAACAGGAGAAGAAAGTTATTCCATGACACTAAAGTTTCATAAAAGGCAAGTACAGCATCGGCTCCCGTCAATAGCAATGTGCCTGGACCCTACATGCGGCCGTAATTGTAGCTTAAAGGACATGTCAACCCAAACAATGCTTTTCAAAATTGTTATTAAAAATTGTTGGTGCCTTATTTGTAATTGCCATTGAAAGCAGCATTTGCATAATTCCTGGTTGTTACATTTTACACAATGTTGCAAAAGCCAGTCTCCACCAGCAAGTCAGGTCTGTTAATCATACATAATGTGTAATGAATGTATATCAAAGTTGTTTAGAATCAGGTTTTCTTTTATGAGGCAATTATTTTTGGGGTGGACATGTCCTTTTAAGTTATCGCACGACATTTTTCTTTCTATAAATACCACAACGCTGCAGTCTGCTACACAATCAGTTGGTTACACCCCGGCAACCCTTGATGCTGCACCCACTCAGTCTAGAACTTGCACCAGTACATCTCCATCACAATAACACACAAGCACAAAAGAGGAGCACTGAAACACTCACCAATGCCATAGTTCTTTGGCCTCTTCTCAAAGAGTGGGTTCACCACCTTCTTGGCCTCAGCCTTCTTCACAACAGAAGGGGCAGGTGCCACCTTCTTCCCCTTGGTCTTCTTCCCTTTAGGCTGCAGAGAAAAACAAATTAGTGTTAAAACATACAAATCCAGAGCTGGTAGAGGGAGCTGCCATATATAAAGACTATGCAATAGAGTAATGAGGACAGTAATAGGACAGGGGCAGAACTCAGAATCCCATAAGGCTGTGCATCAGAGATCTTGGTGGGTAGAGAATGTCAGCAGGGCAAATCAGATAGCAAATATTCCATCACATCACTTGCACAGCCCAGGGACCTTGCCACATACAGAGCATTACTCGCCCACATGACAGGGAAAGTCTTAGCCCTACGTGGCTCCCCGTCCTGGGAGTAAAAATTAATGGAACCCAGGGTCTAAGCCTTGTGTCTGAAACGTGAATCTAAAGGCATCAGAAATCTTCCTTATCCCCATCCGGGCACCCAGGCCTGTCAGGCGCTACCAATACAAGGGGGGGGGGACGTTCCAACATTTGCAGGGTCCCAGGTACACATCCTCCATAGGACCTCAATACCCTCGGGAATATACATAAAAAGACTCCCAAAGCAAGAAGAGCTAGGCAGCGAGGGATGACCGCGGCCGAAAGCAAACGGATGGAAGCAGATAACAAGAGCGGCACCATCAAGCACTCACCATGGTGGACAGGGGCAGAGAAAGGAAGACAGATGCATTGTGGGTAATTTTTGTATCACCTTTTAGCTCTCGCGAGAGACGCCGCGTGTTTTCTTTTAGCGGAGGTTCTTTAAAGGGACAGCGGCTGAAAATTGCTGCTAATGCGTGCACGAAGAGTCACTGTCCCTTTAAGAGGCTGTGCCGCATCAACGTGATTTGAAACGGGCAAGGTTGTATGCACGGAAATTGACATGTGCAGAGCTCCAATCACATTATAGGATGAGATGGTTAATCCAATCAAAGAGAAGTTCCATGCGGGAGCGGATGTAACGTGTGAATGTTGATGCTGAGAGTGGAGGTGGCCTGCAATTATTTAGGAAGGTAAATTGTATTTAACTCGGTACATTTATTTATATGATGGGCAGGAATGTTCCTAGACTGAATGTCTATTGACTCCATTATTGTGATTCTGTTCAGATTTCTTATTTGATTCAAATTGTCCA
>CM044445.1:4470470-4488212 GCA_024363595.1 Xenopus borealis
AAAAACTTGATAAACTCAAGCAAAACCCCCAATTGTAAATGTTTTTTGGATTTGACGCCTGATCTCTCAAATTTGTTTTGGTTTATTGCCCAAAAACACCATATGAAGCCAAACACAGATCATGCCATCTTCATCTATAAGAGTAACATCGTCCATTGACTGATACATGACAGATTGGAGATGGCGGATTTCCAGATTCTGACTTTGGGGCATAATACATCTCGAAAGTTTCATATTTAAAGTTTTAGTTTTTAGTTGTTGGCCAAAAAAACCTTAACCAGAAAGGATTGAGGGTTAGTTAATAACTGTGTAGCCATGGGGGCATCCATTCAAAGCAGAAAATTAAGAAAAGGCACAGGTTAAACCGCATATAGCACATAGATAATGGGAGAGCTTATCTGTTATCAACTGTGTATGCTGTGCTCAATGGGTGCCACCAAGTCTACACAGCAGCTTGTTGATATAAACTATACGTTTTCCTCTAAACACTTTGATTTTTAGATTTTTCTGTTCCTTTGAGCTTTGTAAAATGCATAGTGTAGCAGTCATTAAAAATGTTCCGATGATCAAAATATAGAATCTCCCAAGTTTTAGTTCTTGCAGTGCTAAGCTCTTTATGGAACATCACTTTAAACTATCTGCAGCAGAGAGCCGGGTCTATTGAAACAAAAACAAAAGCTGGATTAACTCAAAAACTACAAAACGTCTTGAAACAATATTTGCTTTGCAGGTACATCTTATGCTGCATATTTTCATTTAGCCAGAATTTGCTTTGTTGTGTATAACAGATGGCGTGACTGGTTATATTAAGGGAACACTGGATGAACAGCATAAGAATAAAAAACATATAGAAGGTCACAACAAAATAGCTTCACCTTTGCTTTTTCATGAAAACACTGAACGTAAGGTCGTCTAGGGACTAATTTTAAGAAAGCTGTGTGTTTTTTTTTCACTATCAGCTACAGTTACTTTTCACATTACATCCAAAAATCCACAAACATCAAATATGACTCGCATGACTTTAAAGGAAAACTATACCCCGAAAATTAATTTTTTAGCAACAGTTTATATCAAATCAAATGACATATTAAAGAATCTTACCTACCTGGTATATATATTTAAGTAAATATTGCCCTTTTACATCTCTTGCCTTGAACCACCATCTCATGATGGTCTGTGTCCTGCCTCAGAGATCACCTGACCTGAATTTTCAAAAAGATTTCCAATATCTTTTTTGGGTACTTCGACCATCGAATTTAAAAAAAATTCGATTGATTAGAATAAAAATCTATTTGATCATTCGATGGTCGAAGTACTTGCCCTTTAAAAAAAATTTGATTGCCTAGTTCGCCAGATTAAACTTACCTAATTGTTTTTAAACACAATGAGAAGCTCCCATGGTGTTTTTCACATTTTTTAGATCGAATAAAAAAATTCGATCGAATGGTTAAAATGATTGAATCATTTGATTCGAACGATTTAATTGTTCAATCAAATTTTTTCTCTTCGATCGTTTGATTAGTCGCATTGCGCTAAAATCCTTCGAATTCGGTATTCAAAGGATTGCAATTCTACCAAAATTCGATTGTCGAATTAGAGGGTTTTTTAACCCTCAAATTCGCCCCTTGATAAATCTGCCCCTTACATTTTTAGGTTTTGCTGTTCCTTTAAGCTTTGTAAAACGCATAATAGTGCTGCAGTCATTTATTTAAAAAAATGCTCTGATGATCAACAAAATAGAAGTTTATATTACAATTTTAATGCAAAACTCTCAGCTAACAGGTTTAGTTCTTCCAGTGTTAAGATCTTACATCACTTTAAACTGTCATGTAACCAGAAGTGGGTGAGACACAAACAAAAGCTGGCTTTACACAAAAACTAAAAATGTCTCAAAATTATTTTTGCTCTGCGTGTACGTTATGCTGCACATTTTCATTTAGCCAGAACTTATTTATTTTGTACTTAAGAGATACATAGATAAACAGCATAAGAAGTAAAAACATATAGAAGGTCACAGTAAAGTTGCTTCACCGTTGCATTTTCCTGAAAACACTGAACTAGAAGTCATCTGGAGACTCCTTTTTAAGAAGTTGAGTGTTTTTTTTTTTAATATCAAATACATTTACTATTCACATTACATCAAAAAATCCACAAACATCAAATATGACTCACATGAATTTAAAACTCGGGACACCAGAATGCAACAAATTTTTGTTTGTGATTTATGCAATGTTTGTATTTCTTTCAAATTTGAATATGCCAATTAAGTTTTTTATTCACTGTTGGATTTGCCTGGAATATTTGTTGCAAATTCATCTTAATTTAAATGATGGATTCATTGCATCCCTAATAAGTTCTCAGAATAGAGAACTTACAATCTATACTTGCTTTGCAATCTTTAACTTCATATCTATATTCTCAAATGCTCACACTCAATTTATCAGGAGCCAACAAATCTACAGGTTACTCACATCCACTGAATTATCATTATGATGTGATGACTACTGGATGAGTTTCTACTTCAGCTGTGAGGGATACCCTGTAACTTTCATGTGATTGTGTACGATGTAAAGTTACCAATGCCATTTCAATGCAAAGCAAACAGTACAACATCTGAGTGCCTCTGGGAGTCATTTTATTTGGTTGTAAAGAAAAGTTTATGTAAAAGGAAGATATCACAGTCTCATACAAAATTAAACTTCCATATTAAAAAATAGAACCAGGTAGCAAATTACAAAGAGTTTTGACCATCAAGCCCAAAACAAACCAGAAAAAAAACTTTTAAAACATCACAAAAAACCCAATAAATTAATATAACACATAGGGACAGATTTTTCATTGGTAGAATTTTGAATTAAAAAAAAATTCTAAATTCGACCATATGAATAAAAGGGAAGTAAAATCAAAACTAATGATTCCAAATTCGGTAGCTTGGTTCTGGCGAAGTAGATGGTCGAATAAAAATTTAAAGGGAAAGTTATCGAATAGTCGAATAAAATTTTATTTGAATATTCGATAGTCGAATGTGCCTAATTTGCATAGTCGAAGATTCGAATTTACTTTAAATTCGATCGAACTTCAAATTATTCACGTGAATTTAATAAATCTGCCCATACAGCGGAGAATGCACCATATTAGTGAGGTGTGAGTTGATTAAATTCTAGCTCGCCTTGCACATGTTTATGAAACTTTGATGACAGTTAAATACTGTATTTATCTCTATTTTTATTTTCTATTTTGAGTAGCATATACCTAACATACTTCTTGTATTCAGATATTAGTAGATATTATCTGAATTATCAGATATGGAAAGCAGGGTTAGTATTGAAAATAGTTTGGCAAACTCTTACAATGCAAATGTATATAACTTAGTACAATTGCACTTAATTTTGCCCATTTTTCTTACCATAAAAAATGTGCTTTTCCCAGGTAATTCTATTCTATGAGCCAAAAATGTGTAAGTCTGCATAAAATTCAGACAAGAGTGTAAAATTGTGAAAAAGTATTCAAATAGCATAAATGTTTCACAATGTTCAGAAATGATACGAATGAAAATATATATTTTTTATTTCTCTGGAAAATAGAATTTTTGTGATAAAAAAAAGAGAATGGATCTGCCCCACTGGCTAATTAATAGACTTTCATAATTATCCCAACAATAAAAATAAACCAATCACCATCTCCAACCGCCCTGTAAAGTAATTCTGGAATTCAGATTCAAATCCTTATCCAGAAAACCCCATATCCCAAGCATTCTGAGCAAAAGATCTTATATGTATGCTGTATATGTTTTTGTATTTATAGCACATTAGTAATGTGGGTACTTTTTTTCTCCTTAACAGCTTGATAAGTAGCAGGGCAATTCTGTATGTAAAGATGTTCCACCAATGTGTTGCTTCCTGGAACCATTACCTTACGCTCAGCACGATTGGCATAATTAAAGAGATGCAAAGCATACGACTCATTGAAAGTTGGAATGGCTTTCCATACTTCAAAGAACTTCATCCAGTATTGACACTCAATTGGATAAAATCGTCGAGGATTTAAGAATGAGATGTTTCCACACTTGAGGTCTTCGTCACCCTTGAATGGAGGAATATCACAATAAAATTTCTTAAGGACTCGAGTGAAGAGGGCTGGTCCTTGATGTCCCCAGATTGCTCCATTATAATTCTTGACAAAGTCTTCCATGCATGTCCAAGTGAAGTCTCTATGAGAATCAAACCCAAAAACCCCATTACTGGAGATCTGAGAGCTCTCAGCAACTAGGAAGTTTCTTTCTGGAACAGGCCGTAATGATATGATATCAGTGTCCATGTAAAGGCCGCCATATTTATACATCAGTGCCAACCTAGAGGCATCTGAGCTGACATGAGTCCAATGGATTTCATTCTTAGGATTAACCTGCAAAATCAATGAATACACACTTAAAAAGAATATAAGTATTATTCTATGATCGCTATTTTTTTTATATTTTATTTAATTTACAAGGTAATTAAGCTACATTCATAAGGTAAGAGTTTACATTATTTAACATTAGCGTTTAACATGCTAGCTATATTAGCTGCATATAATATTGCTATTGTTATAGATTATGCTATTATGAACTTGAAGGGGTAATTTAAATTCATGTGGGTGCTAACTTTCATCATGTGATAATAGTTGGCCAGAACACTCCAATGAACTAAGGAAGATGCTGTGGTTTTAGTACATATAAGGATCAATGTAGAAGCTCTATCACAGCAACAATTCCATCATTTAAAATTGTCAACAGCAGCTCACTACCTTTTGAGCTTGCTGGGGAGCAACTAGGGACCTCTTTAAAGGCACAGATCTACACTGCTAAGCAGATGTGGTGGATATAGGCCTGGAACATAAATAAGGTGTAGCCCAGAACATAGGGTGTAGCCTTCTTCAGAGGCTCCTGTTTGTCTCAGAAGGGGAAAACACCTGATTGCACAAAAAATATCATGCAACCCTTTCGTGAAACTGTCAGTCAGTACAAACAAAAGCAAATATGTACAGATCTTTTTTCTGTAAATCTTCTTAGATGGTAGCAATTACACAGATAAATTATAAAGATATATACCTTGTCATACCAAGGCAGAAGGGGTGTACCGCTAAGCAAATTGTCCATCCGGAGGGGAAAAAGGTAGATGTTATTATAGGGTGCAAGGGTTGGGAAACTTTTCAGTGCTAGGGTATGCTCTTCTACGGAGTTAATATCAGGTAATCCTTTCATGAAGAAAGCAACGGGCTTCGTGGGGTTAATACGGGCTGCCGACTCAACTGCACATAACACTAGGGAGGGTGGATCCATGCGGTCCGTGGTCTCTATAAAGAAAATGCCATTTCCTGGAGATAAGACATCATCGGGAGTAATGTTTGTAGCAAAGAAAAATGGTATGAATTTGACAACCGTCTCTCTGTTGGCGGCCTTATAGACAAAGCCAGTAACTGCCAGGCACAGTAAAATTGATAGTATCTTTACTTTGGTGGACATGATTTGTGGCGAGCACACTGAAAAAGAGAACAGAAGAATGTGTTGGCAAAGAAATACAATGACTAATAATATTTATTTTATACTAGTAATTACACTGCCCACCAATGTTTTTGTTACAAAATTAGTCCTTTTCCTGCAATTTGTGGATAGGGATTTCAACTCTGTTTTACATACACACATACACACATCTTAGACCATCAATACAAAACATCAGACACTGACATTCAATGTACATAATACAGACCATTCCTATACAGGTGTCGGTTTAGAAAAAAATTACAATTAAACTAGAAAAAAATTCAGGAGTCCACCTCATCTCCACTGGAACCATTGTTACCACTTGTGCTTCATTCCATGTTCAACACTGCAAGCTCTTAAATACATTTCATTACGTATATGGGCAGTTTTATTATTTTTCTTGTTTTCATTGGGCTGTGATCATTTTTAAATTACTGACATTTTTATGATCATTTTTTTCTCCCAGGGCCACAGTTTTGTTTTCTAATGCTTGCAAAAAATTTGGGAACACAGCAAGATGCAAATGTAAAATAGAATAAATCTTCCCCTTCACATGCCAGCAATTTTTTTTTTTTTACTGAATCCTATAACAGATTGACACCATCCAACTGTTAAAAAGACAAACACCCTCTATCTAGTTCTGTGTACAAATAAACAATTGTATAAATGGCCTTGCTGAACTTGACTATGCAATAGTTTATTTTCATCTCCTTTTGCATCTCTTTAAAGGTTTTAACTTCATGGAAGATGACCATATGAATTTAGATATTATAATTGTTAAATATGTATGATATACGTCAAAATCTTCTAAGAACCAGTTCTTAAACTAAGCAAATCTAGTACTAATTACCAAACTTGTCCACCATGGGCAGTCTGACATAAATGTAGTATCTATTGGATGGCTATCTTCCAATTGGTATTATCCATTCTTCTAGAAAACCCAGAAGTAAGGCTTGTATTGTAGCCCCAGGTCTTAAAGGAGAGTAGAGGAGCTGTAACCTGAACTACACTCTGTGAATTGAAACTTTGCCACCAGAAGAATTTGTCATAAATAAAAAATGATCCTTGAAAAACAGGTCTCTTTTCATTAAACTGGGTTTAACAAATTGCTATCTACCAAGACCTTCTTGATCTAGTTCTAAGACGGTCATTCATAAGTGCAGCATCTTCAGAGGACGATCCGCATGGTGACTTTTTGTTGTTAGATGCAACTTCAGTCATTCTGAATGCTCTGAAAAAAAAGTTATTTTAAAACCTGGACTATGTGCAGTTTATCTACCTCTACAATACCTACAGGAATTTTCCACCAAGGTTGCCCCTCCTTGTATTGTAAAAGTTCTAAATAATTTTTAAAGGGATTGGAGATGAATGACTGGGCAAGATGCAGCATATTTCATGTGGCTTTAACAGTGAAGCATAGGAGTTATTTTAGTATTTGTTACTGGATTATATGGTTTATTTAACAGTAGACAAATGAAACCTACATTACAATTTAAAGCACAAGAAAGACCAATATGTTAGGCACCCTCCAATGAGCCTAAACACTAAGGGGCATATTTACAAAATTTGTGTGAAGAATTCCAATTTTCAAATATGCAAATTAGGCAAATTCGACCATCGAATATTCGAACTTCATTTTATTCGAACATTCGACTGACTATTCGATGGTTGAAGTACTTTAAAATTTAAAATTTTATTCGACCACCTAATACGCCAGATCCAAGCTGCCGAATTGGGTCGATCCATTCAAACAATTAATCGAATTATTTCTATTCGATCAATCAAATTGCGGTAAAAGCCTTCAAATTCCATATTTGAAGGATTTTACTTCAGATGGTCGAATTTTGAATTTTTTAAAATTCGTAATTCGACCAATAGTAAATCTGCCCCTAAGCTTCTGCCCATGGCCAATGATCTTCAATACAAAAATGCACCAGCCTGGGTCATTCGCTGGGGAGTGTACCACTGCCATCCTTTTTTCATGTCCTTAGTATTCTTCATGTAGTGTTAGTGGGTGTAAGCACAGGGCACTAACGAGCAACTTTATCAAAATGTGAGATTAGAGTTTACCATAGAATAGTTCACTCACTTTCTTCATTCATTCCGAATTGATTTTTAGAAGCATATTTATCAATGGGTGAAAGTTTACCCTTTGATAAATATGCTTCTAAAAATCCCATAAGAATGAATAGAAAGTTGGTGAGTTTTTCTGTGGTGAGATCTACTCTCACATTTTTATAAATCTGCCATTAAGACTAGCAAGAATTACATAATCCAAGGCCAAGATGGTAGTGAACTGGCCTTTTTTGATTGCTAAATAGGATTAGGCCACCTGATTGTACCTAGAATGTACCAGGTGACTGTACTTAGACTGACAGCTGCTGACTCCATATTGAGTCAGCATCTCATTAGACAGTGCCTGCAGCCAAAATGATAGCCTATTCAACCATTATCTGACCATAAATTTGTCAGATATTCATCAGACAGGTTTGAAAATCCTGAGCTGTTGATACGGGCATTAAACCAAAGGGTCAGCATAAAACCCTGTTTTAGTCAAACTGTTATCCCAGTTGGGCAAAGGGATTGATAAAAAAAGTAGGTCTTTCAGTGTATGTCCTGCTTTATATTCATAACGGTTAACTGCATTGTTGCTATGGAATCACTTTGGAGAAATAATGATCTTGGGATGATTCTTCAACATGCTGGACATCTTTTACTATGTTCTTGTGCATTTGCTGTAGCTATGCATAGTTGCTTCAGGATTGATTTGTTGACTGTTCAAGACAGAGACTACTGGAGAAAAGAGACTCTGTTGCCCTTCTAGCAACCGTGTCCATAATCTACAGTGAATCTTAAATTACATTTCTATTAGTTACTGAGCTGTGGTCATATTAGGCCTTCACAAGCAAACAGAATTCTCAGTCACAGATATTATTACTATTGTAAAGTATTTGCTTTGCATTCAAGGAAATCGTCCCAGTATCGGTTTCTGAATATGATTGACACACTGGGTAGGGCAGAATCACAATCTTTTACTTTACTTTTCAGTACCATCAATAAAAATGGATAAACAATATATGATGCACTTCCATTGGCACTCAAACATTGCATAATTTCTACATAAATGAGAAGAGTGGTTTTGTGTGTTGACAGCACTGACGTGAAGAATGCAAGTCTTTATAATACTGGATTTACTGTCATTTTAAAAGAAACCTCAGATTTAACACATGATTTGGTTGAAAAGTAATAACAGAGGTAAACACTGACTATAAAACAGTTTTGAAGTTTCCACAAAGAAAGTCTATTATTCCTGACTTCTGTACTTATAGATATGACATTCCTGTTCTTAGTACTGGACATATTGCTAGTACATTCAAAAGGTATTGAGCTTGTTCAAGGGGTGAGTTTGCCTTGGCCCTATACTGTGATGGCATAATCTCTCTCTTTTGTCTAATACCTTTCCTAAATATTTGGTTGGCTTTCCTCATCTTTTCACTGTACCATTTGTACCATTTGGCAAAATATTGCTCTTACACATAGAAATAACTTCTAGCTTAATATAGAAGTAAGGTTGAAATACTGAACATTATGTTTTGGGGTTCTGTACCAGTCCAAGGCAATCACAGCCATTTAGGTCTCTGCCTCCATTAAGCCCCTAGTAGCACCCCATCTTCTTGTTAGTTACCTGAGCTTAAGGACTGACTCCCAATATACAGTATATATATAGAATATACAAGAAACAATAGTCTGATTACAATGTAATTCAGGAGCATTAAGTCACTGACACTCCTAACAAAATTCAAGAAGCTGAAGCCCTGGGCACAACCTTGAAGGCCTGGATTTATTACTGTGCTAGTGATGCCACATTTTTAGACTGCTGCAGTAAGTTCAATATATAAAATTAATATTTGTTTTTAAGGGTTTAGTCCTCCTTTAATTTAGAGACATTTCATTCCCAATAAAATTAATTTGTGCCTGCGGTGCTACAGTTTCCCTTTCAAATAGAGGTCACTGCTTCAGAAATTGCTCAATAAAACTATAAACGCTGAAACCATCCGTTACCTTATTTAGACTTTAAAAAAAAAACTCTTTTTAAAAGAGATTACTCTTACAATCATTTTTATATCCCGTCATTTTGTTTGCCATAAATCTGGGTCATAAAAATATGATAAGCTCCCACCCTTGCTACACACATTCCAAGCATTGACACAGCCAAGAGAAATGTTTGAAATGCTGTTGTTTGAAAATAGTTTATAGAAGGAACATATTTTATCCATAAAAATACAGTGAAATACTGTAGGATTAAACCGAAAAGGAATTTTCTACACAAAGTTTCTACACAAACAACCTATATTCTCTTTCTGTTTGTAGATTTCATTTCACTAGCAATATTATTGGATAATAAATTCTATAGATTTCTATAGTGTGGAGTTTGCTACATGCAAACACTGAATATGAAACTCCTATTTGTGTCTTCATATATAAAATGGCAATATATCTTCCCCTGGACAAATGTTGTACCTGCTATTACATTACTACTCATGTATATATTATCTTTCTATTCTGTGACCTGATTCTATTCAATTTCTTTCAAACCGGTTTCTCTCTTGAACGAAGAAATGTAAGTCTATCACAAAGGCTGTATGCACTTTTTATGTAGCCTCTTTGTGGTTTACTTTAAAATTAAGGTTTATAACCCACAGCAACCCATCAGGAGTTTTCTTTCAAACATGTGACCTATAAATTCACTTATTATCAATCCTATTGTAAGCTCTATGGGACAGGGACCTTTTCCCTCTTGTCTCAACTCTTGGCATTTAATCACCTTAATCACACTTGCCTAGGTGCCCATCACTACCCTTTCTCTTGGATAGAGCCTAATGCAGGAACACTTTATTCATGGACTTAGTTGCAGGTCTTTGTAGTCCAAATAGAGGAGGTTTGTGGACATGCTGCAAAAGCCAAACACAGTGAGCTACATGCATTACGCACAGTGTTCTGCAACATAAATTACCCTTATGTCCAACTGGGCATTCAGTAACTACCCTAACAATGTACATCATAATGCTACCATTCCCATTTGTGTTTAGTCTCTAACTCCAGTGGCCCAATGTGTATGGACACTACAGTGTATCTGTGTATTGACCTGTTTCTCTATCATGATAACTACGCAACAAGTTGGTGCTATAGAAATACATGTTAATAATAACCAATCATGGTAAATAAGAATGTGTATTGGAAGCAACAGAGCTCTGAGCAAGGCTTGCTGGATACCAAATCTTTCTACATCTTAAGGGTGTTTTTGTGTCTCACAATTGGCCAAAGAGTTAAAATTCAAAGGCGCTAATTTACTGCTTGATAAAAATATTGTGCATAAATAAAAATGGACACAAACTGCCATGTTTTTTATATAGTTGCTTTCTGTCCTGCACTTGAACACATATTTGGCAAGCAAGGTATTCATGATATTTTGGTGGAAGGAGTTATGTAGGCATGCTCCTGTCCATCCATTGCTAGTTTGCAGAGCACAGTCAGACACAAGTGAGTGCCTGTAAATGAACTTTGTTTGTCAATAAAATCTATTTGTCTCAGTTTATCTACCATAAATTCATATTATTGTAACCAAGTTCCCACAAATGAAAAATAATATAACTTTTGTCACTTCCTTTTTGGTGTATGGTTTGTTTTAATAAGTGGTGGGATTTATCAGAAAAATTAAATTCACAGATCCATGATTACTGCTTTGAGTTGCCAGCAGAGGACAGATTGCTTGTATAGGTATGGGACCTGTTATCCAGAATGCTCAGGACCTGCGGTTTTCCTGATAATGGATCCATAAATTCCATAATTTGGATCTTCATACTTTAAGTCTACTAGAAAAATATGTAAACCTTAAATAAAACCAATCATCTGATTTTGATGATTAAGCTGATTTTGCTTCCAATAAGGATTAAGTATATTTTAGTTTGGATCAAATAAAATGTAATGTATTATAACAGAGAAAAGGGAAATTGGTTTAAAAAATGTATATTATTTGGATAATTTGTTTCCGGATTACGGATCCCATACATGTAGAAGAATTGTTTGGTAAATAAGCTAAGAACAAGGAGATAAAATCAAAGAATCCACATACCTTAGGTCTATGGCATATGGGACACATTCTACATTAGGGAATGTTGAATTGCAGTCATTAACTTACGTGTACTGTCAATATCAATGATTTTATCAGTGATTTTCTGGGCAAATCCACCTGTCACCTCTACTGACAGGAACATCAATTTAACGTAATAATATGGTGAGGCACTCTCTTTAGCCAGCAAAGAATGTGCATTATTTACCCTATGCATTGATATGTAATTATTGACAGGGTGATGCAGTTTGTATCTTACAATACATTAAGTACAGCTGCCACCATTCTTCATAGTGAAGTTTTTTTTATCCTCTATAGACATTTGTAGTTATATGATATAGGCACTTCTGTACAACTCAGGGCAGTATCATGGTGATATGTTGTACATGAAAAAAATAACATGCACCCACAGGGTTGATGAAATTACAGTCAATAACTGACGGATATTTAACCCTTTGATTTCCATTAACATTTGCTCCCTTTCATTTTCTAATGGCAATGTTTAGGTTATCAAGAAACTATATATTGCTTTTCTAAACCTGGATTTCTGTGAAATTCCATTTTTGTAATAATGAATATGAATACAAGCACATAAATTCCATATTTTCCATTGTATAAGGGAGTACAGCCTGGTGAGAAAAAAAAAGTCCACCACCCATGGCAAATTGTTTACATTGTTAATATGCACATATTTGATCTTCATTTCAACTATTCTGATAGATACATGTAATATAATAATTTCCCCTATTCAAACTGGATAACGCACATTATAAATATCTTGCTAAAGGCAAGAGGAGTAGAAAAAAAACATATTTTCCCCAGTCAAACTGGATTGGTAGACAATTATGTTAGAAGAAAATCCTAGCAGAGGCTATTATAACCTTGGTTTTGTAATAAGATGTTGGACAAGCAGGATGTTGGGCCAATGCTACATGGTAGGTTAGACTGAGTGATCGCGATTTCACTTTGTTTTGAGCATTCCGTGTATAACTAGACTGAAAACTAATTTGTCATAATTTCTTGTAATGTTTTTACACATTAAAAGTAGGCTGCTAAAACTAGATTGCTTTTCAATCTCTGGGTCAAATACTGCATGAGAATGATCTTTTTTCTGAACACTTGATAAGCACTTTTTTTCTGTGCATTTCCCTATCATATATAGCTAACATAATAATGACAGTGGTGTGTTTGCATTGTGTGTTTGTCTTAGGAACAGCATCAGGTGGTAAGTGGCAATGATTGCACAGAGGGGCGGCTTTTGGGTATGCTGGATATCAGTGTTGTGTAGGGTCTCAACTGGCTTAAGTGTTAAAAATTAAAGTACAATCAGTAATTGCTCTTATAATTTGGTAGATGTTTACCCCTCAGATTAAAAGTAGATTATTTACATTTCAGTAAATCCATTTATATTCAACTCAAGGTCATTCAGTATAATAATGGTTAACCCATGACTTTACTCTTCTATAATAATGCTACAGCAGTTCTTTTATTTAGTAATCAGTATATTTGCTTAAACATACAATTATTGTTGTGGCTTCATCGTCCACTTTATCAAAAGGACCACAACCCCTAGTAAAAGGTTATAGTAACATGATACATAAAACTGAGTCTTAAATCTATATACCACTATGTTCATAAGAAGTACTATTTGCAAGTAAATATGTACAATTAAACAATGCATTATACAATCAAAATTATACCATCAAATAAAGGAAGGGAATTAATTTGATCTCTATAGCAGATACTTATTGGCTTCACTCTGTATGAGCTTCCAATCTGTCTTTGCCATTTATACTCTATGATCCCTTTTCTACTCTGTCCCCCCACACGCAGTCCTCCCAGTAGTAACTGTTATTTTAATCTCGTTTATTTTTGCTCCAGTGTGAAAAAAATATTTAAATTCCGTAATACACAACTGCAATACACAGTGACAATAACATTTTTAACAGGGTGTTTGCTCAAAGCAGTTGAACACGTTCTACCAAGCCCAGATTAAATCAGTGTAGGGCTGATTACACTAAGAATGAATTTGATATAATTCCCTCTGATTGAATATATTATTTTGTGTTACAGGGTGGGCATATTTTTTGCAGATGACACCTTAATATTCTGAATATCTTATGGGCTAGTGTATTGGAACTTTTTTTCTGTCTCTGTGGTCACACCCTTTCACCCATGTCCTCTAATTCAGAAATGTTTTATATAATGCAGTACCTTGATTTTTCTCTTCAAATCACAAATCTCTATAGTGATACTATATGAGATATTAATGGTCAGGTGCTCATCACAAACATTTTTGAATTAGGAGACAGGGCTGCAAGGATGAGACCACAGAGACAGAAAAGTAGATCCAGTACACTCACCCATAAGATATCATGATTTCTGCCAAAAAGTTGTGAGATTTAAATAATCTTATACTTTCCTTGTTACTGCCACTAACTCTAATTTTAAACAAAAACATCTTTTTCCTTTTAAAAAAAGTTAACATCAGATTCAATAAGACAGGAGCAGTACCATGTAGATATGCAGTGTACAAAAATAACTTGCACCTGCTGGATTGATGACGCATTGACAACTTATTGTTATATTGTTAAAAAAAGAAAATAGAAAAAACATCCTTTAAAATCCTCTAATTGTCTCAAATTGTACTGTACTATGTTTTTCTATTGCTATCTGTGTGAGTCTGAACTCTCTGTCTAATTAAAAGAAACAAAATAAGTAATACTGCATATATTTTTTAATATTTGTCTTATAAATAAACTTGCACTCTCTCTCCTCTCTTAGGGTAAGGCCACACGGGAAGATTTCGGGGAGATTTGTCGCCTGGCGACTAATCCCCTATTCACTCGCGGCAACGCGATTTTCAAAGTTGCTTAAAATTGCCTCATGAGGAAATTTCGAGCGACTTTAAAAACACATCGCCGCATGTGAATAGGCGACCTTTTGGGTGCAAGATACTAGCAAGCCATTCGGGGAGATTAGTCGCGGCAATTAGTCGCCAGGCAACAAATCTCTCCAAAATCTTCCCGTGTGGCCTTACCCTTAAGCACACACATATTTAACAGCGCTTTAAAAATCAACTTTATTTTTTAATTTGCTTATTGTGAAAAGGCAATGCTGAGATAATTTATATGCAAATAAGAAATTGTATCAAAATATACTCTTTAACAAATGTGCATACATGTAAGTTTGATCGAATTTTCTAAACTCAAAGACAAATAAAAAAGAATAATGTTTAAATTCATGTTCACATTAACTTATTTGTAAATCAGCAAATAAAATAAAAGTGATTGAAAAAGAATTTGTAACTAGGCAGTGCAATCAAAAGAGATCAAATTCTTACATGAAGTTGAAAACTCAAATTAAAATGAATGAAAGGTCATTTTTGGCAATGCTACCAAAAGTGATCAAATATCAAGTTCATCTAATTTGCAAAACTCAACTAAAAATGAATGAAAGGTCAAATTTGTATTTGGCAACACTAACAAAAGAGATCAAATTAATAACATTAAATACACCCTTTAACAAATTTTGCTTGCATATCAGTGTGATCTAATTTACAAGTTAATCTATAATTCCCAGGTAAGACTTTTTCTTCTTAAAAATGTTCCCGCTGCTGATTACGATGTCTGTGTCACATAAAGTAATAAATCATCAAAGAGAATTATCAAACAATATTTAATTTCAAACTGCAAAGTGAGCCGTGAGCCTCAGCCCGAAACACGTAGTGTGTAATTACTGCTTCAATAAACCCACTTTGCAATTTGAAATTACTGCTGTATGCTGAGAAAACTCTCTTCAATGGTTGATGTAATTTACAAAACGTAAAAAAAAAAAGATGAAATTCATGTTTTCGTTGGCTGATTTGTAAATAGACAATTATATAAGAATAAAAACAGAATTTGCTTTTGCTGCCCCGAGAAAACTATTCAATAAAATATCTGATTTGCACAGAGCTTAAGTAATTAGGCAAATTGCAAGATAAAGTCTTATAATATCATCTGTAACGTGTTCATACCTTTTTATATTGGGTATAATGTTGGATAATTTCCTGAGTACCAGTCACACAAGAATGTCTGAAATATTTGAGGTGTTATGGTTTCCCCCTCATGGAGATGTTATATACACACACACCTATTATCAATACTTATATATGAGTAAGACTGTACGTCATTCTTGTGGGAGGTGCACTGTTTTCTCATAAAAATGTAATGCAAACCAAGAGTTCAGAAAACACATTGTCATTCAAGTTTCACATTGAAACCTTATTGTTCACAACTATCATTAAATTTTAGCATTGATCGGTACTACATTTTAGTACTCTGTTAAAGTTTCAGAGAGAATATTGGGGTATATGGAAATTTCAGGCCCTTTAAGCACATCTCAGTACTGGTTACGGAGTTAATATTTAGTAGTAAGTGCAGGCAGAACATAGTCTTGGTTTCCTAAGACAAGCATTTCCATCACAATTGTAGAAGGAAAAGAGATAAACTGACCTTTTTTGTGGGGGATTTGGATTAACCCGCAAACTCGAATTGAATTCGATTCGAGTTTTTTCAACAAAAAAATTTAATTTTCAAAAGTCCACCAAGCTACTTCAAATTGATTGTAGGATGTCCCCCATAGTCTAAAACAGCAATTTCTCAGGTTTAAGATGGTGAGTAGTCTTAAAGGGACAGTACATGATATATTTTAAAAAATTTTTAAAAAACTCTAATCAAATTTGGACTGTTCCCCAGTCTAAATACACTAAAATAAACACAAAATTTTAATTTTCAGTTCGACCCTTAATAAATCTGCCCTTAAATATTACAAACTCTTTTGGTGTAAAGAGGAAGTTCATCATTTTGTAACACATTGATTTCGAATTGGTCTCCCTTTTAATTTTTTATGGCTTTGGAATAAGTTTGTTTGTGTGGAGCCTTCAGAATTCAGGTTGGCAGGGATCCTATCTACCCTATCAACCTGCAGTCTGAATTAGTGATGTGTGAATCAGGAAAAACTCAACCTGCACCTGACCCTAACTTGCAAAATGTTGCCATTGTAGGACCCATGTCCAACACATACCCACATCCTCTCACTTTGTTTACTACTTCTGTGCACACCTCTGGTTACAAGACAGGGAATCTTCGGGAGCAGTGGAGGAGTATATTTCCCCAGTCTGACCCGCAACCCATCCCTAACCAGCAATGGTTGGCCACATTTCAACCGGTGGTCTACCCACACATCACTAGTCTTAATGTCAGAATATGAGTATTAAAGGAAAATAAATGAATATTAATGGTACACAATAAAAAAGTAAATGTCTAGACTCACAGCAGCTTTGTCAGATAGAATGTCCAGTTGCCATAACGAAAATAATATGCCAAACCATAAAAAAACAAAGATAAGTTGAAAAGTGGCTCAAATTTACAGCTAAATTTGTATATAAAGGCACATTAACGCTTTAATTCCTTCACACTATATGCAATACGGATTGCGTCTTTAAATTAACATTTGGCACATGGTAAAATATATGATGTTGCCAACTTGCCATGATGTTTTATCAAAACCAGTGTCCAACTGAACTTTATCTGCATATATATGCATCTTCATATTAATCTGGCTGTGCATATTTCACTTGCTCACTCCTCAGACTGGTATATAGCTTCAAAGCATCATTTCCAATATGGCACAGCTAGAGTAAAATCTTTGCGAGGCTCAGGATTCCACTCCAGCTCTGCAGTTGTTCCATGTCATCTAAACTTCTGGGGCCATCTGTACGCTATATTCCACTCATATTCATGGGCTGATGAGGTTTAAATTGCTCCGTGGCTATGCAGTGTGTATAACAGGTTCCTTGCTTGTAAAATAAAAATCTGCTACACATGATTGCTGGAGATTGCAGCGCTTCCTTCATTACATTGCTTGAGTCATCCAAAAGCTTTTAAAAGACCCTCCAGTGCAGAACTCTTGTTTCTCTACCTGACTGTGGCAGACAGAATGTCTTTGTCATTTAGTACTGATGGCTCTGGTGACATAGCAAATGCTTTTAGGCACAGCCTTCTCATTGTTAATACCTTACAAAAGTTGACGGTACATAAAGCATCTG
>CM044445.1:4516569-4531047 GCA_024363595.1 Xenopus borealis
TAATAGTAAGGCTGCAGCATCCACTTAATCACTTAGGATTCCTTCCACTCCTCTAACCCATTCAGCGCCTTCCCTCAGGAATATACTTTGGCTGTTGGCTATTGCATATACTCAGTTCTTCTCATCTGAGATTCAATAAACACACCCTCCAGTCTAGAAAAAAGATGACATTGTTGGTTCCCGCAGAATCTCTACTCTTGCTGTCTGCTCCAATTTTTTTCTCCGTATTGTCTTTCCTGAGCTCTGCTTAACCTTTACAGTGGTCAATCCAAACAAAACTTTTTATCAAAATTTATCCGCCATTTTTTTCTGTTTTCCAGACTATCTGGGAGCCCTTGCACTCAGTTGAAGTTTTACATTACCAAGGTGTGCTTAGGACATTATTGGATATATCGATGCAAACCAGGACTCCATTCTAGACCGTGGGATCTTATTGAGCATGCACCTTAGTATTGGTTATTAGCAGTAAGGTACTTGGGTACCATCATTGCTGCAATATAGTATATGAATGAGTTGGTAATTAGTTATTTTTGTGTGCCAGAAACTGAACACTCCTCAACTTCTGTCACATTAAAAAGCCAGGCTCATATTGTTATCTTATAACAAAGAGAAATGGACCTCATTGATAGAATTAGAGGATCGGCAATTAGACGCAAGTGCACTCAGCTAGAAGTGATGTGACCAAAGATAGTGTCCAACACTGCTAACATCTGCAATTCTGGTTGCTTGACGTAGCAGAATTTTCAACTCAGTCCATTCCGTAGTTTCTTAGGTATTTAAAAGTCCCTGGGATGGCTTTATCAAATATCAAAATAAAGAATCACATTGTTTGTCCCCCCAAAACTTGTAGAGGTATCAAATGATGTGTATCTCCAACTAACATGGTACAACAGCTGATACACTGAAGTTTATCATTCAAAGAATTTACTTAAGCTGGCATCCACACAAGGTAGAATCAGTAGACCTTGGACAATAACCCTTTGATCTAATTATTCATTGCACTGGTCAGTGTAGGCATAACAGTGCCAATTCTATATACCTGTAGAAGCACATGCTTTAAAAACAACTCTTGTTTCTAAGGCTGGTGTTGCTAAAATGTAACAGGGTTTCCTGTGACTTACCCAAAATAAACATTTGTTTGCAGAGCTTTTTTGATGAATAAAAGTCCAACCTGTTTTTGTTCTGAGATCTTGAGATTATACACTGAATCATGCTCCTGCGCAGGGGTAATCTAGAGTATTTTAATATTTTTAGCTGAGAATGCACGTTGGGATCCAAGTAGAGAAATCTGAGAAAAAGTCCCTGTAGACATAGGATGATGGTAGAAAAATTAGACTGATACAATAACATACATTACACTGGTAATTCCAAGCAAATGTTATAGTTTTAAGGAGTATCACCATACAAACCATGAGAACGAGTGGCTCCTCAGAAACTGTCTTTGAAGATGAATGAGAGTATGCAAGATGTTTGCAGCCTTTTTGTCGTGTTCTTTTTGTGTTAGACACATTTAGATGCAATAGTACCCAATTGTAAACCTTGTACCCATGGGATCCAGAACTTTAAATGGAGGAGTGAATGTTGTCTGGATGGTAGAAGGACTACAACTCTGCATGTGCCAGGTAGAAAAAAGTCAGTCCATCTACATCTCCACTTTGCACACCACCATTGGTGGACATATATGGCATAGGGTTTTTTTTGCCCTTGACTGAAAATCACATAGGCCCCAGTGCCTCTCTAGATTTATATCTGTATTAACTATTGCATCACTGATAAAGTGCCCCTACCAACCACTAACCCGTACAGCTTGCAGCCCACACGGCTTATATGCATTTACTGTGCCTTACTAAGCTGTGAGTAGGAAAGAAATCTATGCAGAGATTGAACAAAGAAAACCACTAAAATCTTGTCTTCATGAACCGATGAAACTGGAGCCTCCGCCTTATTATAGCTTGGAAATAGGCAATGAATTGTTTTGTGCTTGCTCTTTCCGGTTTAAGGCGGTTATGTGTGCAGTTTGTCACATGTACCATGTTGATTCAATTCCCCTGTGCACTTTGTGCTTTTTTTTATTCTAGTCTGCATAAGCAATTATAATTTCCTTCTTTAAAAATGAGAACATGCAACCACAGGGGGGAGCACCTGCTTTTCTTACATAACAGAGCATTGACATTTACGTAAATGGTTAATTCCCGTTTTCCCCAGCACAGATGTGCCTAAGCCACAGGCCTTTTAGCAGTTGTATTGTTTTAGACAAGACTATCTTTGCTTGCAAGGAGTTTCCATTATGCAGTATTGAGCTATCTTTAGGGGGTCTAGATAGAGGGGGTGTCTGCAGGGAAAGGTGGCAGCAGTAAAGCATGATGATGTCAGCAGGGCAAGACAAAAAAAGCTGTAATGCAAGATGACATCAGCAGGGTAAGATGAAAGCAGTAAGGGATGATGACATGATGATGTCAGTAGGGCAAGATGGCAATTATAAGACAATGAGGCGATGACGTCAGCAGGGCAAGATGGCAGCAGTAAGGGATCAAGACATCAGCAGGACAAGATGATATCAGAGGGGCAAGATGGTAGCAGTAAGGAATGATAACAATAGCAGGGCAAGATCACAACAGCCATTCAGTTCTTATGAAAGGACAATTTAAAACAACCAACAACAGCCAACAGGGAAAAGCAGGTTGGGCACTAATTTAAGTGTAAATATAGAGGGAAAATGAAAGTGTATCCAAGAGGTACAAGGGGCTTAGTGGGTCAATCAGTAATTAGCAGTTTCAAAATATGTTTATTAAAAGTATGCTATTCCCAAATACAGTAAACTTCCCTGAAAACCATGGTGATGGAGGTATTATCCTATACAGTGCACTATACATAAATAATTATGAAAACATAAAGTCTAGGTATACATTTTTGTTTTTTTCCAGAATTAGCTTTAGAACAGACTACAACTCCCAGTATCCAATGAAAGGTGCCTCCTAACATCAGCTAGCAGAACTCACGTATGGCATTCTTATTGGTGGAGGTGCCATTAACAGGGACATAACTATATCCTATTTATCAGGTTTATTTGAAGCACATGCTTAATAGATCAGCCCCACCCCCTTCCTCTTGTTCTACTGATAACACCCTGGGAACTCCTGTAGCAACAGGAGGAATACTGTTAATGGCAACAGCTTTACTTTCCATGTCCTTTCACATCTATCAGGTTTATCCCTAATCATAAAATATATATAAATTTAAAAATGTATATATATATATATATATATATATATATCAGATTTATTATACAGATAGACACACACGCACACAGAAAAATACCTTCCCCTTGGAAGACAGGGAGGGTTGCTAGTGGGCTGGAAGTGCAAGGCATAACAACTGCTGGCAGCTACATGTAATAAGCTTCTCCCAGAGTGAGAGCAAAATAACCTTATACCTGCACCGAATTCTTCCGTGTGGCCCCTTCCCTTTAGCACAGCAAGATCCCTCTCCGACCGACCCTCTCCTGCCGATCCACTGATATGTGAGTACCTGATCTTTCTCTTTTTTTAAAGAAATCAATTGGAAATACATGATTATAGAAGAAATTATCCTGAAATTGAAAAAGATTTACCATATTCCCGAGCCAACATGATTACAAGAAATATATATATATTTGTAATACAATATATACTATTATTTAATACAATTAATATATAATCCAGTATTTTATATACTGTATTATAATGCCTGTTATCTATCCGATCTATAGAATTTGATCTATTTATGAAGTTATAGAGCGTATACGGCAATCCAGTATTTTTTGTACTGTATTATATAGTCCGTGTTATCTTCTGAATCTTTTTCATGCATTTAGAGCATATGAATTTTCAGAAGTGCCGTGTTATATACTGTACGGGACCTGTTATCTTAAATGCTCTGGACCTGGGGGTTTCCGGATAACAGATTTTTCTGTAATTAGGATCTTCATACCTTAAGTTTACTAGAAAATCATGTAAACATTACATAAACCCAATAGCCTGGTTTAGCCTCAGATTAATTATGTGTTGGTCGGGTGACTGTTTTATTACTACAGAGAAAAAATAAATTGTTTTAAAAAATTTAGATTATTTGGATAAAATGGAAGTCTATGGAAGATAATATTTCCATAATTTAGCACATGCTGGATAACAGATCCCATACCTGTAATATATTATAACGTCTATTATTTATTTTATTTATCTTCTCTGTGCAGTTATAATGTGTAATGTTGCAATAGTGCAATGTTTTATATACTATATTATAAAGTCTGTTATGTATCTTATCTTTGATACACAGTTTTAGAGAGTATGCAATTATATTATATATATTTTTTACGCAGCTATAGATAGAATGTAACGTACTCGGTCCAAAAGTATCCTATTTTTTATAAAGTGTATTATTTTGGAACTATGAATTGATATTTGGCCAGCACCCAGGCAGATGTTGTTTAATTAATACATATAATGCATACATAATTAATTAATCCATAGCAGTGATGTAGCAGAGAAGTACATGCTATTACACCTCGTAATGCATTACAACTGTTTAATCCTCATACATTGGCACTCCAATTTACACAATTATCTGTTTTTATTCTGTTCCTTTGTTGCTCGAAAATTAACCCCTGGAGGGTTGTGGTCGCTCTGGTGTGTTCTAGAGCAGGTGTTGACAATTAAGTGCAGATTTACTAAGGGTCGAATCTCGAATAGAAAAACATTCGAAATTCAACCATCAAATTTTTTTTAAGTGTTTTTTCGATCGAATAGGTTTGTTTGCAATCTAATAAAAATCGTTCGAATGCATCGTTCGATTCGGACGATTTTCAAAAACGCTTCTTAAGGGTTCCAGGAGGTCCCCCATAGGCTAAAATAGCAATTCGGCAGGTTTAAGGTGGCGAAGTGTCGAATTCAAATTTATTAAAGAGACAGTACTTTGACAGTACTTTGATTTTCAAATGGTCGAATTTTTAAATTTGATTAGAATTTTTTTCAATTCGATGATCAAAGTAGCCAAAAATTACTTTGAAATTTAAATTTTTTCATTCGAATTTTCACTTCGACCCTTAGTAAATCTGCCCTGTAGTATATCTTCCCAATGACTGCCATAGAGATGCCCACCAACAGAAGGCAGGGTAACACTTACAAGGGGGCATACTGGTAACCTTTAGGTATTTCTTTTCTAGCACAGGTATGGGATCCGTTATCCAGAAACCTGTTATCTAGAAAGCTCCAAATTACAGAAAGACTGTCCCCTTACCTACTCACCGACTGCCCCGCCTTCTCCTCCATCTGCCTCAACCTGTTACTCGAATTATTTTTTCTTTTCTTTTGTCCCGCTTGCTGCTCACGCCCTCCACTCTTTGCTTATCCTACTCCTGCACTGGCACCCTGTCTGTAACCTCTCCCCCACCTCTTCCCTTAAGTATTGTGCACACTGTTCATTCCTTCTTGGAATAAGTACACTTACGTATACACATAGTTACACTTAGCCTTTGCTGGCACTAAGTCAAGCAGTATTGAGTTGTGCAGGAACCTGCCCCAGGCACCATTAGTACTGGCTCTTTAGGGTTCGATATCCATAGCATTTTTAGAATAAATATTTGTAAAGTCAAATCCAATCTCCTTGAAGAACAAACAAAATCTCTGGGGGCAGAGGGTATTGTTGTAAGAGCAAATTCAATTTATACGCCAAAACTTAAGTTTACCTAATTTGGGACTTGGACCTAACTTCTAGGGTCTTAACTGGCCACCTATACCCCTAGGCCTCCCTGTATGTAAAGTTTACATAAAGGGTTGGACTGACCTGCCAGAGTTCCAGAAGACTTCCCTGTAGACTCTGTCCCATGCCATCAGCCCTTTCTTATTTCCACTGTAGCCTATTACTTTTAGCACTGGCTACATTAAATTGTTCAAGTAAGTTTCTCTGGAGGTCTCTTGGAATCCCAGTCCAACTGATGTTATGCCAGATCTCTCCAGACACCTGTAATTTTGTTTGGATCCCATGTGGAGCTGTAAGGTCTCATTCCTCTGCTGGGGTTTAACCAGGTACCCTGTATTTTGCAGCCTGTTGCCTATTCAGGAAGGTTAGATGTATATTCCTGCCCTGTTCTGAGGTTACTATGGCTATCCCTAGTGCAGTAAATATATGCATAGTATACTCAGCTGTTCTGCATTAACTGCCAAGTGCAGCCTGTCCCTAATAAGCTCCCAACAGTGAGCTCTTCTTTAAACCCTAACTTGGCTTCTCTCCTTGCCAGTTCCTAGGTCTCTGTACCTGCTGGGCACCCTGCCCACCCTGTTGAACTATACCTCCTGAGCCAGTAAATTGCTTAATTTATTATCCTGCCTGGTTCAGTACAGTAGTTGTTCACTTTATGTTGGCTTAAACTGTTTTGTGTGCAAGCATCCTTCTAGTCTCCTTGCCAGTCTACTCCATCCTAGGATATACATTAGCCCTGTGGCCGTGCTGGTCATTCCTATGTGGGGTTTGGGCTACTGGGCATGGCAGGAGTGTAATAAGTCTTTTTCTGGCAACCATGGCCTGCAGATGTGACACAAACACATTTCACTCAACTTCAATTTGGGCACTTGTGCAACATGTACTCTAACCACAGGAAAAAAGGGGAAGTCAGGCACTCAAACAAACCAGCAAGGTCACCAAAAAATAAGTTAAAAATACTAAAAACTTTATTTGAGAAACATCTCTATTGCCTTACATGTTTTGTGCCCCATGAGCACATAGCCATAGTCACTTAGTCACTTGTGCAGTGTGTTTATGAGTTGCTTGCTTGCCTAAACCAGCACTTCAAATAACTTAAAACAGGGGCTTGTACACTGACAATAGGCAACTAATCTTAACAAATATGTTATCGAAGTTGCTATGGACCAACTAATGGAGATTTTACCAGTGTTTTTTTGCACCTCATGTATTAATGCAAGACAGAGTCTTCTCAACACATGGCATGATTAATGAATGGCTTCACAAAAAGGTTGATGGGGGGGTAGATCGCACCCCCCCTCCCAAGTTTAAGAGGGTGTGATGCATTCTTGTGCGTATATCCTGGGGATAGGTTGATAGAACAACTGTAGAGGGCAGGTCTCTCTAAATGAGTACGTCTGGCTAAAATGTCACTGCTTTTTACAAGAGTTTAACCCTTTACACTCAGAATATACCTACTCTGCTATGAGTGCCAGCGTTGTAGACTATGCCTTTTTGGGGGTTTCTCTTTAGCCTTTGATGGGCCCCATGTTTACTGGCAACCTGATGGTGCAGATGGGTCAAAAGAGCCAGCCTGGAAAGGCTTAAACAGGTGGTATTATTCAAATATGCTGTGTTTATATTTGTGTCCGTGCAGTTTTTATTGGTTAGGTTTGTGGGGAAGTGAATAAGCGGTTCTCACTTTTGCTAGTGTGAGTCTTCTTCTATCTGCCTAATGGGGAAAAAAGCACTGGGTCTTTTACCTGCCATGCGACATTTTGGGTTTATTTGCTGTCCTAGATATTCTTGGTACTATGGCTGAATGACTGATACAGGGATTATTATGAACTAAGGGGTTCTTAAACCAAAGAAACACTGTTCTAACTTAAAGTCTTCTCTTCTGCACCTTGGTCCACAGAGCGTAAGATGGCCATAGATGTGCTGATATAATCTCTCCTCCTCCAAATCCAGGTGACATTTGATTGGCCTCCTCCACATGGACCAATGATGTTAACCAACCAATATCTGGCTGGAAATCAGTATGATATGTTTTAGGCATCCCAACAAGAGATAACAGCCTCAGCCTGTTGCTGTGGTCCTGTGGTGGGTTAGCATTAGTCCTATTTATCCCGACACATAGGTGACAAAACCAGGCAAGATCAAGGTCAAACAAGTGGGTCTTTAGGTTTATGACCAATCTTGACAACCAGATAGCATTAACAATTACAGGGCGAATAGGAAGGCTAATTTTTTGGTGCCGTTGAGAAAGGGGGTTTGTGATTTATGGGGCATATCAGGGATCTCAATGTTCTATGCAATCCTCCAATAACAAATAAATACTAAACACTACATCGGGTAAATTACATAGACCTATACTGTGTATTTAAGATGTTACACTTCTGCCAGTGGTGAAAGAGTCAAAACCTGATGGTTTTCATGCCTTGCCATCAACTGTTCAGTGTGTCATCTCTAGGCTTGCCACTAATCCCTTCTTCAAACAAGAAGATTTTGTCACTGTAACACACTTCCGCTCAGGTAGCCGCAGAATTGTACATTCTGACATACATCATATCAGCGAGTTAATTTAAGTAGCTCTGCAGAGCTTGTTGTTTCTCAAAAATTATAGATGTTTTTATTGAAGGACACCCAAATGCTGTTATACTGTATCTCTTGTGTGTCCTTCAGTTCTGTGGTTATTTCCCTTTTGGCCTCTACAATGACCTGATCTTGGCCACAGAAGTGAGTTGTATCTACCCTGTATCTAGGCTGAAAATCCCTCCAATAGTTGTAATTTAGCATTCTGTAGGTCTATACTATTTCACCAGAATCCTACTGAGCTAGAAGGTATTCCAATATACAATGCCCAAATTCCTGTTAAACCAGTTTTCCTTGAAGAAGGTTGGAACAGTTTCCATTGAGGCTGCAATGGATAGGAATTCAGTTGTAGGAGGTGCTGCTAGTGTTTGATTTGGTGTTTCCACCTGCCATTCAAGCCTTTGTTCTCTTTGTCCTGGTAATGAGCAACTGCTGTTCCTTAAGGTGACCATACACGTAGAGATCCAGTCATTTGGCGATGCTAGAATTTTGAAGAAAAATACTTGTTGCCCACCATCACTTGTTACCCACAGGGACATGAGGCAACATTCATGTTCAACATCATGTTCTCCAATTACAAGTAGAAGGACATTGTATCTCTTGTTACATAGACTTTGTTTCTGTCTCTGTACCATACTGTTTTCCCAAAGCTGGTGTAATATATAGAACTGAACCGCATGACCAATGGCAATTTAGATACCAGAAGCCCAATCTGTGAATCAGGACAGAAGAGGAAATTCCTTCAGTAGACTGGTAGATCTGTCACTTGTATTAAGATGACATTGGAATCCAAAGAATTGATCACTATTATTTGAGGTGTGGTGTGGATTAAGAACAATTAAAATAGAATTTGGAGGGATGGTCAAGGAGTAAGGGAGAGATGAGGAGGATGGAACCATAAAAAGCAACTTTACAAGCTGGACTAAAAATATAGAAACAAAACCAGGAAAGAGCAACAGTGTGCAAAATATCTTGGAGTGGGCCAAAGGCTATAGAACATCTAAATGACAGATTATGGATTAGTGAATTTTAGATGTGGTCAAGGCCATGCATGATCAGGGCCAACATCATTTGCAGGAGAATGTTACTGGAGACAACAGATGAAGCAAGCACTGCTTAACTTGGTTTAATCTAGAGTGCCTGGCCAAACCAAATTTGAATCTGATTCAGATTTGACTGAATCCTTTGTGTTGGATGGGCAGTGGTTGTCATAGTTGAATGTTTAACCCTGGGCCAGGGCTCCACCTATCTTATGAAATGAGTGCACATTTGTACAGTATAAACATATAACCTCCTGCTAATGATGTCAGAATTAGCTGTTTTACCTTCTTAAAATGTATTTAAAATGAATGTATAGCATTCAAAGGTGCCATTGTCCAACTTGAAGGCCTTCACAGTAGTGATGGGCGAATTTATTCGCCAGGGGTGAATTCCCGCGATTCGCCGCTGGCGAATAAATTCACGAAACGGCAGCAAAAATTCGCCGCCGAAAAATTCGCCAACAAAAACGAGTCGCGCGTCGTTTTTGACGCGACGCGCCGAAAACGACGCGCGACTCGTTTCGCGAATTTTTCGCCAATTCGCAAATTTCTCTGGAAATTCGCGAATTTTTCGGCGAAGCGAAACGCGGGAGATTCGCCCATCACTACTTCACAGTAATTAACTTCTTCCAGCTTCCTCTGCTGACCCCCCCCCCCTCTGAATGAAGGTCTCAAAATGCATCTTGGGTTTATGCATGAATCAGTATTTGAATATATATTTATTTCCTAAGCTTTGTACACAAGAACACCCCTATAATATTGCTGTATCTATTGGGGCGAGTGTAAGCTTGCTGTGGTAATGGCATCAGTTCATAAACCAATGTGTACCATCTCCATCTATGGTCTTAGTCTAATAAATCTTGTGGAAATGGCTTTCACCAAGTCACAGTAACTTACTATTTACACACAAGCAAAAGCATCTCTGTCTAAATGCAAGCCTTTCATTCGTTATGGAAGCACATAGAAGGAACTGATTATAATCAGTCATCAGTCATTTGATGGCTAAAGCTGAAAGGGCAGGGCTCTGATTGCACTTGGTGCTAGAACACGAGTGTTTACACAGCTGTATGGTGCCAGCATATATAATCACACTAAACTGACTGCTCTAAGTTAGTTATGGATAATGGAACTTGTCCAATTTAGCACCTATTTTTGGAAAGTTAACCCTACAAAAGGCATTGACAGGGTTATATATTATATAAATACCTGTAGGCCTTTGCCTAGGGTGGCAATGCATTGATTCTTACCTAGAACATCACGTTTTTCTTTTATTTTCTGCACCCCAACTTGCTGCCATAAACTGCTGCAGAAAATTCCAGTAGCAGAGCTGGTTAGGGGGGGTAGTATGAGGTTTCTATTAAAACTTATAATAGACTTTTCGAACAGTTTTTGACATTTCTCCTCCTGCTGTAACAATGTTTAGAGAATATGCCACAAGAGCCTTGTAGAGTAGGTAGTAGGTAGAAAGCTTTAGAATCTAAGAATCAGTATCAACAAATAATAATCCCCTATAGCACTTTCTAACCCATTGTGTGATTGCCTGTGTGTTTTTTGGGGTCCTTGCTGAGAGATCCGACTGATCAAACTCTGCTGGGAGCCACAAACAATTGTCAAGGGAGAAACTTGGCTGAGCAACAAACATGGTATAATATACTGTCCTATATTTGCATGAAATACTATTTCATTTTATTGTTAATACTCATCACTTAAATGTATTCTACCCTGTTAGGTGCCTGGCTCCTAATATGTACTTTATTCTTTTGTGTCATTCTTCATGTCAAGTGTTCATCTGGGAAAGCAAGGTGCTGAATGCAGAGACTTGATCGTTGAAGGAACCTTTGTGCCTTGGCAGCCTACAATAGGCTCATCTGGAAGCAGCATGATGATCACCATCCTTAATGGCCGGGATTGTGGTGAGCTTGCCTGTTTGTGGTGTCTATTACATATGAAAACTGGCACATAAAGAAAACATAAATGTGCGTGCAATGCATGGTGTCAGGTCACATAGACAAACGAAACCCCTATCCGTTAACCTATGAACTTTTATTGTTCTAGTATATATACATTCAGGTGACTTATGGATAAACTGGTGGGTTTTGAAATCAATTTCTGCTTTGATTTCTCAAGATAAGCTCAGTATGCTCAAGAAATTTTTTATTTTTCTATCTGTTTGAATGGGCTTCAGATGAAAGCTGCAATTATGACTGTACATAGATCTAGTAAATAATACTGGGTTTGTTTTCTTTCTTGTTACCCCATTTTATAGGAGGTGGGTAAATGTTGCCTGCTTATATGGAATTACAGGTGCCTGAACACACTTATAAGGTGACATACTTTCTGTCTAATCAAAGTGGAGTCTCTAGCATGGGATGTGTTATTCTTTGTTTTTGGGTCATGCAGTATGTCAGTCTCTCTTGCCCTAAAACAAGTAGATCATTGTGTTCTCCTTTCTGTACATTCTAGGCCAAACTTTAACAATTTAACATGTTATTGCACTTGCATACGCAGAGAGTGATTTTGTTTTTTGTTTGAGGATGATAATTAATCACATTTTCTAAACAAATGTGCTAATTCCATGTCAGTTATCCCAAAATACTGTAAATTATATAAATACAGCAGCAATATAATGTAACATACTACCCACAAAACATAGCCAAATAAATATAGTACCACTTCAAAATACAATGGTCCCAGAACACGTGGTAGTATAAATAGTGTAATTTTCATGTACTGTATAACAATCCACCCCTTGAACACATGATAAGGCAAATGCAGTTCTGACTTCTTGTATAATAACCCCATACTATTTATCATATGGGAATTCATTGATGTAGGTTTGGGTAAGCTTAGCCTTAAAGGGCATACCCTTCCCTGCCATGTGGCAGAACCCATGTTTAAAGCAAGAGGATAGGTAAAATTCCTGGCTGAGTGCCAGGTTCTTAGTTTCTTGTTCTTGTTTCTAGTGGCTTATGTCAGATGCTGTGCAGGAGTTGCTGGAGGCATCAACATACATAAAGTAAAAAATTCTCGCTCCTTCTGTCAGTGCAGATTAGGCACTTTGGAACAGTAAACGGCAAACGTACTATAGTGTTCATGTGTAAGCAGGGTCATCAAATCTAGTCTGTTGACAGCTTCAGGATGGGGTGTTATATGTATGTTTCCATTATCTTCATAGCTGTTGAATGAAGCCGATGGTGCAATACATGTTGGTGTTTTTATTTTTCTACACAGTTGTGATATACTGTAATAGCCTTTCAGGTGGCTAACTGCATGAGGGTCACAAGTCAACACCAATGCTGAGACACTGGTGTATTCATCACCAATTTCTGTCATGGAGAACTGCAATGATGAAGAATGATTCTCCCTGGTATTGCTTCCTAGTCAAGTAAAAAATAAAACACCCAATGAAAATTCAGGAAATCTTGCATTTGGATCTTTTTGTAGTAGTCGAAATGTCACTCTCATCATAAGCCTTGATGTAACTGTCTTCACCTTGGAGACAAGTTTGTGGTTTCTAGAAGAAAGCTAGCAAAGTACCAACATAAATCAGTATAAAATATCTGAACACAGTATAGATTGGCTTTATGTAATTAGTTCTGAGCACTGATGTACTGTATTTCAGGAATTGATCATGCAGGTTCCTTACTGAAAGATCTAGTGCATGTTGGTGTATTTTGGACATGCTCCTTAGTTCCAAGAACCATATCTTGGTCTGACAAGAGTTGAGAAGAATGACTGGAAACTCAGTGAAATAAGCCATGTCTTAAAGGGAGCACAGAGGGGGGACCCATGTGGTAGGCCAAAGTGTGCTGACCAAGTGGGTCTTCCCAGGCCTATGAAGAACCTTTGCAGAGGCATCAGCCACACACCACATCCACTGCCCAATATTCTACTGGGCTGACAGGACACAATCAGCCAGAGTATTGGGTTTCTGTATACTAACTAACTGAGGTGAAAAAGACAGTAACCAAAGTACCAGCAGATTTTAACAGTTGACTATAAAGTGGCATCTGGAAATATGAGAAATAATGTATACTCCATGTAGAGGCTGTATTCACCTACAAGGAAATTATGTAAAATTGTTATTTTAACTAGAAGTGGATAGTTTCTTGGATGGCATGGTTTCTTTCTTGGAGTAAATATGTTTCAATGATTGTAGTCCTAAGTAAGCATTTTTTGGTCATGTTTTAGATCTAAAGTCCTATGTTCGATCTTTTTGTTACAGGTCAGAAGATCTCTCTTAAAAAGCTGAGCATCTTCCTCATTTGTGGGATTCTTGGGTTCTTTTCATTTAGCAGGTAAGAACATCATCTAAGACCATCATGCATTAGGGATGTGAAGCCTGTGAGGCAGACATCCTACCAGATTGACTTCTTTTGATTTCTATACCTTCTATCTAAACATGTTTTCTTTTAAGCAGAAATCCTGTTTTTTAATCGTCAGTTGTTTGCTCCCAGCTGTGTTCACTGGTCTGTCTCTGTCTAAACAAAGCTGGTCTATTGTGTTGAATGGAATCTTATATATTTGTATACCACTGCCCCAAAGCAGGTCTTTTCTAGTCAGGGTGTTCTGGTGGGCTGGTTAATTTTGCTCTGTAGTTACTGCATATTCTGACCTCCCATGTTCTGACTCTATCCCATGAACTGGCAAGTCTACTCAATCCATGGTGCTGCACTCCTGTTGTGTGCATGACATTGAGCTGCTCCCTCTGGAGTCACAGAAACTGTTTATTCAGTGTGTTCCAAAAGTGATAAGCAGCTCTTGTCAGTAGTGAGACACTACTTCTAGCTGCCCATAGTATCTGCCCTTAATCCTGCTGGTATCTATCACAATAGTGGCAGTGCAGAGTCCTATGAATGATATACCTAGTATTTGGTGATGGGCTCATATCCCACCCAACTTTACCCAGATTAAGTCACTCTGTCTCTCAATCTGCTTAATTCTCAAACAGGTTCAACTACAATGGTATAGTACTCTCTTAGTGGACATTACCCTAAAAGAATGCTAATTTATGTCTTGTGTACCCCCGGAACTATTGCAGGGTGACTGTTAACAAAATGTTTCTATATATCTGTTACCTTGTTATGAGCTAAGGGGGCCCAGCCTGAAGGTCAGTTAGGGGGAGATT